>CM050519.1:91555761-91825761 GCA_027563665.1 Antrozous pallidus
GTGAAAGAACCACGGACAACAGGGGTCACCAAATGCTACCCTGTCTGAAGTCAGGGGCCTACATGTTTTGCACACTTTGATGCTTGCCCTCTGTTCCTCTGTTTTCTTAAGTTGCAATAACATGCCACACTTTTGAATTTAAAAACAAAGCTGTTTTAAAATTGCATTTAACAGTGGGTTAAAGTAGAAACCATATACGTTTAGCCAAGTGATTTCTCCTAATCACCTGATGTTGGAGAAATCCGTAGTTAGCTCCAAATGAGAGCTCTGTGCCTGAGGAGTACCCGAAGGTGGGCCAGCCAAAATGAGAACTTCTCAGCCCCCAAGGCTCGCCAGGGATTCAGAGCAAGATCTTGGTGTAAAAACAGGACTGGCTGAAGGAAGAGTGGGAAGTTCTGACACACAGCCCCTCCTCCCTCCACCCTCCCCACTCCCCATCCACTCTATATACCCCCTACCTCGTAAAGCAACCTCCCAGCACTGCAAACAAAACAGAAGGAATTAATGGCCCCTGTTCTGTTTCATTATTTATGCCCTTCTCTCCTCCCACCCTAACCAAGGGATGCTCTTTGATGATTATATCTGCAAGAACATTGCTGTGATCATGGGGTGTACTGGGGAGCCATAGATAATTAATCAGTCAAACTGAGAGATATGGATAAGAATAACTTTTGGGTTTTGTGAAAGTAAATTTAATGCCTGAGCCCTGCTAGGAACTTGTTAATTAAATAGCCTCTTGACTCATATTTAAATCAGGCACCCAGGACCTAGCCTTCATCCCAAAGAGGAGTCAAGGAATGCTGACTTTAGTTTTGCTCCTTTTACATCTTCCCTTTCAATGCTAACAGCGTAGGCATTTGCTAATGATGTTTGCCTGGTATGGGACTTCTGCCTTAATTAAGTCCAACAAGAAATGGGCCACCAATTTATCTGACCTACTTGGTGAGTCATGATCCCATGTAGCTTCATATTTGTCAAGTAGAAATGAAAAAAAAATAATAATTCTGTGCTCCTAAAACCAATGAAACTGTGGGAATGACTGGGAGTACTATGCTCCCATGTTTTCACAGGTGAATCTTTATAAAACAATGATTTTGATGTTAGTGTTTTGCAGATGACAAAAGAGCTAGTGAGTGACCTTTGTTTTCTGCAGCAGAAAACCTTGTGGAATTCTGGGTGAGGAATTACAGAGAAGGAAAAGGACAACAGAATTGAACAGCCCTTTGTTTCTTAAAAAAAAAAAAAAAGGAAACCAACAAAGACCTGTTTCCTTTTCCCTTTTGGTCCGATGAAAGGCTTTCAGGGATGACTGAACACTTGAATCCTGTAGGCCAGTGGTCGGCAAACACATTAGTCAACAGAGCCAAATATCAACAGTACAAGGAAATTACTTTTGAGGGCCAAATTTTTTAAACTTAAACTTCTTCTAATGCCACTTCTTCAAAATAGACTCGCCCAGGCTGTGGTATTTTGTGGAAGAGCCATACTCAAGGGGCCCAAGAGCCGAATGTGGCCTGAGAGCTGCACTTTGCTGACCATGGCTCTAGACTGTCACTGTAGGTGGCTCCCCTCTCAGTACTTCTAGGGGCGCTGTGACCTTGAAGGTTAACACTGCTTTGGGGTGCACAGGCGACCTGGGTGAGTGACCTGATCCTGGGGAGAAGATCATCACATTCTCCTCTGAGTTAGAGGCTGCTTTAAAGAATGCATTTGGCCCTAACCCGTTTGGCTCAGTGGATAGAGTGTTGGCCTGTGGACTCAGGGGTCCCAGGTTTGATTCTGGTCAAGGGCATGCACCTTGGTTGTGGGCACATCCCCAGTAGGGGGTGTGCAGGAGGTAGCTGATCGATGTTTCTCTTTCATTGACGTTTCTAACTCTCTGTCCCTCTCCCTTTCTCTCTGTAAAAAATTAATAAAATATATTTAACAAAAAGAATACATTTGGATGTTAGTTTAGCAACTCACCATAGAGGTGGCTGGCCAAGGGCATTTGGCAATAGGCAAACTAAGTTTCAGAATTAACTGAGGAAGTGTAATGCCCAGAGAAGGTACAACCCTGTGTTCTAAGGGTGTCCACTTGTTTGTCAACAAGATAGCATTCACCACTGAATCAGAGATGGGTTCTTATTTACAGCCCTCCCTCTTTCCTTGCCCCTCTTCAGTCTTCATCTTCCCCCAGAAAATATTTCGGAAAACTACTCTTGCACTGTCATCTGAGATTTCAACAGCCTGGACAGAAGGACAGATGAGGACTTCATCTCTTCCTCCAAATGGACTGGTTTTCTGAGGCAGCTCAGCGCTCTAAGAAACATCGAGTCTCCATGTTTCTGGCACTAATGAACAACATACAAAGCAGTTTTTCTAATAATTACCACTTTCAGAGGAAAGATGTTTAGAGGAAAGGTTGGAGGCCCGTTCTAGAAGATTAGCTCGGCTAATCAGGGTGCAACAGAATAATTTCCCTAAGATTACTCTAATCATGTCAGAACATTTTAAGAGCTTGAGAACAAATAATAAAAGTAATCTCATTCTCGGGCAATGTGCATTAGCACAAAATGTCTTCCAGCTTTGGAGAGAACATGGTGAGGATTTTTGCAAGACCCTCTCATGGATGGGAAACCATGTCGCTTATAACACACTGATCTTTTCAGCATGAAGACACATTTTTCTTGGGAACATCATGTAGCCTGAGCAGTGTGCTCTCCTCACGTTAGCTCCACAAGTGACTTCAGCAGGTGTGGGATCAAAGGGACCACATCTGAGGAGGAAGAGATGAAGTCCTCATCTGTCCTTCTTTCTGTCCAGGCTGCTGCAATCTCAGATGACAGTGCAAGAGCCGTTTTAAGACCTATTTTCTGGGGAAAAGTGAAGACTGAGGAGGGGCGGGGGAGGGAGTGGACTGTAAAAAAGAACCCATCTCTGACTCAGTGACGAATGCTATCTTGTGGACACATTAGTGGGCACCCTTAGAACACAGGGTTGTATCTTCTCTGGGCATTACACTTCCTCGGTTAATTCTGAAAATTGGTTTGCCTATTGCCAAATGCCCTGGGCCATTAGCTCCACAAGTTACTTTAGCAGATGTGGGATCAAAGGGAATGTGGGAGGCAAAGTCATCAAATGGTGAGGAAGGGCCAGGGCAGCTTCTCACCAGCCAGGAGAAGAGCCAGGTGGCTCTGCTGGTTAAGGATGCTGCTGTTCACTGTAAAGTCTTTGGTCATTGGTTACAGCTGCACATGACATTGGCATCTATAGCCTTCTTAGAGGAAATGGCACAAGCCAAAATGGAAGCTTTTGCATAATATTCATTACTCGGGACATGGCTCATCAAAATAGCTCCACTTAAAAAAAATTGTAGTGTTCCTATTAATTTTTTTTTTTGAGAGAGAGAAAGGTAGAGAGATATAAACATTGATGAGAGAGAAACATTATTGACTGGCTACTTCCTGCACACCCCCTCCCGGGAATCAAGCCCGCAGCCTGATCAGGAATCAAACCAGTGACCTCTTGTTTCATGGGTCGATGATCAACCACTGAACCACACTGGCCTGGCCAAAAGAGCTCTGCTTTTGACCCACCCCTTTACAAGTCAACAATTTCAGGCAACCCGACTATATCTAATACATCAGCCAGCACTCACCAAGCTTATCCTTTATAATAAAAGGGTATTATGCAAATGACCAAATAGTGGAAGGACAGGTCACTATGATGCACATGGACCACCAGGGGCAGATGGTCCATGCAGGAGCTGCCCCCTGGTGGTCAGTGTGCTCCCACAGGGGAAGCACTGCTCAGCCAGAAGCTGGGCTGGTGAGCACAGTAGTCCACCTCTGGCAGCACTAGGGATATCCAACTGCTGTTTAGGCTCTGGCTTAGGCTCCATGTGGGGAGTGGGCCTAAGCCGTCAATTGGACATCCCCCGAGGGCAGGCCGGGCTGAGGAAACCCCCCAACACACCTCCAGTGCATGAATGTTGTACACCAGGCCTCTAGCATCCTATCTAATAAAAGAGTAATATTCAAATTAACTATCACTCCAACACACAAGATGGCTGCCCATATGTGGAGACAAAATGGTCATCATAGGATGGCCAACAGGGGAGAGCAGTTGGGAGGGACCAGGCCTGCAGGGGAGGGCAGTTAGGGGCAATCAGGCTGGTAGGGGAGTGTTTAGGGGGTAATCAGGCTGCGAGGTAGAAGTGGTTAAGAAAAATCAGGAAGGCAGGCAGGCAAGCAGTTGGGAGCCAGCAGTCTTGGATTTGTGAGAGGGATGCGACTGCCCATTTAGGCCTGATCCCAGTAGGCCTGGTCCCAGAGGGGTGCCAGATTGGAGAGGGTGCAGGCTGGGCTGAGGGTCACACCCCCAACCCCCAATGCATGAATTTCATGCACCAGGCCTCTAGTACTTAATAAGAACTAAAGGCACTAAGGGCATTCTGAAGAATTACTTTTGCTCAGAACAGCCCGTAACAAAGAGAGAGACACATCTGTAGGAGCGGTGGGCTCCTCTACATGTGTCCAGGGCTGTAGAAGGTACTCAGAGCTGTGGAAGGCACTCAGGGCCAGAGGGCCAGGGTCTCAGCTATAAGAGCTGCATCCTATGTGGGCCCCATCCTCTCAAACTGGGCCTTCAGGTGTAATCTGGGGCATTCTGAGTGAGATCAAGATATTTTCTGAGCAGCTGAGTGTTCTGGAGAGACATCTGTGCAACCCAGAAATACATGTGGCCTGCTGCCCTCCGAGATTTCCTCTCTCCTATATGTTGATGAAGATTAAAGGGGAGGAAAGTGCAGACATCAGGTGAACAGATAATTAATGATGATTGATGATTGACTTTCCTTGCATGCCCCCCAATTAATTCAGGTAAAACACGCAGATGCTGGAAATGTCTGGGGTTGAGAAGTTGTTCAGTGTTCAACATGGACTGACAAGTCGACACCTGCCTTTGGAGTGGCCCCGATTATCCTCGTAATAATTTCCATTATGTGGATAAGGATGGGGGGGCACTCCATCTGTTATAAAAAGGTGAGGTTTATTTCTCTTTAAAAATGGGATTTTCATCTCTACCTCTGTTATTTCCTGAAGATTTTTACTGCTTGCTTTGGACAAAATTACTTAAACACAATTTTCCTTTTGTTTGCTTATAGTAAGTGTTGGTGTTCTGTTTTATTATATTTTTGCTTATGTATAGTTATTGATCTCGGAGCCCCAGCTGGTGGATGGGGTCTCCCTCTGTTGGGCGATTGATTGTGGAGCCCTGTGATCGATTACCCCAAAGAGGGAGGCCCAGGCCAACCAAGTGATCACACCCCACACCTGTTGCCCACAAAGGAGGGTGACTGGTGGCAGGGTTGGGGGGACAATGCTACACAGATGGCGAGCAGTGGCAGTGGTGGGGGTGGGGCCAATTGCTGGCAGCCAGGGGAAGGAAAGCTCTGGTAGACCCTGATTGCCAGACAGGCCTACTGGCCCTACCTGAGGGGGTCCCAGATTGTGAGAAGGTGCAGGCTGGGCTGAAGGGCACCCCTGCCTTCATGCATAAATTTTGTGCACCAGGCCTCTAGTCTATATATATAAAAGCCTAAATGACCATTATGACTGGATGACTTGCCAGTAGCTATTATATGCACTGATCAACACAGGAGCTGCCCCCTGGTGTTCAGTGCACTCCCACAGCCAACCTGCCACAGCCCGTCCCTGGCTGGCTGACCGTGATCAGCCCCGACCACTGATCAGGCCAAGGGACCCCACCTGTGCATAAATTCATGCACCAGGCCTCTAGTTACAAATAATCTGTCATCCTAGCTACTTTGGCTCAGTGGATAGAGTGTCAGCCTGTGGACCAAAGGGTCCCGGGTTCAATTCCAGTCAAGGGCAAGTTGTTGGGTTGCAGGTTCCTTCTCGGCTGGGCCCTTATCAGGAGATATCCAACTGATATGTTTTTCTCACATCAGTACTTCTCTCTGTCTTTCCCTCTCTTTTCATTCTCCCTAAAATTTAATGGAAAAATATCCTCAAGTGAGGATTAACCAAAAAATATGCACAAAAACACCCCCCCCCAAATATCTCATTGACAGCTCTTTCTCTTTAGGTGTGTGTGTGTGTGTGTGTGTGTGTGTGTGTGTGTGTGCAGACACAAACAGGTGTGCACGAGCACACACACACACTTACACACACAGGTGTCCTCAGATAATTGCACAGGCAGAGTGACAGGGGCATTGCATGGGGAGAAATTATCCAAAATGCAGACCCTAGATGTGGCCAAGGAAGCCTGAGGGCATTTTCTCCCTTGGCCAGCCTTTGCCAGCACAGCGCCACCTTGGGGGGCAAGCTGAGTGGTGCAGAGGAGAGTGTCCCCACACATCAAACAATAAGATTGTTTGCAGGTTCCTCAGACTTTATCTAAGGATGGCAAAACTTGAAAAGAGGGGGGAACTTGGGGTTTATACCTTCCTGTAGAAAAGCTTCATGACCCAGACTTACACTAACCTCCATCCCCTAGGCAGCCCTGGGCCCTGAGCTCCACGTGGGTGTTTGGGTGTCCCCCTGCACACGCTGGGAGCTAAGCTGGAAATCCCCCCTAAGCGAGGCCAAGGCCACTATGCGTGGTGTGAGGCACGTGGACATGCTCTGTGTGTGAATCCTGGAGGCTCTGCGACTTCCCCACCGCGGCTTGCTTCCCACCGCCTCTGCTCATTGTGGGGTTTCTCGATTCCCCACTTCTGTGGCTCAGAGGAAGTTCAATGGCTCCCACTCCTCCACGCAGAGCCACTTTTCTTCACAAACACTCTGTTTATGTCACTTTGGGAGGAATGACCGTCTTAATGTTTGTAAGTACAGAACTAATTGACCACTGAACAAAACGAGGTCATAGAATCACCTCCAAGCATAAAAGTCTTAAAAATCACCATGGCTGTGACTAAACCGTGCATGCAACCCAGCCCCACTAATGACATCTCTCTAAAAGCTTTAAGTAGCCAGGACAGCGTCTCTCACTTTCAAATATGTGTGTGCATTTTTGTTTGGGGGCAAGTGAGACAGGAGATGAGCAAAAGGGAAGGAAGGAGACCGACTTCGGTGTGTGACAGATTTGTACCAACTCTAAGAAAAGCTACAGCCGTGGTTAGGAAGTCATATTTTCAGAAGGGAAAGAGTAAATATACATTTCAAAATCTTCATTTAGAACCCCGTAAAGCTGCTCAGCTCCCAAGCCCACACTGTAAGGCACAGAGCACCCCACACCCCTCCCCACTCTCCTGACTCCCAGCCCTCATTTCCACTCCCCTCCCTCCCCCTGCTGGGACAGCAAGTTTTCTCCATCAGGAGGTGGCTTACCCCTGATGCGCTTGCCCAGCTCAGACTTCCACCCCAGTAGCTGCTGCCTTACTCCTTTGTTAAAGCCAACACTTATTTATTTGCTTATCCTCCGTGTTAAACGCATAGATTTTTTTTTTCTCACCAGTCCTCAGGCTCAATGCAAAACGAACTCTTTTCCCAACTCCCCCTCCCCCCACACTCTCTCTCCAGGACTTGCTCAATATGTGGGCAATCAGAAGCCTGCACTTTGTCACTGGCTGGCACCCTGGCTGGACCAGTCTGGCTCTGCCCCTGTGGCTGGCACCACAGAGCTCTGTCATCAGGGATGCTCAGAAATACACCTGTCAGCGTGGCTGATACGTGGCCAGGAAGGGGATTTGATAAACAGGCTAACATGATAAAAACAAGAACAAAAACAAACAAACAAAAAAAAAACACGAGCTGCACCTAAACCTGGGGAATGCCATTCGGCAGAGAATATACGGCATGCTGTCAACCTCTTGGACTAATTATATCGGAGAGGCCCTAACAACGCCCTGCACGCTGGGTTTTCACACCAGCTCCTGAGGAATACTCACCCTCAGGTTTTGCCACCAAAGCTAATGACCCTATTAACTCTAATTTGTTTACTCACCAGTCTGGAACCCTCTCTTCCACAGGTACCTCTTTTGATGTTCAGAAGGAAGCTTCCTAGAGGCTTGAGAAATTAGCTGCTAAAGGAGGTCAATTCCACAACAGTTGCCTTCTAGACAAGGGCCGCTACGCCCATGTTGCCTTAGACTGACTACGTTTGTCCCCTTGATGAACAGATGGACACAAATACGAGATGACCACTCCATGCATGTGAATCTCTCCTGCCGGTTCGCTCGGAGGTGATGGATAGGTTTGAATGCGTGCACCTGAGCGCGCTGGAGAGGGCTTAATTAAAACAGGCAAGACGCCCCGTGATTGGGTTGTAAAAATCTGAAGCACACGCCGAAAAATAAGCCTAACGGAAAGAATCCGAGCGAAAGGACGAGTTGGATGGAAGTGGAGAATTATGTTCTATTATTACTCGCAAAGCCCCGTGTGGTGGGACATTTAGCACGAGGATAGGGTGTGCGAGCCACGCTGGGCTTCCCCTGCGGTTCAGAAGGCAGCACTGTTATGAAATGGTTGTGAAGTGGAAGCAGCGTTCTGGTTATTGGAAAATAAATGAGCAGACCAATTGCAAGGAAATTGGGATGTGCTAGGGGAATAAACCCTACAATAGACGTGCCTGTTCGGAGCTTTGTTGCGAATATCCCGAGTCCTGTAGCATTTCTGTAATGATGGGGAACAATAGCATTCCACAGAGGCCCAGCCTCGCTGTGTAAGGTCGGTGCCGACTGCTCTGCTCTCTTTCCATAATTCACGCAATCTCCGGGTGCCTCTCTTCTGAGCATGTGTGTGGGGACCTATCCTCTGTTCTCTGGGGCATCTCCTTCTCTGGGAGGAGCCGTATGTGACTTTAGACAACATGCATGAATCCAAAAACACATAGGAACTAGACATGTGATTTTAGATGCTGAAAATGGAGTATGATGGTAAGAATTCCGTATGAAATAATGGGTCAGTTCGTTTGGAATGGCTTTTCATCTGATTCAAGAACCATCTTTTCTCCTCCTCTTTCACTGACCCTAAGACAATTTATTTAAATTCGCTCAAATTTCCTACTTTCTATCCAGTTTCCTTTGTTAAGAATACAATTGTAGCTCATTGGCTGGTGGAGGCATTAGAGCAGTGGTCGGCACACTGCGGCTCTTTGGCCCCTTGAGTGTGGCTCTTCCATAAAATACCACGGCCTGGGCAAGTCTATTTTGAAGAAGTGGCATCAGAAGAAGTTTCTGAAACTTCAGAAGTTTCTGAAGTTTCTGGTTCTCAAAAGAAATTTCAATCGTGGTACTGTTGATATTTGGCTCTGTGGATGAATGAGTTTGCTGAACCAATGCATTAGAGTAGATGAAGCAGAGGCCAGATATGCCCAGGTTTTGAAGGAGGCTTAAAATGATAGACGGGGGAGTCAGTACAAAACAGGGCGGGACCTCTGGAGTCAGGCTGTAGAGATTTGAATCCCTACACTGTCACTTATTAAGTGGATCTGGGCTCAGTTTCCTTATCTGTAAGATAGAGATAATAGTATTATGCACTTCAATGTATTCAATGAAGTATTGCATATAGAGGGATGTACAGTGAGAGACCCATAGGCAGGAATAAGTATCACTATTTTAAGGGCATTGGGGCCGAGCAAGTAGCTGTTTGGTCTCTGTCCTTGCTCCCACATGGCATTGGATTCTGGGCCTGCACCAGTCCCGAGCCATGTAGTGCTAATGCCCTCCCTATACGAACTTCAGGGGAAAAATTAGTAATACTGGTTCTGTGTTTAATGAAAATCTTTATATTTTGTTAATGATTATTTGTAATAATTCCATTATTTATTTTTATTACTGGCATTTTTGGGGTATCTCTTGCATTTTGTGCCTGATCTGAGTGCCATTTGCACCTCACCCTAGTCCTGGTCGTGATATGAAGGCTCCAAGCATCTGATTTAAGAGCATCATGAGCATAAAGAAACCTGGGAAGACCGGACACCCCCCGAGGCAGCTGGGGAGACGGCGCATGAGTCCAAGGAGGGTCGGTTCTGACCACAGCATCCAGGAGCAAATAGATCTTCTCTAGGCTAAAAGCAGAGACCTCCTATCCACAGAGCCAAATATCAACAGTACCACGTTTGAAATTTCTTTTGAGAACCACATTTTTTAAACTTAAACTTCTTCTGATGCCGTTTCTTCAACATTGCCTGGGGCCTATTCTGCCTCGTCTTCGGCCTGGGACCTGAATACATTCTCTCAAGGTGGTCTAGCACGGATCAACGTTCAGAGTCACTCTCCCGAAGATCCGTGAACTGAAGATCGGCATTGGTTGTGGAGAGGAGACTCTGATGGTGTGCAATGGTGTTGGAAAAAGCTACACGCACCCCCATGTTTTCCCAGCATGATTTACAACAGCTGAAACATGGACACACCCTAAGTGCCCATCAGCAGATGAATAGGTAAAAAAAAAAAAAGTTGTGATATGTATACACAACAACATAGTATTCAGCCAAGAGGAAGAAAAGATATCCTGTCATTTGCCACAACCTGGATAGATCTTGAAGGCATTATGCTAAGAGAAATAAGTCAGACAGAGAGACAAAATACAAACAAACAAAAAACCAAACTATATGATCTAAGCTATGTAGAACCTTTAAAAACCCATCTCAGAGATTCAGAGAACAGACTGGTGTTTGCTAGGGATGGGGGTGGGCATAACGGGGGAAGGCGGTCAAGAGGGACACACTTGCAGTTGTTAGAAAAATACGTTTTGAGGATACAATGCACAGCCTGATGGCTGACGTGAAGCAATACTGTATCACACACTTGAAAGCTGCTGAGAGAGTTGATCTTAACGTTCTCATCACATTTTTCTATAAGAGCATTTATTGCAAAAGTGCAGCTTAGAGTGAGCCGAGTAAAAAGTTAAATGCTCTGAATATATGACAACCTTTCCTCTCAACTCGGAAGTTTTAATATGATGCTAATAAGGGAGGCTCACAGCAAGTCAGTGAACCAAGGCTCTAAATTAAGGAAGGCATTTGTACTGCCGCAATTTCAAAGATGGAATCACAGACCGTATATCCTCACAGAGACATGCCCCACTGCGGGAGAAATGGTCATAATGGAATCCCTTATTTTCAAGAACCTTCTCTGGGTTAAATTTTTAAAGTAGCGAGAATGGTTACTGTGTCCCCAACTGTGATGTCTTATTTCCTGTTGCAACTGAAGGATATATAATGCATTGTGGCTGACAGAATTACTGCTGCTGTACTTGTAGTATTTCTTTACTTCATTTAGAATATATTTACATAAATTCCTAGTTGATGCTAAAAATTATTTCCTAGGAAACCTTTTTTTGTGTGTGTGTGTCAGTACTATGGGAGTCTCTAGTCCCTACAAGGTAAAAAAAAAACAAAAACAAATAAATAAAGCAAAAGCACACACACACACACAAATGTTTAATCCTGTGGTCTGAACTGCCCAGTTGTACTGCTGCATGTGGCTAGTCTGTGGCTTGCTGTACTTAGGATATATTTCCAGAGTGTGAACTCCATGTAGGAACAGAAAGCAAGCAATGGGAATAAGAGGCCAGGGGCAAACTGCTAAAAACTTGGCAATTTTATAACTATGTGATGTTTTTTCTTGACACTCAATTCTTTTTTTATAGTTTGTCCTTTTTTGTTTTTTTTTGTATGAGTGTGTGAATAGTGTGGAAACAGAGACTCGAGGATATGTATTACACTTCCTTTTAAAATTAGGCCAGAATTGTACAATGGGAACCCCCCCTGTTCACCACCTCTCACTAGAATGCCCCATTCCAAACTCACTGTAACTGCTCCCTTTCTTGTAGTGATATACTTTATTGTCCCCACAAATCCAAAGGAATTACATTTACTTTTATCTGAGTTTTCCAGGTACTGCTAATGAAGAGACTGACCTTAAACTCTGAGAGCTTCTGGCCTTATCTTTTTTTCCTAATAAAAAAGATTTAGTTACAGAAGCTCTGGTCCCAGCTGATGAAAGTAGAAAACGCAGTTTCTACAGAAAGTCTAGAGAACACCAACATGTTAAAAGCCATGCAAGATGCTCACGTTTCTCTTGCGTGTATGTATGCATTGGTGTTAGCTCCATGACAAGCTGAGAGTGATTGAACTTGGCCGCGGGCATCCCGCAAAGCAAGCCCAGGGCAGTCCTGGCTGATGGCTCCAGGAACTATTGGCCCCGTGCTTCAGAGCAGTAGGAGTAACACCGCAAACGTGTGCTACGGGAACGTCTACTCTGCGCAAGTTTTTGTAAACGATGGGGTGTCCCCCTTAAATGTGGAAGTCGCGGGGAACCAGGAAAGAACACGGTCTTTACAACAGAGATGGAGTGTATTTTAATAGCCTGCCGTTCCCTCTCCTTACAGGCAGGCTTGTCCCCAAAACAATTACAGTCTCAGAAAGAAAGCGTAGACACTTAATTAGCATCGTCCTACAGCTGCTCCTTAATAAATCAAGATGATAAATATGTGTCTCATCCTCATTCTGGGCTATTTCAGATCGAAAGGAGTCTAGACTCGCGCCTCCGATGCGTTCGGGAGGAAGCAGAGGGCAGGTTAATGCGCTGACGGGAGAAGAAACGGTACTTCTCTATTTATTATTCATGCTGGCTTGCTTCCCATCCAAACACGTTTAAGTGCAACAGATAAGCTGATTTTTAGACTCTGCAGCCAAAATATGTCCTGATTTCCAACATAAGGGGCAGCACCAGATCCTGGTGAAGAGTGGGTTAGCCACGATGTTTGCAAGCAGAGAGTCTTTCCTATTTATTAAAAAAAAAATGAACTTTTGCTGTGACTGGTTTGGCTCAGTGGATAGAGCGTCAGCCTGCAGACTGAAGGATCCCGGGTTCGATTCCGATCAAGGGCATGTACCTTGGTTGCAGGCGCATCCCCAGTGGGGGGTGTGCAGGAGGCAGCTGATTGGTGTTTCTCTCTCATCGATGTTTCTGACTCTCTCTCCCTCTCCCTTCCTCTCTGTGAAAAATCAATAAAATATATTTAAAAAGATGAACTTTTGTGTCTAAAGTATAAGGAATGAAACAATGGCCGAGCCACCAGATAGAACGAAGGTCTGACTTGTGATACTTGATAAATGCACCCTGTATGTCATAAAGATATAGCAGTTCCCTACCTTTCTTCACTCTGGAAAGAATGGAATTTTTTAAAAAAATTAAAAACAACAACAACAAACAAACAAACACACAAAACATGGTTTCTCTGTTTGCTGCTGACACTTATAAGCCACCACACTGAGACTTGGGAAAATAGAGAACAGTGATGCCCTCCTTAGCCTTAAGCCTTAAAGGAACGTGGTTGACTCTTCTGGAAGGGAAACATGAGGCCAATTGAAAAAGACAGTACAGACCAGGGGCTACACTGCAGATAGTGGGGGGACAGGACACTCGGGCAGGGCAACATGCTTGTCAAGGAGTGTGGGACGGATGGGATATGGGCTTCGTGGAGGCGAGTGGGGAGCGTACACACGGTGGGTAAGCAGGAGGCAGAGCATGTGCAGGGGACTACGGGATTGTGCTAAAGACTTAGAACTTCATCCTGAAGCTGATGGAGGATGCACTGGAGGGTTCTGCGCCCAGGCGTGATCTTTGGCACCTCACAGCTGACTCAGAAGCAAGAGAGTCCTACTCCGCAGAGGTCTGGGCAGTGCTGGGTGCAGGCCAACTCTATCTCCGCCACATTCTAGAAAAAGCCTCCCAGCCTGTTTAGACCTGGGGTTTCAGCCCCACCAGCTGCTCAGAGTCCCCCGCTTCAGAGCCCCTGCGCTCCTCTTCCCACAGCAGCTCCCGAGCTGGCTCTTCTGGCAACACTTGTGCCCACCGGTCACCTCGCCTCTTAGAATCATGGGAAAGCACAGCTCTGCGTGGGGAACGATCTTCATGGTCAGGGCAGTCCTGTAGCACCAACTCCGCTGAAGTCGGAAAAGCAGCGGCTGTCTTGCTGGGTGGAATAAGGAAAGGTACAGGGGAATTGTGGTGCCTATGTTTTTTTTAATCCTCACCTGAGGATATTTCTCCATTGATTTTTAGAAAGA
The DNA here is from genome assembly GCA_027563665.1 of Antrozous pallidus. Classification (NCBI taxonomy): domain Eukaryota; kingdom Metazoa; phylum Chordata; class Mammalia; order Chiroptera; family Vespertilionidae; genus Antrozous; species Antrozous pallidus. The sequence goes on from CM050519.1 coordinate 91,569,784, forward strand.
ATGGAAGAGAGAGGGAAAGACAGAGAGAGATGTCCATGTGAGAGAAACATATCTATTGGTTGCCTCCTGCATGTGCCCTGACCAGGGGGCCGTGGGCCAGGAAGGAGCCTGCAACTGAGGCACGTGCCCTTGACTGGAAGCTAACAAGGGACCCTTCAGTTCACAGGCCAACACTCTATCCACTGAGCCACACCAGCTAGGTCAGTGGTTACTACCTTTAAAGCCCATAAGAGCACCCATGGATGGTGAGCGTTTTGGGACTCCCCTTTCCTAGATGAGGAAATAGAGGCACAGAGAAGCTGCCCAAACAGGACTGTTGGGAGCAAGAGTCTGGGGCCTTAGCTTCCGCTTTCTCTCCCGGAGCCCAGAGGAGGCTGTGGTGTAGGATGTGGCCGGGCGGGGGGGGGGGGGGGGTGGGCAGGAAGAGGGAAGGGGGCACTCAGGGGCACCCTGAGTGGAGGCTGCAGGAATGTGGTCGCTTCACCCTCTCCAAAAAGTCCTATTTGGGGTGGGATGGTTAGCAATGTCTTTTAAAACAGAAATTTCCCCTCCGGCTTTCGGAGGATTATATGTACCTTACTTAATTTGGATTCCTTTAATCAGATTTTTTTTAAAAATTTGAGACTATTCATACATACCTTCTAGTTATTTACTTGCCTTTTAAATAAAAATTTTTAATGTTTACAGATTTATTGGTTATTTTATATTTTGTATATTTTTGTTCATGTCAGTTCATGGAGTTAAAACTGACATACATCATGGTGTGAGTTTAAGGTGTACAGCATAATGATTTGACTTATATATTCTTTTGTATCGATCATCTTATATGGATATTTAAAAAAGGAAATTTTATTTTTCTTGTGATGAGAACTCTTAGGATCTACTCTGTCAACAGCTTTCAAAAATACCACTCAGGCCCTAACCGGTCTGGCTCAGTGGATAGAGCATCGGCCTGCAGACTGAAAGGTCCCAAGGCCATGTACCTTGTTTGTGGGCACATCCCCATTAGGAGGTGTGCACGAGGCAGCTGATCGATGTTTCTCTCTCATCCATGTTTCTAACTCTCTATCCCTCTCCCTTCCTCTCTGTGAAAAATCAATAAAATATATTTAAAAATATACCATTCTGCAGTGATCACTAAGGTCACAATGTGCCCTTAACCCTAAGGACTTTTTTATCTTATAACTGGGACGCTGTACCTTTTGATTCCACTCCCCCATTTCCCTCTCCTCTAACCCCTACCTCTTCTAACCACAAATCTGGTCTCATTTGCTATAAGTTTGGTTGTTGCTTTCATAATATATATATATTTTATTTTTTATTTTTCTTGTGATGAGAACTCTTAGGATCTACTCTGTCAACAGCTTTCAAAAATACCACTCAGGCCCTAACCGGTCTGGCTCAGTGGATAGAGCATCTGCCTGCAGACTGAAAGGTCCCAAGGGCATCTACCTTGGTTGTGGGCACATCCCCATTAGGAGGATATATACTATGTGATATATATATATATATATATATATATATATATATATATAAATACTATGTGAGATATATATATATAAATACTATGTGAGATATATATATATATATATATACTATGTGAGATATATATATATATACACTATGTGAGATATATATATCTCATATATATATATGATATATATATATCATATATATATCTGACATAGTATTTGGATATATATATATATATATATATATATATATATATATATATATATCACATAGTATTTGGCTTTCTCTGACTCATTTTCTTTGGCATATGCCCTTAAGGTACACCCTGTTTTCACAAATACCAGCCCTTTTTAAAATTGCGGATATTCATGTAGTGATTACACTGATTGAATACTCATTAGAAAATTCAAATGAGTATTCAATAAGTCAATTGTTTATTGAGTTTTATTTATTTTAATTGGTTTTATTTATTTGTTTAGTAAAAGTGCTTATTTTAAAGCGCCTCTTACAAAACATGTGGACCCATCGGGACAATTCATGGGAACTTGAGAAAGAAGTAGTAGAGAGCTTTGAGAAAACTGGGGACTTTCCAAAGGGCTGACTTGTTTATTTAGAACTTGGATTATGTTCTTACTTATTCAAAAGTTCAACCTCTTGACTGTGGCCCTCCCTTGAGAAGCAGAGCAATTCGAAAGAGGAGGGGAGAGTCTGGTTAAGACATTTCGGGCCGTGAAAGCCATCTGCCAGCAACATGATCCACTTTGCCGAGCCGCCCAACTCTGGGACTGCCACGGTGTCCCTACTGCCACTTCAGGTAACGGAGGACATGGGCACACACCCACACAAGACATTTACATCTGCTGACCTCACACACCGCCCCCAGGCTGGGCTCCACAGCTCGGAATTGTTGACACAGATAAAGCTTGGAAGGAGGGAATGTGAGCGTTTCATTAGGGGGTTTGCTGGCATCTGTTCCCGGGCATTCGGGTTTGGTTTTATTTATAATCAAACTCTGAAAAGAATTCCAGGGTGAGAAGGGTCCCGCCCTTTCTACACGCTTCTTATTTTAAGAGGACTCAGCCTGTGCCCTTGACTGCACTGCTTATTTTTTTTTTTTCATCTGCTCTTTCCTATCTCACGACAACTCTGTCAAAACTCCCTCAGCCTTTGTGCTTCTGTGGCCCCTTTCTGCCCAGGCACTGTTCTGACCACAGCTGACATGGTCCTTCAGTAGAGAATGAAAGCAAGGCAGCTGGCAGGTTCTGTTTGGATCCTCTGAGTCCTAATTGTGACCTTAATAAGCACCCCTGCTGGGGGCCAGCCACCTGCTGGAGGGTCCATTCTGAGGATGAAATCTACACACAGGAGTGATCGGACCCTGGGACAAATCCGGCCGCGAGGCTGTCCCTCAATGAGGGAGCAGCGGGGGACAAGGGACACCTAAGAGTGACAAAGAAGCCACAAAAAGGCCTAACAAAAGAAAAAAAAAAAAACAATTGCGCTTCAGCCTTAAAGAATGCTATTCCCTAATTTAGAGAGCTTTCATCCACGGAGCAAGTCAGTCCCGCCTCAGTCACTGTTCCAGTGAATTCAGCAGGGAGCCCGTTCCCTGGACATTCTGCTCCCTGCCCGGGCCCGTACCAAACAGAGCAGCTTCCCCAAAGGCTGTGTTTCTCTAGAGCACAAGTTACCCTTGAGAATGCGGGTGCCATGTTTGGTGCAATTTCTTTACTCCTATGATTTTGAATTGATGCTTGTTAGATGGACGCATAGATAGATAGATAGATAGATAGATAGATAGATAGATAGATGATAGGTAGGTAGATAGATAGATAGGTAGGTAGGTAGGTAGATAAATAGGTAGGTAGATAGGTAGGTAGGTAGGTAGATAGATAGATAGATAGATAGGTAGATAGGTAGGTAGGTAGGTAGATAGGTAGGTAGGTAGGTAGATAGATAGGTAGGTAGATAGATAGATAGATAGATAGATAGATAGACAGATAGGTAGATAGGTAGGTAGGTAGATAGATAGATAGATAGATAGATAGATAGATAGATGATAGATCAATAGATGATAGATGGTAGATAGATGATAGGTAAATAGATGATAGATAGACAATGGATGATAAATGATAGGTAGATGATAGATAGTAGATAGTAGATAGTAGATAGATGATAAACAGATAGAAAGATAGATAGATGGCAGATAAGTAGATAGATACATGATAAATTAGAAACCACACAAATTCATTCCTTCGTAATAGAGGGCACCTGCCCAAAGTCCGGGGTGGCAGGAGGCTGCCAGATTCCCTTTACAAGCTGCTCCGTTTTGTTATTTATTCCCTCCTAACGCCTTTTTGAAATCTGGCCCAAAACACACAGTGTTTAAATCAATCCTGATCCCTGTCCCTGTAGGCCGGGCGTTGGGCTCACACAGGACGGATTAGCAGCGGGCGGAGAGAGCAAGCGGAGTTTGACCTCCGGCATCCTGGGGACCCACTGCTGGGAGAGAGACCAAACGGCATTCTCAGCGTGCAGAGGCGGCCGTGAGCCATCAGCCCCATTTGCTACTCCTTTCTGGATTCTCTGATGTGACAACGATCCGTCTAAAATAAATCTCCGTGTCACCCTGCACACCCAGGTGGGCACCGGAGCGCCTGCCCCAAACGTGTGCCCGCGTCTGTCCTCAGCCTCCTGCACAAGCGATGAGCAGCCAGATCATCCCCAGCGAGGCACACAGCTCCCCAGTTCCATACACCATTCATCTCTCCGCCCGGCTTCCCCGACCCCCGCCGTCCATCTGAAAACACTGCTTGTAAGGCCTAATCCCCACTTCAATCGCGTCGGCGGCCGGTTATTAATTGCTTCAGAAAAAGACAATATTTTCGCCGTCCTCTTTGGCGCTCCCGTGCGAACGGGAAGCCAAAGAGAGGAAAACCGAGCGGAGCATGAAAAGCTTGATCTGCTAGAACCCCCGCTGCCTGAGCAGAGATCAAAGCTCAGAGGGAGGCTGGCGTGAAGCAGAAAGCCCCTGGCAGCTGCTCCGGGCACCGGCTCAGAACCAGGTGGGCGCCCCTCTGCCAGGCCAGTCCTGGGAGCGGGTACCACTCCTCCAGCATCCTTATTCCCCAGGCCGGCGCGGGGCGCATCCATCACAATGCACACATCCACAGCCCCGGCTCGGGCGCGGGCCTAATTAAAGCTTTTCCTTTCATTTGTGCGGATAATTAGACTTTCATCTCACCAGGAAGCTTCAGCAAGATCTATTTCTTTCTCCAATAAAAGCTACATCAAACAAAAGCAGATTTTAATCGCCTTTTCTGTGGGGCATGAGTCAATAATGAAAGATGTCACGGGGAACAAAAAAACTGTGTGCAGGGAGGTGAGGGGGGGATAAAAAAGAGAGGATGGGAGAGGAAAAAAAATTTAAAAAGCAAGCAAACGCCTAAGCCATGTTCTTTAATTAACACCGTGTTTGCAAACACCATTAATTTCTCTCGTTAAAATGATTTTTCTCTGCAGCTGATTGTTGATAAAACAATCGATGTTAGCGTCTCATCTGTTTCCGGAGAAGCCCATCTGCCGCAGAGCCAGGCAGCGAGCCCGCAGGCGGCTCAGCAACACGTGAGGACGACTCCGGGTGGATGCGGGGTGGATGCGGGGTGGTGCGGGCGAGGGGCGTGTGTCAAAAGTGGCTCGGTGCCAGGCGAAGGGACCAAGCGTCACAGCGATCCGAAGGGCATCAATAAAAACACACTGTTCAGTCCCTTCCCTCTCTAGGCCCATGATTCATGCTGTTCATCGGGTTTTTCATTCACTTGATTTTTAGATTCATTTGTGGATGGATGTGTATTTGTTGTTCATCATTTTTATGTTTACCTTTTTCTTCTTCCTCTTCTTAAAGAATACCTTTCAGCATTTCATATAATATCGGGGAGAAAAGGGGTGTGAGAGGACAAAAATCATACACCTATGGAAGAGGACGGTGGGGGGGGGAGGTAAGGGCAGTGGGTGGGATGGGTACCGGGTGGAGGGGAGCTATAGGGGGGGGCGAACAACTGTAATTAATAAACTGAACAATAAAGATTTTAAAATTAGAAAAAAAACACTAGGAAACTTAAAAAAAAAAAAAAAAGACTGTTCATGTGTGCAGGTGGCAAAGGTTCCATCTGTGCTTAGAAATCACTTTGTGACCAGGTTCAGAGAAGGCAGGGAATCTAGACGCACTGAGTAGTGTGCGTTGCTAGGCATAAGGTCATGTTCAATAACAGGTGGGGCAACTGGTCTACCACGTAAGAGGGCCGTAGTCCTTCAATGGGAACATTCTCATTGGGAATGCTTTTGCGAGGTGTTGGCTTGAGCTTCCCCCCACCACCTTCACGCATGTGAAAGTAAGAATGTCAATGGGACTGAGAGGAACCGTGGTGTGGCATCAGCGCTGGAGGCAGAGAAGTGGACAGCGAGGAGTTGACTGGGAAAGTCTAAGGCTGGACCATAAGCCACGGGATCAGGAATGCAGACTAAAATCTATTTGTCCACCAAGACAAAGGATGGGTACATATTCACCCAGAAGAATGGAATTCAACCATTTGTTTTTTGTTGTTGTTTTTAAATATATTGATTGATTGATTTTTTTTTACAGAGAGGAAGGGAGAGGGATAGAGAGTCAGAAACATCGATGAGAGAGAAACATTGATCAGCTGCCTCCTGCACACCTCCTACTGGGGATGTGCCTGCAGCCAAGTTACATGCTCTTGACCGGAATCAAACCTGGGACCATTCAGTCTGCAGGCTGACGTTGTATCCACTGAGCCAAACTGGTTAGGGCTGGCATTCAGCCATTTGGAGTGGGACCGTCAAGGTGACCTGGCCCACCTGTCATCCTCTGGATACCGATCCTGTCAACTTGTTCTAATTACTGTTGTGGGAATTCTCATAACAGTAACCACCAGCACATCATGTTGGAACACACGCTACTTATAACCCTGTTAAGAATGAGTAACATCGTTCTACTGAATTAAAGACTGTCTCTATATTCTAATCTTTGGGGTGATTCTGTTTCTCAGAGCTACAGTCTCACATTAGCACCTTTTGATTGTGGCTGGTCCTTCATCCCTGAAAGTGTATGTCTGTTGCCCTGGACCCCCACTTCTCTACACTGAATAGAAAATTCCCACAGGCAGTCTGCAGACACTATTTCCCTGGATTTTTCAGGCTCCTAGTCTTTCTCCTTTAAATATATGGTAGGTTGTATCTTTCCCAGGAAGACACAGAAATAAAAAGCCAGAAATGAACATCACACCCCACCTGTTGGCAAAACAGTGCTTCCCCATGCACACTGTCAACTAAAAAAAAGTCACTATTTAAAATACATTTTTCTAGGAAATAAGAATAATTTCATGATAAAATAAAACAAAGTTCTACACTCAAAAGTCCCTACATGTTATTTCATGTTCAGAGCTCAACATTCTCAGGAAAAATACTGTCCTCTATTGATACAGGCAGTAATTTAAAATGAATCCTAAGTAGGTTGTTTTTTACAGATATTTTTGTCTTTCAGATTTTTTTTTTCCGGATCTACTTGGAGAGTTTCTGCTGATGACAAAATTGTGTCTTGAAATAATCAACCCCATTGGCTAAGATGAAAAAAAAAAATCAATCCATTGATAACCCTGTTTTCAATACTGAAAATAATCATTTAATCTATTAAATGAGTGTTTGACAATAATAAAAGTATGCGATTTTAGCATCACATAAATCCAGACAGAGGAATGAAGTGTGTCTCCATTTGTTAGGTTTAGGATGTCAGCATGTAATTTCAGCTGAACGTTTCATAATTTCTGCTTTTTAAAGCAAAATGTAGACATGTGCTAAAATCAAGCCGCATACGTTGGTAGTTTCCTAATTGAATCCCTGGTATCTTGCAAACCCCTTTGTATTTGGATCATTAAGTAGACAGGTCCGTCCTCTGGCACCTTCAGTTTCCTGAGTGAAAGTAAAATCAACAACTTTCTCACGCAACCTATCCTATTGGAACTGTAGAAAGTTCACTAGATGTAAATGGAAAGGCCGTCATTATTACCATTGTTCACCTTACGGAAAAGAATGCTGTGATGTATCACTGCCAAATTGACTGTAACTTTTTCAAGGTCTAAGATAGAAAAAAATGAACAGACAGCTATTTGGAAAGGGAGGGAGAAAGGAAGAAAGGGAGGAAGAATAAACTCACCCTCATGCACTGTATGAACTCCCAATGGCATTATTTATTTGCTGTTGGGTGCCAAAGTGGCAACTAGAATAATTCTTTTCAATTATCTATTGAGGCTCTACTGCCACACCTGCTACCTCCTAAAGACACCAGCGTTTTCACAACGTCTTTCTGTGCCGAGAGCAGACAGTGCCCTTTCCAATGAGAGTGCTGTCCATCAGCCCCCAGATGAGAAGGGCTGGGAGTGGTGCTGGTGGTCCCCAGGGGCCAGGCTCCTCGATGCACACCTGATATCCAGCAGAGCAAACTGGTGTCTCGAGGTCATTTCAGAAAATCAGATTCTGTGCATGACAACACAGACACCGCAGCTATGCCATCTGGCTGGCCCACTCCTGGCATGTCTAACCCTGCATTGCTTTGGCGAGCGTCGAATCAGTGTGTTGTCTTGAGCCGGTGTTTGAGGCTCAGTCGGACAGAGTTCAATGGCATGTCATCACTTAGGCTGCCCGGGGCCAAGGAAACACATTTGTGACGCGGTTAGTGATTCATATGAGTCAGCAGCATATACAACTGTTTGATTCCTTAGTACACTGGGAGGGTTATCTTGATTTCTTAACTAGAGGAGGCAGTGGTTCAAACCAGACACAGCACTATAAGCTGTCCCTACCTTACGAGCAGGTTGAATTCTTAACATATTACCTGGGCTGTTTGCAATTTAAAGTATCAATATATATAAAAGCCTAAGCGACCAAACGACTGGTCCACCGGCTGCTATGATGTGCACTGACCACCAGGGGACAGATGCTCAGTGCAGGAGCTTCTCTCTGACGGTCAGTGCACTCCCACAGTGGGAGCACGGCTCAGCTGATTGAGGCTCTCGGCTGACCAGTGCACTTTCGGGCAGGGCGAGCCTCTCTCACCTCTGAGGCAGTGCTACCGAGCTGCAGTGGAGCGTGTAGTGGGGCCAGGATGAGCAGGAGCAGTGCGTCATCCAGCCTGGTCACTCCGCCCTGGCTGCCTGCTGCTTCACGCACTACTACAGCCCTCAAGAGATGTTGGACTGCTGGTTTGGGCCCAATCCCTCGACTGGATGGATCAGGCCAAAACAAGCATTCCGACATCCCCCAAGGGGTCCTGCATTATGAGAGGACACAGGCTAGTTTGAGGGACCCCAGTGCATGAATTTGTGCACCAGGCTGCTATATTCCATCTGAAAGGATCTGGGAGGGGAGAGAGATAGAAACATCAGTGATGAGAGAGAATCATGCATGAGCTGCTTCCTGCACTCCCACATTGGGAATCGAGCCCAAAACCCAGGTATGTGCTCTGACGGGGAATCGAACCCTGACTTCCTGGTTCATAGGTCAACACTCAAGCACTGAGCCATGCTGGTTGAGCTGGCTTCAAAGGTAACTTGTTTCTAGTCTTTCTGCACCCACTGCCCACCCTCCCCAAACACACATACCAAAACAAACAAACAAACAAACACACACACCATTGGCATGTAGCTGAACTACAATATTCAGAATTGTTCAGAGTTCTGGGCCTTGAAAACGGGAGGTCAGGGAGTAAGAGAGAAGGAAGTGTTGGGCCTTGAGAATTGGAGGTCAGGGAGTAAGAGAGGAGGAAGGGCCAGAGGAAGAAGTGAAGAAGGGGAAGGGAGAAAGCAGAAGAGGCGGTAAAGAGGGGAGGTGGAGTTTTCTTCTTCTCCTGGAGAAGGAATTCAATCCAGGGGAGTGCCCCCTTTCATCATTATTGCTCCCTGACTTCCTCCCAGGGGCCTGTGCCAGGGAGCGCGGTTAGAAGGAGAGACTGACCAGGAGGGAAGAGGGGGAACAGGGAGCACGTCTGCCCTCTGCAGCAGACACAGGCCTCGGAAAGTTGGCAGTTTCTAAAGTCAAGGGGTGGCTTGTCTTCAGATCGCTGCCCCCGTTTCACTGCACTTGACAGGGAGGACCGACCACAAGGCCGGATGGTGAAAACGCCTGGTTATCGACTTCCAGCTCCCAGCTCAAGTGCAGCTCAAGTGTAAACCAGGTTAACTTAAGCATGATTAAGGCGCGAGCGAAAGTGGAGGTGGGTTTGCCACTGAAGCCTTGGATTAAACAGCAGGAAACGAGGAAATGCTGCTGGCCCTTTGGAGAAGGCAGGGAGCTAAGGGGGGCTGCACTGCGGAGGGCCTTCCAGCCACGGAGGGGTGTTTCTAAGGCCCCAGCCCCTTTCAGAGCAGGTGCAGTGAAGCAAGAGGCAGCTGCGGCTCTCAGAGAGGAAAGGCTGAGAGGATTTAAAATCTCAAACCTCAGCTCTGAACTCCTGGGAGGAGAAAAGCTGCCGTCGCCTTCTCCCCGCTTCCCCCCCCCATATAGGCAGAGCATGTAGGGGTCACTGACTTGGAGGGGATCAAGTTTTCTGGATGAAACCAAAAGATAACGAGTGCTCCCCCATCACGTGCCGTCCGCCCTGCGCTCCAGGCACCGGCTCTGCCTCTGCGCGCAGACAGTCTGTGAAGGGGACGAGCCCTGACAAACCATCAGCGATCGGGGCAATCATTTTATTTTTTTAGCCATTTGCTTTTGCAATCTACAAATACCAATGAGGAAAGGCAGGGCGGGGGGAAACAAAGTCTGTGTGCTTACGCTGTGTTTTAGGAAGTGAGCATCCTCTTTGATCTTTGTGTTGCCTTTCCAAGGTGCCCTGGAGGTTGAAAGAAGAAACTAAAGGTCTCGGGAAGGAGATGTGAGGGGTCACAGCCCGGGAGCGGCCCCCCGCAGACCGTTAGCTCAGTCCCGGCCCCACGCGCGACGTATTTGAGCTTCTGATTACAGCTCATGGCCACACAAGGCGTCTTCATGCTGCTCTGTGAAGAGCAGTGGCAGGGTGGCTGTCGCCCCACGACGTCCCCTTTATTCCAGGGGCACACCGGTGACCACCCACCTCCCTCCACTGCGCTGCCCTTTCTGAGTGAACTGAGGGTTCCCCAATGGGACTGTCAGGCTCTACCTCTGCTGCATGGGCTGCAGTGACTGACAGCGACACTCCCGCCTCCCCCCAGCCTCCCCCCAGCCTCCCGTGGGCCAGCCACTCTGTGCTAGAAGCCAGGCTTGCAGCAATGAGAGAGACGCAGGCTCTGCCAGGACATGGGTTGGAACCAAGCTGCACTCAGCCTGGCCAGGGGTGATGGGCTCTCCACTACGTAAGGGCATCCTGGCCCACACGCCCAGGACGAAGCTGTGGAGAATTCCCACCAGTTCTGGCATGCCGGAGCCTCTGGAAGCCAGAGTGCCTCTTCCCCCAATCCTCTTGATTTTCTCATCTCCCTTGAGACCCTCCCGTTAAGCAGGGAGCCTTGCTTGATTGTGGTCCTTCTTCAGCTTTGTGTTCTGCGTTGGTCCCCAGGGGCTGGATGACTAAATTAAGTTTAAAAAGTGATAATGGTATACTTTCTCCTTTAGAGCAGTTTTGAGGTCCACAGCTGAGTTGATCAGAAGCATAACGAATGTTCATACACCCCTTTCCGACACGCATCAAGCCTCCCCACACCAACATCCTGCCTCTGTGCGGTGTGTGGGTTACTACCAATGAACCGACATCGGCCCATCATCATGAATCCAGGGTTCACTCTTTGTGATAGACATTCAATGCTTTTGTTGTTGTTTTAAACTATGTTTGTATTGATTTCAGAGAGGAAGGGAGAGGGAGAGAGAAAGAAACATCAGTGATGAGAGGGAGTCATGGATCGGCTGCCTCCTAGACACACCCTACTGGGGATGGAGCCTGCCACCTGTGCATGTGCGCTGACCGGGCATCCAGCTGTGACCTCCTGGTTCACAAGCTGACGCTCAAACCCTGAGCCATGCCAGCTGGGCCATTCACTGTTTTTTTTTGTTGTTGTTGTTGTTGTTTTTTAAATATATTTTATTGATTTTTCACAGAGAGGAAGAGAGAGGGATAGAAAGTCATAAACATCGATGAGAGAGAAATATCGATCAGCTGCCTCTTGCACACCCCCTGCTGGGGATGTGCCCGCAATCACGGTACATGCCCTTGACTGGAATCAAACCTGGGACCTTTCAGTCCAAAGGCCGACGCTCTATCCACTGAGCCACACCGGTCTCGGCCATTCATCGGGTTTTGAGAACATGTTTAACAACATGAATCCACCATTCTAGTACCCCACACAATCAAGGCTGGCCTGAGATCCGGCTGGTTTGCTCCAACCTCTTGGATTTAACTAGTTGTGAGCCTAAGACAGGGACAAGGAAGCGACGTTTGATGCTTAGAATTATTAGGGACGAGTCTTGCAGCTCCTCTTCGTTTCCTTCCTTTCTTACTGATGTCCCAGTTGCCCTGGAGCTGAACCTGTGTGAGTTATGGCATCATGTCCTCAGGCACTAGCTTGCAGCTACTGAGATCATCATCAGAGGCTTAATTTATTTTAATGTGGGATGGACCGGCTGGCTGGTCTGATCATCTCATTACACGGCTGTTTTTCCCTTTGAACTCTGTTTATTTTTTTAAGGAAAATGTTGGAGATATTTATGGTCATGAGTGTTGCCATACACAGACAGGAAAAATAATTCCTGTACTGTCATCGAGAGAAAAGTTTTAGAGCTTGGCGTGGAAGACAATCTATATTCAAAGGGTTGGGCCAAATCCCAAATCTTCACTGTCTCTTTGGCCCCAAGCCATCTCTGATGGAGGTCTGAAACAGCTGCCACCACCAGCAAGGCCTCCAAATGGTGCCAAATTCTTAAGTCGCCACTGGCAGCCAAGTCCCTAAGTCATTTTCTGCTGTGGTAATTTCTTCTCTTTGGCCCAGAAAGGGGGGCTGGTGATGCTGGGAGGTGGGTCAAGAGCGAGATACAGGCAGGAGGACAGTCAGGCCATTTGCTGTGAGGCCCCGACGTGAAACACACCAACAAGAGATAAGAGGCGCTGAAACGGGGGACAGGAATTTCCCATAACCACACCCTGACATGCCCATCTCTAAAACATAAATCTAGGTCCCAAAGGGTGAACAAAAGGCTCTGCCCTGCCAGGGTTGTATATGCTCTGGAAGACACTCAGCACAATTGCATTCTCCCCTTTACTGAGGGAATAAAATAATGCACTTCTGAGTAGAGTCGCTGTCTCCGCTTACACATAACAATAAATACATCCGGGGACAAACAGAGGGTATAAAGATGTGAATATGATATCTGTGAGTGCAAATTTGATTACGCTCGGTAAAGCCGAGAAGATGACTGCTTTATGGTGCCTTTCTGCCGATATGTCTCAGGAACCTACGAGAAACATTTGATTTACAAAATGGAAAGCGACTGAAATTTATAGGGATTACACATTCCGAGTACGTGCACACCTGACTGATGATCCAGAGACCCGCCTGGCCGGATTTGCCATCATTTCACTCTCGGCCACGAAGCACACAGAGACGTGGGAGTTGTGTGTGTGTGTGTGTGTGTGTGTGTGTTTTAAGAGCTATCTGCCTCTAAAAATCCGCATCGTTTTTCCATGTAACGAGTGGATTTTGTGCCTTCAAAAGTTTCCGTGAAAAACAATCTCCTAAAGGAAACATAATTCAAAATGACTGATGCCCAATGCAGACAACATTTGGACAGATGTATGTAAGGAGTCTGATGAGTCTAATTTTCTAAACTGCGTTGCAACTAGCACTTCTCTTTCCCACTCTCCTGAAAAATCGTTCACCTGAAAAGCTATTCCATAACTTAAGAATTAAAAAAAAAAAATGAAGCTGCCAAAGGGTCAATCTAAGTGTCTTATCCTATTAACTAAAGAGGGAATATGCTAATTGGCCTTCACTCTGTCACAAAGATGGCTGCGCCCACAGCTGAGGCCAAGTTCCCTTAAGGAGTCTTTTTTAAATATATATTTTATTGACTTTTTACAGAGAGGAAGGGAGAGAGAGAGTTAGAAACATCAATGAGAGAGAAACATTGATCAGCTGCCTCCTGCACACCCCCTACTGGGGATGTGCCCACAAAAAAGGTACATGCCCTTGACCAGAATTGAACCTGGAACTTTTCAGTCTGCAGGCAGATACTCTATCCACTGAGCCAAACCGGTGTGGGCACCTTAAGGAGTCTTAAAGAGCAATCAGCAGGGACCTGAGGCTACACCCTCCTCCACACCATAGGGCTTGACAGGGGACCTCAGGCTGCGCCTCCCACCTGGCAGGGGATCTCAGACTTTGCCCCCTACCCCAGCGCCAGGCCTGGGGACCTGAGGTCATGCCCCCCACCTGGCAGAGCTTGACAGGGGACCTCAAGGTGTGCTTTCTGACCTGGTGCTGGGCTAGGTGACCTCAGGCTGCTCCCCTCACCCCAGTGCCAGGCAGGGGGACCTCAGGCTGTGCCCCCCCATCAGGTGAGGCTTGTCAGAGGACTTCAGGCTGTGCCCCCCACCCTGGTACCAGGCCAGGGGACCTCAGACCACACCACCTGCCCCAGCACCGGGCCAGGGGACCTGAGGCTGTGCCCCCGGGCCTGGTGGGGCTTGACAGGGGACCTCAGGCCATGCTCCCCACCCAACAGGGCATGACGGGGGACCTCAAGGTGCACCCCCAGTGCTTGATCGGGGGGACTCAGGCCCTGACCCCTGCCCAGCAGGGGTTGACAGGGGCCTGAGGCTGGGCACCCCTCCCAGTGGGGCTTGATGGGGGCCTGAAGCTGTGTCTCCTGCCAGGCAGGGCTTGACAAGGGTGGCACTGGCTGAGCCTGGATCTAGCCCAATGCTGGGGGCCGGCCAGGTCTGGGTCTCACGTGATTTTGAGGTGCATGCAGATGGGTGGGACTTGAGTCTGAGTCTCCCTCTTTTAATGTGCATGAATTTCATGCACTGGGCCACTAGCCTTTTTTATAATGTTTTTAATGCTACTGATTGTATGAGTCTGGGCAAGTCCTATTACTTGATCAAACCTCTTTTCCATTGTCTGAGATATTCTTTGTAGAATATTAGTTCAGTAATGCACTCACAGATACTAGCTGGTAGCCAGTGTAAAACACCAGTAGCTTTAATGCAAAGCCTTGAGTTCTAGTTTTCCGTCTTTCTTTCTAGCAATAGGATACTCAGAGTCACCAATCATCTTCCACCTGTACTCCTTCATGTCACCAGTCACATAGTCTCCCTGTGCCATAACTTCCTTGTTAGTGATATGAGTAATTGCATGAAATTATCAAGAAGTAGGTGAAAGTTTCTGTTTCACTCTGTCCATTGGATACTAAAGTATTGCTAAACATTATCACAAAAAACAAAAGATGTTATGTACATATATCCTAATCAAGTGCTTCAAATTACAATTTTTATTGTTATATTTCTAAATTAAATTGAAGCAAAAATTGTGAAGCAAGTCCCAGGATATTCATAATAACGCTATCAAGTAGAGAGCATTATCTATTGGCTGTGACTGTCTATTACATAGCAAGTGCCCACTTCTGACCACCTGATATGCTTAGTTCTCACCATTAGATCTACCAGAATGACAGAATCTGGAAGTTATAGTGATCATGCAGCTCAGCGTTTAACAAATTTTGGGTCATAATCCATGGTTGGGATATAAAATCACTCTAGTAAGCTGGAATTGGTCAACACAGACTCAATAGAATACATGAGTGAATTATTTATAATAAAGGTATTATGTTGTGAACATTTTACTTGTTATACATACTTACATGTGTGAATACTTATAATGTAAAATAGCTTTCTTACTATGGGTCATAGTGAAAGGAAAATAAACTCACACTCTCGTCTCTCCCTCTAGGCAATCCTTCACCATAGCCTCACCAATGCTACACCATAGCCTCTGCCCTCCTCCCCCTGATGGGGTGATATTAAACTTCTGCTTGAACCTCTACCATAGGTGATGAATTTATATACTCATACAATAACCAATTCTATATTCAGCTCTAATTGTTATAGCTCTTTCTTTTTTATTAATTATTATTTTATTGAATTTGTTGGGGTGACATTGGCTAATAAAACTATACAGGTTTCAGGTATAAATTCTATAGTACAATATCTGTATATTATATTGTGTGTTTGCCACTCTAAATTAACTCTCCTTCCATCACCATTTACCCAACCTTTACTACCTTCTACCTCCCCTACCCCCTTTCTGGCAATCACCATACTATTGTCTGTGTCCAAGAGTATTTCTTGATTTTCTTTGCTTAATCCTTTCACCCAGCCCCCTCCCCCTACCACTCTGACAGCTGTCTGTCATTTCTAGATCCACAAGTCTGTCTTCACTCTGTTCGTTACTTTATTTTGTTCATTAGATTCCACATATAAGTGAAATCATATGGCACTTGTCTTTCTTTGCAAAGTAAAAAAGTGAAAATAAATGGGACTACATCAAACTGGAATGTTTTGGCATAGCAAAGGAAACCATCAACAAAAGGAAAAGACAACCCACTAAATGGGAGAAGATATCCACCAATACA
Source organism: Antrozous pallidus (assembly GCA_027563665.1). NCBI lineage: Eukaryota > Metazoa > Chordata > Mammalia > Chiroptera > Vespertilionidae > Antrozous > Antrozous pallidus. Next base: position 91,585,924 of record CM050519.1, read on the forward strand.
TCTACTAAGAGCTTATTATCCAAAATTTAGAAGAAACTTACAAAACTCAAAGTAAAAAAAGCAACAATCCATTTAAGAAGTGGGAAAAGGACCTGAATAGACCTTCTCCAAAGAGGACATATGCACGGCTCTTTTTTATAGTGAACCAGAGTCTGTACCCATATCCTACTAGTTGCTGTTCTAATCTTTGGAACACCACAGACTCATGTTTTCCCCATTTCTCACGTCTGTTCTCTACGGTTTTTATGATAGCTATAATTTTCCAGGTGTATTTTATTATCTCTATTTTTTAAAGCAACTTCTCCTATGCAATCATTTATAATCCTTTTAAGTATTTCCCACCTCTTTTATGGAAGCAGTGTGTCAATATTTTCTGAGATAGGATGTTAAGAAATGAATACAGTCCATCCTGTTTGATTTGCCAAGTCAGGGTACAGAAGGATTATCATCTCTTTTGATATCATACCTCTGTTAATATGGCTCCAAGGAATATTAATCCTTTTAGCCTTATGATACAATTATATATTAGTAATGAATTTATAGTCAACTAAAATGTAATTTTCATAGACTTTAACTTATTATTATGATTATAATTGAGGGAAACAATATAGATTTAGGACTATATACAATCTTATTAAAGTGTATATCCATTGTTTGGGCTAGTAGAGATCTTTTGAAATCTAGATGTTTCCATCCTTGAAATTATTTGTCACAGTTTCATATCACCTACAAGCTTGAGAACCATGCTATTTCTGATATTTAAGGGAGTGACTGAAATTTTTAACAGGAAGAAGAGCAGGCATTTTCAAGTTATATTGCAAAACAATGCTTGTGAGTTGATGTTTGAAATTCAGAATATTTTTCTATTAGAAAAACCATTTTAAATTATGGGTTTTCAGATCATCCAGTTTCTCTTTAGAGGAGTGCCTACCACTGCGATGGAAATAACACTTATTAGACTTACTCTTGGTTAGAAACAAGAAATCTAAAAGGGTAATGAGTAGAAAGCGAGGAAAGGGGAGGCAACTTGCTGATTCAATAAGTTTGATCATTACATGAGCTAGCAAGTAAGTATGCTATTTATTGATGTATAAAAGACATTCAGTGCTGATGCTTCATGGCAAACAAACAAGATAGTATTCTAGTTTCCCGATTTAATTCTCAGAAGATTTGAAAAACCTTCATTTTTCTCTTTCTCCATACTTGAAGATCTGAATCTTTTCACTTTAAAATAAGATTGATTTATCACTAATTCCTGTAGCTGTAACAAATTAATGTTGTTCTTTTTTTTTAATTTCTACCCCAACGCCTAAGAATTGTCATGAGAATGCTAAGTGAAAAGCTGGGTTAGGAATGAGGAGGAAGAGAGATATTGTGCTTCTATATCCTAGTGGCCATGTTTCAAAGCTCTTACAAAGCATATAACGGGTCATTTCATTATAACGTTGTTGTCGATGGAGCTGCAGTCAGGAATAAAATTATTCCAAGATCATGTAACTAAGCCACAATGAGGGCATGTGTCTAAGTGTGGGCTCTGCACCTGCATATTTATTAGGACAAAGATGAAAAGTTTACATAGGTGCGTAGGTATGTCTCAAACAAGCTGCCTATTCTCAAGTAAATAAGAATAGAACTCGGGACAAAGTCCCGAGCAATACACGTTCTTCCTCCTCCACAATGGTCATGGAAAACATTTCAGCGCGTGTGTATGGAGCCTAATGTACATGTCATGTATAATTGGGACGTAAAATATTGCATTACTTTGCAATGAAACATAAATAATAGTAATTTCTCCATGCGTAGAGGGCTAGAAATCTTTACTGCCCACGAGGCTGTTAGGCCAACCTTTGATTATCAAGACGCAATTAATATACAAGGGTAATATGTGCGTGCCATTTCTCCTCAGGGCTCATAGGTATAAAAACAGTAACACACTGTGAAAGTAATGGTAACACTTAGAGGCTCCATGATTATTAATTCGTTTGACATTCACCGTAATCACGCTGGTCTTAATGAATTCGTTGGCATGTGCATATTACATGTCCTTTCAAACGCACGCCATTGTAAGTCAGTGCTAACAAATGTGTAGAATTCAAATAAATGCATGATGGCTTCTACTTTCTTAGAGGAGTCTTTAAAATCAACTGTTGGAAAGTTAGAGTTTGGCGTTGTGTTTTTATGGCAAGAAATAGTCAAAATGAGGAGTAGTAATTTTATTTCATCATTCAAGTAGAGTTTACTGGATCCTGCATGACAAATGGCCTTTTGGTAACTGATATCTGAAGAAGCACTGTTAAATGAATATATGTATGTAGAACAGAACATTTAGGGGGGAAGATCTCATTTCTATGTAGTGAATAGAGGGGAAGTATAATCGTAAGTAGATAAGTATTGTCAACACTGAAGGGAAGGGTAAGTATTGAATAGCTTTCAAATAGCACATAGTCAAAGATTTGATTTTGGCCACCAAATCAATAGGCACCACATCTGCCAATGTCAACTTCCTTTTCCTGCACCCACCTTTAGGTTCTTTGCTCTCTGTGATTTTTTTCCTTTGTCCTGTTAAGATTTGTTGAGGTGGCATTTTTGTGACATCACTAAGTAATTACAAAATATATTCAATACCTGCTTCTTAATGACTGGGACTTGATACGCCAATGTATTGTCATGAGAATGACAATTAGAAGTCTATTTTACTATTCAGGTTATAAAGTATGAAGCCCATTTCCTGATCACTTGCTTTAACTGTGTGCTGATATTTTTGTGGTAGTCACTCTGAGTTTATTTGGGGGATGTTGTGTCTCCAAAGGTCAACAGTAAGCACCTCGACAGTGGATGAGCCAAGATCCAGGGTTTTTTTCTTTATCATCTTCCTACTGCACATTTGCTAGTTTTATGTTAGTTTCACATTTCTTGTGTGGTAGATATATGAGCTAAAATTAAAAAAAATTTTATCTAAACCACCCCATTTTTTTTTGCTATAAGTATTTTCCTCCTTATTGCTGACATTGCTTTCTTTAAAAAAAAAAAAAAGACTTAACTCCTTCCTCATTTTATATTCACATTCTGACAAACAAGATTTAAACCCCCTCAATCTCCTTAAATCTATAGAGTGTTGTTTTTATTCTAATCAGCTTTACTCACAAAACCTCATCCTCATACATCATTGCTGAGGACTCAATATCTTTTCAAATCAACCCATGAATCTCAGTAAAGCATTCGAAATGCCTGCCCAGAACCTGCCGCGAAGGCACTGCTGGTCTAGAAGGCAAGTAATCAGAGGCTCCAGAGTCATCCTTGGTTGTGCTGGAGAGAAACAGGATGGGTAGTTCGGAAATGCACAGGAGCACAGAAGAGGGTGCTGCAAGGAAGTTTCCCTAGATGTTAGACTTTTACACCCGTCTTTTCTGTGAGATACTACACCAGACATCGTGGGCAGAATGGCCCTATTCCCAACGCAGTGACTAATTTCTATTCCTCCTTGAGTTGATAGCCTAGACTTGACTTATTGGTGGAAGTCTTCAATTTCTCCTCCTAAATCCACGTGTAAAGAATATGGTACTTCAATGGTGCAGCTTCTATTTTGGAAGGACCTGTTTGTCTTTATATGTACCGTATTTTCTGGCATACAAGATGACTTTTTAACCCAGAAAAATCTTCTCAAAAGTCAGGGGTCGTCTTATACGCCGGGTGTAAAAATACCGTAGCTTGCAGTTAGGATGGGCATTGCTAACTTGCCAGGGACTTGCCCAGCACTTGCTCTCTCTCTATTGTTTGTCTTCCTCCTATCAGCATCAGTTCCAGTCATCTTATACACCAGAAAATACGATAACTGAATTGTAAGCTCAGGGAAGAACACATATACAGTTTCCAAGTTGGTTATTTTTTAGTGCCAGTATTTAACTCAGGGCCTGGAACTTCACATACTCTCAAGAAGTCATTTTGCATGGATTACCTATTAGAATGGTAAGTAAGTTGAACATCCAAGAAAAAATAAAAGATAAACTGGCTAGAACAAGAGCATGTGTGCACTCAAGATGGAGATTGGAATCGGGGAATAATTTGGAAAGAAGGCATTAGGATAAAAAACAGGAGTTGCTCATGATATTTCAACAATATCTTCAGGATTAAGGGGGGCCGTGGAAGGATTTTAATTGGCGAAAGGACAGGAGCACAGGCTTATTTTATAAATATGACTTAAGCATGGGCAGATTGGAAGAAAATGAGTGGCTAACTGGTGAAAAACTTAGAAGTCTATTTTACTATTCAGGTTAGAAAGTATGAAGCCCTTAATGAAGATGCAAGAGAAAAGATGAGACTAATAAAGACATCTTTAGAGGAAAACTCCTGTGTCTGATTAGATGTTGAGATTAAGGGAAGAGGAAAATGTACTTACATGCAAGAACACTGAATAGAACATGATTTCAAGGATGATGAGCAAAGGAGAAGCCGACTTCGGCGAGTGTGGATTTCCAGTTATTGACCTTGTTGGCATTTATGGCAGTGAGTGGAGATGGTCTATGGGCACCTGGGAGGGAAGATTGTTCAGTAATAAGTAGCAAAGACTCTGGAATCAGACTCATTCAAATCTGGATTCCACCACCTATTATGTATGCAACCCTGGGCAAGTTACTAACTGTTCTGGGTCTCATTTACCTCATTTATAAAGTGGGAAAAGTAATAATATCCACCTTAAGGCTGCTTTAGTCACAGGATGGAACATATTGGTGTGTATAAAGGCCCTTGAATACTGCCTGGTACATAGCGAGCCATATATATATATATATATATATATATATATATGTAATCTCTGAATGCATAATAATCTGGTCACTTAGTGTGTGTGTGTTTGTGTGTGTGTGTGTGTGTGTGTGTGTATTAGAGGTCTGGTGCATGAATACATGTATGGGTGGGGTTTGGTCAGCCTGGCCAGGGCGGAGGGGATGCAAGTGGTTGACTGGCCTGCCTGCTGGTTGAACTCCTGGTCGAGGGGACAATTTGCACATTAGCTTTTTATTATATAGGATATACACTGAGTGGCCAGATTATTATGCTTTCAGAGATCATAATAATCATATATATCTATATATTAGAGGCCCAGTGCATGGATCATAGATTCATGCACCAGAGGTGTCGCTTGGCCTGGCCTGTACCCTCTTGCAATTCTGGACCCCTCAGGGGATGTCAGAGAGCCAGTTTTGGCCTGATCTCCACAGGCCAGGCTGAGGGAACCCATCAATCTGTTCCATGTTTCCATGCCTGTGCACTGCCCCTTGGTGGTCAATGTGTGTCATATGTACTGGCTGGTCAGGCAGTTGCTTAGGCTTATAGATATATAGATTATATAGATAGATGATATATAGATATATAGGCATATAGACATAGAGATATACAGATGTATAGGTATATAGATATATGAGCAGTGTTGCACTATTATTATTATTCTGTATAGATATTGATATTGGAGCATCAGCACTTAGGTGAATGCCAAAGTGTTAGTAGATTAGATCAAAATACAGAAAATATAAGCTGTCCTTGTTACTTCAGACCATTCCTCTCTCCAGGCAGTCTGAAGTCCCACCTGCCGGGAACCAGCAATGCCATCTTTTGTTACCTGCAGCCGCACGCTGTGCTTATATTTGTAGATCTCATTTAGGATGCTTTGATGTGTGAGTTCTGATTTAGGCAGAAGCATTTTCACACATTTAGTAAAAAAATCTCCCTAGTGTTTATTCTTCATTATGAATTACCTTCACTGTTCTGAGTTTAGGCATAGAAATATTTCCTCCTTTCAATGAACTAAGTTCATACATACCTTCCTCTTTAAAGTTTTTGAGGAAACCCTGAAGTAATTGAATGGATGTATACAGACCATTTTTTTTTACTGTAGCCAATTTAATTCATCTCCATTCTCTCTCCCTCCCTTATCTCTCTCTCCCCTCCTCTCTCTCTCTCTCTCTCTCTCTCTCTCTCTCTCTCTCTCCCTACACACATACACACACACACACAGAGTTGAAAAGAAATTATCTGACTAGGAAGAGTAGCATAAATCTTAAAAGAAACATCATCAATTGATCTATTAGCTGTTAACATGTATATATGTATTTTGTGACACTCTATATATTCTTTAAAAACTATAGTTTCAGGAGAACTATAGATGAACTAATCTAGTCCCCTCATATTACAGATAGAATGTGGAACCCAGTAAGAATAAGTGATGTACCTGTAATCACACCAGAATCTGTTTCATATTGGGTTTTACAATGCAATTTAGCTGAAATACAAAATCTGTACTACAAAGATAAGACCTGCACCTATTGTATAACTGCAAATATTCACTATGGGAATCATATTTTTATCATAGTTGAAGATATTCACTAATGTTTTAATAAATGCAATTTTATTAGCATATTAACAAAATACTAATAAAAGGCAAACAAATATGTCAGAACTAGATTAATATTCTTTCTCACTTTACTTTTGTGCTTATAAAATCTTTATCTCTAAAATAATATAGTTTATGTTTTTATATTCTCAGTACCATCTTCTTGAATTATTTATTACATCTCATGCTCACAGTGTCTCTGTTAGTTAAAAGGGGATGAACTGAATTTCTACAAACTGTAATTTTAGGCTTATTAAAATATGTGGCATTTTGTGTGGAAAGGTAGCAGTATTTAGGGTTTTCTCAAAGTTGCATACAAGTAAAATCCCCAAATGAAAGAGATCATGCAAGTAAAATCTACAAATGAAAGAGATCATACAAGTAAAATCTACAAATGAAAGAGATCATACAAGTAAAATCCACAAATGAAAGAGGTCATTTGCAAGAATGGTGGGATGGATGTTCTCATGTGCATACACACACACACACACACACACACACACACACACACACACCCTATTGGTCAGATGACAACCATTAAACAGTGTTATCAACAGTCTACACACTATAGCAGTAAATAATACTAAGTTAGAATAAGTGGGGAACAGCACAATGACAATGGAATGTCTTTACACTGAAAAAGAAAAAGGCCCACTCTCACGAAGTTATTCAGCTTGCAAAATGTTATTCACGAGAACAGAAGAAGTCAGAAAGGAAAGTTATTATATGATTTTGAATTTTTAAAAATTCATACGTTAAGGAAGTGATATTCACTTTTTTTCATGAGGACCAAACTGTCAGAATATATTAACACAATGATTTACATAAGTAGATGAATCACTAATGTAGAAAACCACAAATTAATGTTCACTTTTATGATTTAAAAGCGAGATCAGACCTAGAATAATATACTTTAATAGCACTCATCTGTATGAACTTTCAACAATGAGTTTCAAGAGAATCATTACTTAGCGGCATTCACCATCCTTCAAAAGTGATTAACTGGCAGGACTGTCTCTATACTTATTTTTAAAAGAAGTCCTGAAATACATATTTTACATAAGAAATACTACCTGTTTCATCATTTGTCAAGGCATAATTTTTTAAGCACATGTACAATAAAGTGCAGGAATGTGAGAATTCACCCATGTCTCATTTTCTGCTCCTAGGATATTTCAGAGAAGCAGACAGAGGATATGAGGAAATATGCATAAGGAAATATATATAGCATTCCACTTTATCTTTCGTAACCTACATATTTCTATCATGCTTATATGTTTATACTTTGTAACAGGAACCTGAATTCTCTCTTCATTTTCTTCGTAGCAAACTCAACTTTTTTTTTTTTTTTCTTCAGGCACTCTGCTCTCTCCTCACATCCCAGCAAACTCAACTTTTACTTCTATTTTATACAACAGAAACCTAAGTTCAATCACCAAGCAGAATTTCAAGCTTGAGCTTTAATGTCCAGGGCATGCACTATTCCCTCCTTTCTTGAGGAAGTGCATACATTTGTGTCAGATTGCCATAAAGTTCAAAAACGATTTCTTTTAGAAAGACCATTCATGGCACTCCTAACCTGTAAACGACTAGAAGGTGTTTGAAAGAACTGAAAAACAGGATCAACGTTAATCTGGGAGACATCACAGTAGCATGGCAATTCGAAGATATGATTCCTAGCAAGTTTGTTTTCTGTACAAAGTGTAAAATTACATTTTTTTTTGGAGGGTGCGGGGAGAAGGGCTAGAGAATTTCAAGTCTCCGAGAGCAGGAGACTTGAAACTGAGGACAGATGGAGAATTATTTGCTCCACAGCACAGGACCCTGGAGACTCATCAGATGGAGCAAGTGTGCACAGCACACACCACGGGGCGGGTTCTTAGTTTTCAAACTATTGTGACTGGTGATAATGACAGAGGCTATTAATGGATAACAATAATGGTCATTATTATTATTATTCTTACTACTCTGCAGGGTGTTTCTACTACAATGTTTCTCTATACTCATGATGAGACTCAGCAGAGACTAAGGCAGAGTTTTTCGTAGCCCTGTTTAAAAACCCCATAAAATTGACTATAATTAATCCTGTCTTCTTGCCCAGATCAAGGAAATGAACACGGTGCATTGTTTCCGAATGCGATGCGTGCCTACTGTGGTAACGGGTTTTATGGCAGGAGGACAACGCATGGAGATGCTTGCAGGGATACAGTTGTCCCAGATTCATTAATTGACTGGATGGATGCCGCAGCAGGTCCCTGCGGGCTGTCACAAACTCACAAAACAGGCAAAGTGGAACCTGTGGATGGCAAAATACCATCTGGTGATACCGAGTCATCCCCAGGTATACAGTCAAAATATTCCCTCACCAGAGGCAAACGGGAAACCGGGGTATCCAGATACAAACTAGAACCTTCCTCCGTGCAGCCATTCACCAAGATAAACCCCTAAATTAGGATAAAGGATTTCATTTCACCTACTCTCAGATCACACTGCAAGTATTTTCAAGGTCTCCCCTGAACCAGAAATAAATCCTGATGGATGATTTACAAATGGACAATAACTACTAACTGTGTGCTATGATTTAGCTGAAAATAAAATCTTTCATGAGCTTTGCTTGATTATTGTGCTTATAACCAGTCTTGAGAAAAGGTAAAATGAGCTATTTGGGGAAATGTAACAGATTACAGCTTTCTATATCTGGAATTTCTTATTATAGTCACACACACACATGCATTATTAGATTGTTTTTCCTATGACACTGTTCTATTTGTGCAGTCAATTATTTTATGTAACTATTTCAAATAAACAGTAAGCCTTCTGGATGATTGAAATAGGGCCAAGGTTAAATATTAAAATTCCAGAACTGGGAAAGTCTAGAAGCAAACTACTTGGAAGTAAGAAATCCATGGGATTATATTAAAACTTAATTTTAGCCTTAATTTAACTTTCACACACACACACACACACACACACACACACACACACACACACACCCCTTTGAACCCCCCACCCTGATTTCTCTGGCTATTTTTAAATTTGCTTCAGTAGTTTCTTCTGGAGCTTTCTGAGAGCCATTGTCAAGTATAGCTTTGTCTAAAGAGAGGACCCGGGGAGGGCACTGCTATGATTCTTCTACAGACAATGAAGTCCTAAAACTCAGTGTTTTTCCCAGAGCAAAAGGGGTTCAGGCAGAGGCGGCCGGGGAAGGAACACAGGTATTTGCAGAATCGCAGTGCCCTGGCCTGCAGGGGAGTGACTCTCAGTCCCACTCAGAGGGCCACAGGGTCTGGCCACGTCCCTGAGAGGATGTCACTGCAAGGCTGTGAGGACCTTGATGTCAAGGAGAGCAGCTCTGGAAAGAAGCAAGCTTTGCCTTGTACGAAAGGAGATGAGGAAGCTCGGCCAGGGTTCTGATGAGGTGGGCATTGTTCCCTTGGGGGTTTGGCACCTATTTCCTTCTGACCAAGTTGTCATTCGGTGTGACCTGGTGGCTGGAGCACTCTCAGCTGTGTGCGTTCAAGCTACTAAGTCAGGACACTGGTTCCTGCAATGTGTTTACGCTGTTATATACAAGTATGCAAGACAATGGGCAAGCTGGTGCCTTGAGCTGACTTACTGGTCAATTGTATCAATTGCACTTGAATCGATTACATATTTAAGAGGGCCGAACCAGCAGTTATTCTACAATGATCACTTAGGTAGCTAAGTGTCAACATGATTTAAAGAAAGTTTTGGAAATCAGTCCAAAGCACGGCACACATTAAATAATATTCCTTACACCCTCTCCCCATTCCAAATCATATTTCTGATATTGCTGCCTTGCTGAATCAAACAATGAGACCCTCAGAGAGAATAGCGATGATGTTCAACTTTCAGCTTGCCTTGAATTTGCCGCCTAGTCTTCTTGAAAATCCCACACAGACAAGAGGATCCGGGAGGTCAGAGATAAGGAAGTTTGGAGTTGGCCCAGGGGAAACATGCCCGCTGCCACTCACCGATTGCCCTGTCAATGACTGTATTAATCACCACCACCATCAACTCGATCCCTAGAGTTCTTAGTATATGGAATGTTTAAATCTCATTCAGTCTTCAAAATTACCACATAAGGAGAATATCATTTTTCCCATTTAGAAGAAATGTACCCCCAGGAAGTCCATGAGAGGCTCAATGGGAAATGGGACAATCCCACTGGCTGGGGGACTGCAAAGCCCAAATTGGTTTGTTCACAACCTCCTCCGGACATTCCATCAAAGACAACCATGTCTGATGTCCCAACCCACCAGAAGATTCCATTCTGTTGAGTAGGAGCCCCTTTCAGCATGACCTCTAGAGTTCAGGAGGCACACCATGAGAGAACCATGTTTCATCCGATCCACGTTAGACCCCAGAGGTAGGTCCTGCCAGGAAGAGTATTCATAAAAGCCTACACACCATATTCCCCTTCCTTTAATGTCCTTAAGGACATACAGGGGTCTGGATATACGGCCAGGATTCACTGGGGTTCATCAATGTTGAGAGAGTTCTCCCAGATTTGACCTTCTGCACCCTATACCGTGGGTTCAAGATGTGCGGGTGATCATGTACTATTGTATCGAGGTGTTTCCGGTTACAGCTGACAGGTGTGTTCATACCAGTGCCAACATTAAGAAATGAAAAATAAATAGTCAAACAAACAAAATACAAGCACTGCCAGACTCTACCCTACCCAACCATGTGTATGAATTGGAATTCTGTCACACTTCGGCCATGGCCCTCATGTCTTCTGGTTGAAAACAGTTACATTTTCCAATTGACAATGAAACATTGTTTTAGAACAAAGACAACATATTATATATCTTTATATTCCTCATAACATTTTTATGATTGGTGCATAATCCAGGAAACTGAAGGTAATTTATAGTTGTGATTGTAAACAATTGCAAACTTGATTATGTTCTTTATTTAGCTAAATTCCATCAATAATGAGTCACATTTAAATGTTTTGCTCACAAACAAAAATAATTCTAGAGTCTATATTTTAGATAAATTACATTGAATTTTCTACTGGGAGAATATGTTTATAATCTAAGGGAATTTACTAGCACATACCGGATGCCACTATAATTGTGGACTGGAATTCAACTCCTTGGAAAATTGTATAGATGCTGTGTTTATTCTAAAGACAACAGGTTTATTTTCTGGATGCAATCTACCACATGTTTTTTTTTTCTTTTGAGCCCAGAATAAATTTTTATGTTGAAGCTATGCACCTTTGAAAATAGAGGTTGGCAATGAAAACTGTAACACAACATTAACTATGGCGTTGTAAATAGCAAGGCTCTAAACTCTCTTTATAGAGATCCATCTAATGTAAGCACACATGGAAGGGTTCCAAAGCTTCAGAAGGCTTAGCTTATCCCATTTGATTTTATCTGAGATTCATTTAGCTAAAGATAAGACAAGTGTAAGCTAATGACCTCCTTTTTTATATATCTAATTTCCAGTTATGCTTCAGTATCATCATGTCCACTTCTCTAACGGAGCCGTGTTCTCCACAGCTAATTGCTGGGGCCGGTGAAGTGGATCAACATGCAATTGTATTTGTCTTATTCACAGTTTGAGTCCTTCCTGGATGTGTGAGCTGATGGGGTGACTGCTCGAAGCCTCCAGATTTCAGCCGCGTTTCCAGCCAAGGCCACTCTGAGTGATGGCAATGTGGCTTCTGCATGCACCGGGCATCAGAGGAGCATTGAAAACAGAAGAGTGTGTGATGTTCAACTTTCTGTACCTGGTGTGTATAGGCTTCATGCCGAGGTGTAGTGGTGGCGGGGGGGAGGGGGAGGGAAGGCAGAGCAGTGAGGACTTCATCTGATGTGGTATCAAGGTGGGGAGGTCTGAACCTAGTGTTCTGTGAAGAAAAGACAGACACCATTGCTGCAAAGTGTGTTCACAAACCAAGTCTGAGACAGACACAAGCACACGGCAATGTCTTCCAAGTTCCTGAGTGCCACTGTAATGTCTCTATTCACGCTGGGAGCTTTAAATGTGTAACAACATTCTTCACTATTAGCTTTATATAAAGCACCTAACATGAGATATTTTTGAATCACACATTCTTAATTTTCATAAGAATTGGTTCATTTGAAGCAGGTGTTCTAGTGATTTGGAGGCATAAACCAGATTTTATTTTATATCGCCTACTTAGCAGTTATAGCTTACGTACTTGAGAACTAATTCAATGTTGATCAAGCATTTCATTAAAATCCTTGGTTCACACACTGTGTTAGATATCCATGTAGCATTAATGAATTAACTACATCACTAAGAACTCATCCCACTATTAATATCCATATATTAACGATGCTACCCATGTTTCATACGTAGAATGTTTTTATAATCACTTCTGTATTTGAAAATATTCATTCAGGTATTTGATGTTTTGACTTTAAAACTAATTTTTTGTCACCAAAAATTCTGAGATTGAAAAAAAAAATCTTCTTTCACTCACTGTACCCTTCGTCCATCTAATATGAATTAGACGAGGCATGAATAATGAGCTAGCCGAAGTCTTCTTTCCTTTGACATTAATCTCTTAGTTTTATATAGAAACATTCCTATTTCTAGCTTCGAGAACACACATGTGTACTAAGAGGAATGAGTTATAGACCTGACAGATTTAAGACAGGTGGAAATTCAGTTGAAAGGTACCCTTATTTTATTTAATATTTTAATGTAACTCTTAAAATAATGGGGGAAAATATTTACTATGATTGCAATTGTTTGTTTTGATCTGGGTTTATTTCAAATAAAATCATTTAAAATCCATACAATGGATGTAAGCCTCTGTTTAGGTTCTCATGGAGAAAATAAATTAATATGATTGCTAAGAATGAAGCTCTGGGCTGCCAACTAATATTATCTCAAGATAAACATCTTCCCTTTTATTTTGGATGAACTTATTTTTCTTTCCGGACCCAGAGCCTTTGTGCTCTTAAGTCGATACGTACACTGTTGCAGTTTTCCACGTACAAAGATCTCATTGACTTTTAATTTTCATAACTGTCTGTATCAATATTTAACCGAGGTGGGTAATCATGTTCAGGAGAGCGCGCCCGGCCTTACATGAAATTAGGCAAGGTAGGAAATTGCTTTCACTACCTCCTCTCTCCCCTCTCCAAGAGGAAGGAATTAATTCAGCTGTTAGCCTACACCTAAAACAACAAAAAAAGAGAAAACATCAGTTCTGATCTTTATATAGTTGTGTAATTTAAATTAGTACCTGATTCTCCAAAGTCCACAATTTAGGACAGAACAGAATCTACTGCAGCAACTAATTAAACACTCACTGTAAGGTTAAGTTTTTCATTAAATCAATAGGTCCCCCGCGTCAGCTCCAAAGCCCTAATTACTATGCAGTAAATTTAGATTGAATGTGAATTAAGGACTGATTTCAATCTACCCGCCGCATGTAAATATTGTAAATTGCTCGAGTTACAGTTCAATAAAAGAGGACGGATCTCGCTTTAGATAAACCGATTGCAAATGAGAAGACAAAAGGCCAGCGGAACTCTCCTCCTGATGCTGGGATGTTGGGCCTGGTTGCATCTCCGATGGCACGCAGACAGGACGGGCGCTGGCCAGGAGCTTCAGCGCGTTGGAATATTTGATTATCTGCAGTAAAAATTCATACACGTAATCCCTCCCGAGTGAGGCAGCACACGATGGCTAATGTGAGCGCTCGCTGTGGCGGGGTAGCTTGATGGCTCTATTGTGCAAACGCTGTGAGTCCCATTTGGGGGACCACGCATGCTAGGCCCAGGCGCTGGAGCTGGGGACCCAAAGCCAGCTGCCTTGCAAGCACAGATCAGACCCTGTCAGGCTAAAAACGCACAGAGCAGCAGCAGCAAACAGCTGAACACGCACAGCGCTGCCCTCGCATTGGTTAGAAGGCTAGCATTGAAAACAGTTTCCTTTTGCTGTAAGGAGTCTATGCACAGGGCATCAGCTAGGAAATCACAGATGCCCACAAGCTGTGACTGCTTAGCAAAGATGCCTAACACGGGCCAATTCCTGCATGGCCTTTGGAAAGAGAAGTTTGAAGGACTTGCATGCATGCATATGAGGATAACCAATGGACACAAGACACTGGGGGAGGGGGCATGTGTCGGGGGTAAGGGGAGCTGGGAGAAGGTCAATGGGGAAAAAAAAGAGATATATGTACTACTATTTGTAACACTTTAAATAATAAAAAAATGTAAAAAAAAACAAGTGAAAATAAAAAGCACAGTAAAATAAAGTTTAATTAATTTCAATTTTTTTTTTTTTTATTTCAGAAAGGAAGGGAAAGGGAGAGAGAGAGAAACATCAGCGAAGAGAGAGAATTATGGACGGGCAGCCTCCTGTATGCCTCCTACTGGGGATCAAGCCCCCAACCTGGGCCTGTGTCCTGATGGGGAATTGAACCCTAAACCTTTTGGTTCTTAAGTCAACAGTTAACCACTGGGACACACCAGTGGGGCAAGGATTTTGATAAGAGGAACAACACAGCTGAGACCTCTTTGGATATCACTTCCACCACCTTTCTTTACCAACTGGCAATTTTGAGGACCCGAGCAGGCGAAGAGCCAAATCGAGTATAAATTATCAACACTGTGCATGCAATAAAAACATATCTGAGAAAATTTAAGGAAAAATCTCAATAAATAGAAAAGCAATTAGCTTACAATGCAACTTGAAATTAGTTCTAAAAAAAGTATCTGTCCTAACAAAATTATCTGGCTATCAGCATGGGACAGTCCACATCTTTGTGTTTAATTCTCCCCCCACCCCAATATATTTTATTGTTTTTTACAGAGAGGAATGGAGGTGGAGAGAGAGCCAGAGACATCAATAAGAGAGAAACATCAATCAGCTGCCTCCTGCACACCCCCCACTGGGGATGTGCCCACAACTAAGGTACATGCCCTTGACTGGAATCGAACCTGGAACCTGGGACCCTTGAGTCCACAGGCTGACACTCTACCCACTGAGCCAAACTGGTTAGGGCTTTTTAATTCTTAAGTTGTTTTCTGTAAAGCTTTGTCTCAGAATGGTGTTTCAGGCCCATTGCATGAAAGAGCCCCACTGATTGAAGCTAAGGATTTATCCTCAGAATGATCATGCCTCTCCTGCCTGCCTCTGCACACAGGTTCACTCAGTTAGCATCATAGTGCTAGCCCTCTGTCTGTGACAACAAAAGCTGGAATTATGCCGCTCCCATAAATAAGTGTCACAGCCGTCCCCAGCTGTAAAAATAGTAATTACAGAAACACCTTTACAAAAAGCAGTATCAACTGGCAAGAAAGATAGGGATTCTGGACAGTTCACTCAGAAGCTACTGGGGAAATATTTGGCCAGTGTCAACCTGACAGTTGAAATTAAGACAGATTTCCTTTACACAGTGTCAGAAAAATTCAGACATAGTCACTTACACTGGTATTTTTATATTTTTGTAAAATATTTGTCTTTTTGCCTGAAAAGGGCAGTAATATGCGCATGTGCGCGCACACACACACACACACACACACGCACACATACACACACACACACACACGCACACACACACACACACACAAAAGGATTCTTCTCAGCAGTCAGAGTGCCCTCTATTTTGTGGTACACAAGGTGGATTGTTCATGTCAGACTCAGTACTTGAGCATCATTTTTCAGGGAGAATCATTGCCTGTGTATGGCTGTTTCTTTCTTCCCTTTGTATTTATGCCTGCTTCCTTGAGATTTCAGTCCATGAATAGGGATATATTTAAACAATGGTAAATTGTATAGACATATAAAACAAAAGGCTGGTAAAAATACACAGACGCAAAACTCCAATAGATCTTCTTGAAACTAATTAAATCACAAGGAACAGAAAGGAAACATGAGAATATGTTTCATGTAAAATAGACCCTTTTTTCCTAGTGCAAAAGGAGAGAGAAGGAGAATTTTTCTCAGTTGTCAACAAAGCATCTATTTAATGCTTCAGTTTCAGAGAACATGAATATATATATACCATTGCCTTACATGTAGGAATTCTCTGTCTGAAATAATAGTGCATCTTATTTCTGCATCTGCAGCCTATATCTGTGAACTGAAACTTTCAACCACCACCCCTCATGCCCTGGTTTCAATGGTAAGAAACAACCAATGAATGAACTATAGTGAAGCACAGTTGAAGAGCAAGCTACTTAAAGGATCCAGAAGTTAAAGCAAATAGTACTTTATGTTAGTGAAGGAAGGGAGAGGAGGGAGGAGAGATATGTAGAATGATTTTCAGCTTAGACTGTAAAAAGGAGGGGGACATTCACTTGCTTTTTAAAGAAGAGATTAGACCCAACCTTTCCTCTCAGAGGAAGGCAGTCCAATTGGCTTTCTGGACCACTGATTGTTGGTCAATACTTCCTACTTGTGTTGACATTCATCTCTACGGGAACGGACTTGATGCCTTTTCATTGCTAACAAACGTCCTAAGCAAGAACCAATCTGAAACGTCGATCGGAGACATTGACCAACAATATTTCTAGGGATCTGTCTTCTAGGCATTTCAGCAAGAAGGTGTGAACATAACTATGAAATGCATAATGATAATCACGATAGCCCACCTTCACTGAGCACGTCCTGTGCGCTAGGTACATAGGATGGTACCTCTCTTTTCGCCAAGGCTGAGCTGAGGTTCAGAGAGAACAGGCCCAGCACCTCACAGCAGGGCTGTGGCACAGCTGAGGTCTGTGCAGGCAGCTGGAAGGCAGTCCTTGGGAGCATGGGTTTAGAGCCAGATTGCCTAATTTGCCATTTTCTGGTTCTGTAGCTTTATTCAAGTTAATTAAGTACCCGCTGTGCCTTAGGCTCATCAGCATAAACACTGAGATAATAATCAATACCTTATAGGACTGTTGAACTTTTAAAAGAGTCGCTCTTAAGCTTTCCCTCAGTTCCTAGAGTCCATTTACTGAAACATGTTAAGCCATATATCTCTCTATAGGAGACATAGTCCTGAGGAACAGCAGCAAACTGTGTTAGCTGTGAGGAAGGGGAGATGGGAGTGGAAGGAAGTTTTAATTTGGTACATTTCTGCCTGGTGTGAATGTGTTACACATAGATTGCATTACTCCTGATATTTATGCAAAACAATGAGGATTTTTTTTTTTTTGAGCCTAGGAAAGGAAAAACATTTTTAGGTTATTTTCTCTTAAAACTCTTAATTACAACATTCCTAAAGCCTTGTCCTAAAGTAGGTAGACTTTATCTAGCTACTTAAGTTGGATTTGTCCAGGAGAATTTCTAGAAGTCAGTTTTACTCTAGCGGTTTCATGGCAAATACCTGATATGAAAAATCTGCAGCTATAAATAGGAATTTTCCTTTGCGAATCATAACTATTTTCTCTACCTTTGTGTTTGGTATAATGCTGCTAACATCTACAATTTTACCAACCTTGCCATAGAAATATAATTAATTTTAAAAAATTATACCAGAAAGCTTGGGGATTTCTCCTTCTTTATAATACATGTGTTGTTGTTTTTTTATTAATTTTGGCAAATAAACAAACAAACACCACTTAAATAACACAGCCAAGTCACCCATAGAGGACATCTATTCTAGAATATCACCACTTAATTCACAAGTACAGTGTTTTATTTATGTATATTTAACAACATGGCCCACATTAAAATGTACAATACACTTGAAATCACACTGAATTTTATGTTCGGTTAACATCAAACATCTGTAGTGAGTGTCAATAAAAAAATGAATCTCTTTCCTAATTGAATTATTGATTTGAATCTTGCCCAACTTAAATCTAGTTTGTTAGACGCCTGTTTATTATTTATTAATAGAGACATAAATATATGCTTTCTGTTCTCAAACACACACTTCTGTGACCTGCTGTCTGAGCCACTATTTCTAGGTGGTAAAACATATGTGTTTTCACTTAGTAATACGGCATGTTTCTTAGCAATTCAGCTGATAGGAATTGATTTCATGTCTGGATAAACTCAGAGCTGGACCTGCAGAAATATTCAAGTTAGCTGTAACAATTTTATTTCTATTATCACAAAGTGATACTAACAAGATATAAATATATAAGCAATTGATCACTGTGATTTCTAATTATTGAAAACAGTGATTTGGAGCTTGAAACTTTACACTGCACCTTTAAAATGTTCTCTCTCTCCCACCCAACGCCCATCCTGAAGTGAGAGCAGGGTTATTCTTCTCATATTATTAGCGAAGAAACTGAACTTCCATCTTGAAATGTCATTTTTTGGTTATATTTAAAATTTTGTTTATATGAAAAATATAAATACAGAGAGAACAGGTCAAAAAATATTCACCTTTTCAGCATCAACAAATTAGGATAAATTAAGATTTTAGGTTACAACGAGTCCTAGTGACATTTTCACAAAGCACTGCGATTCCTCTCATGTTTCTTTAACCGGGAAAGAGAACATTTCTGAGAGTGCAGTAGAGGACTGATTTTTAAAGAAATGAGATAGGAGCACCGGGCAGACAGACAGAATCACTATTTTAGAAAGCCTATAATACCTATTTTAGAAAGTTTTTTTTTTTTTATTTTTCTCTTTGGCAAAAACCACAGGATTTCTCTCCAAATGCTCCCAGTTTTCACAGCCATGGCATGCAGAGGTAACTTGCTTTGCAATGTGTAGTCAAAGGCAGCACCAGGCTCTACAAGAGAAAGCTGAGGTACCCACCCTCTCTGTATCACCTCTATTCCAATTAGCACTTCCCAGCACACTCATAATGGTCACCTAACATGACATTTGAAAAATGCCGCTGTTTAAAATAACAGCACGAAATTAAAAGTTAGTGTTCGGCGCAGCTTTATCAAAAACACGTCTCCCCGTGGCTTCCACAATGCGTTCACTGGGTGGCAGAGGACAGGGAGCATTCATCTCTTCAGAGTGTTTTTCCCCATCAGCTCCGATTCTGAACGTCTGCAATTTGCCACTGCAGTCTCCGCCACTGCAGAACCCCAGACAAGAAAACTAGCATAAGAATGCGCAGGGCATTACTTATTTATATGTAAAACCTTTATTCTATTTTGTTATTTTAGATTAAGTCCCCTTTCAATTCGATTCTCTCAGGGAAGCATTAACAGTTGGAGCTCAGCGTGAAAGCCATCAAACACTCGAGCAGGAATTTAGATTGGGCAATTCTGCCTGGCGGAGTAGAAAAGGACATGGGCAGGGCCAGGCACAGAGCGGCTGATGGGAAGCAGGTGTTTCAATAACCGGTCCTCCCTGAGAGCCTCAGACACCCCTACACTTAGATCTGCTGAGACACTGAAGGTCCACGGAAGAGAAAGAATGCTCTTTCACCGAGAAAATGAACAAACACGTATCTACCTTCAGTGAAAGTGAAGGGTTGGAAATGGCCAGTGTAGTTTTTACGGCAGCGACTGAAGTTAGAGACAATGATCGCCTGAAACTCGCACATGTGCATGGGCTGCCCTGGCGTCCAGATTCCCGGCGTGACCCCTCCCGCTGGCCAGCACCTTGTGTGGGGAGGACAGGTCCACAGTCAAGCAGCCGGACGGAACAGGATGCACAGAGAGGCAGGGAGATGACCAAAGAAATCCCGAGTCCACTTACAGATGACATTTTAATACCAGTCCGCACTAATGTGTGTCTTTCAATGTGTGTTTTTATAGCTTTTTTTTTTTCCAGAAGGAAACAGTAAGGTTATTAGAATACAGCATGATAATGTTACGTTAAAATAAACTCCAAGCTGGTAGCGCATTTGCATTTTATGGACTGATTTTCATGACTAAAACTATAATTGCTGCCTTTTCAAGAGAATGGCTACCCATAAAGTACCAGTCGCCCTCCCAACAGGCTCCTTTATAAGCTCTGTTCCATTAAGGATAATTGAAATATTTGCCACTAGCATTTAATTGATATGATTATAATTTTTATGGGATGTTTGAAGACAACTTTTACTATAACCAGTGTGTTGCTCATGTACAAGAATATTTTCCCCATCATTTATGATTTAAATAGGCTCCCTGTCTTTTTGCAAGGGGCAGAGAGATGATTAGTTTATTAAAAATCTCTCAACCCGCACTCAGACATAAAACCAAAATTGTGGACTCCAATTTTCCTCCTTGTAAGTACTCACGTGCCTCAGAATGTATAAATACCTATGAGTAATTGGGAACATCATCAGCGACAATGATTCATACCCATGTGCTCATGCCCTAATGTGTTTCAATTAGCTAGATAAGAATTTTTGGTTGTTGCTGCTAGCAGCGATTTGGTGACTGAAGACTTCAAGTCCTGATAGTAATATTTTATGTATATAAGACTTTTGTTTTTTGTTTTGTTTTGTTTTGAAAGCTCCATCTGGGAGCAACAGACAGGTCACACTTTGGGTGACCTTGAATAGTTGACATGAAAAAAAATCATTTGGATAAATAGGTACATAGACAGTCTGTGTGTGCATGTGTATTCCAAATATTTTACTAGAAAAAAAAACACAAAACAAATTGACCTATTTTACTGTGCATTTTCCCTGGACATCCATATGCAAAATAAACCAAAGGGAGGAATAGATCCCGCAAGTGCAGATGTCAGTAAGTCTGAGTTGATGGGAAGAAGGAAATATAGAAGAGCTTAATGGAAGCATAAATATTACAGCTCGAAGGGATCTCAAATGGCCACTTAGTCAAGCCCCCAACCTCCAGCCCGCTCTCTGCTCTGCTGTCCTTCCTGCTTGAGGTAAGCAGAAGACCAAGAAGTATTTGGGGACTTGCTCGGGGCCACAGAACCAGAGATGAGGGGGAAAGGAAGATACAACTGATCCAAGGTGGAAACTCCAGAAATACTCTTTAAGTAAGTAAATGGATGAATGAGTGAAGAAGTGAATGAACAAAGGAATCAATGAATGAATAAATGAAGCAAGGGAATAATTAGATGTTTTTGTTTTCTCTTGGGCAAAATGCCTACCTTCTGAAAGTCACACCCCATGGTGGATAGAAAGAGGCACATGACACAGGAGCCCTACAGCCTTCAGATCGAAGTGTTCATGTGGGTGCACGAGTGAGTGGGTCTAGAAGGTTCTGCACACACAGGAGCTGTTATGATTACTGTACTCTTTTACAATTGAGTGCCAAAGACCTATTCAGTGAGCTGGCTGCATGCAAATACACCTGAGGTAGAAAGGGTTCTGCGTAGGACTTTTCCTCCATTTACTTCATGTTTAGAGGAGGTAATCATGAAGCCTCAGCAACGTTTATCATGGCCATCACCATCTCATTCAAAATATCTATGGCACATCCTCTAAGAAAGTGTAACACCTCCTTCTCCAGAAAGAGCTGTGCATTCCTTTAAGGGGAGCACATCCTTCTCTCCCACCTCTCTGGAGTGGCTGCCTCACTTAAGACAATGCTAGGCAGGGAATCCAGTTCTGACCCCACCCCTCCTGCCCAGGAGAACGCCTCTTAGAGAACCTCCAGAGACATTCTGCTTCTTGCCCAGATACTTCTGTCAGGGTCAAAGCCACTCACTGTATAGGTTTATCGCTCTGTAAAAAACAGACCCTTCTAGCTCCCTCCTTACCCCTAACCCGCTGGAGGAAGGAGCAAGCTGTGGATTCTCAGGGATCCTGTGTGAACAGGGCTGGCCCTGGGGAGGCAGGCTGCAGAGGAGCTGCTGCTGCAGAGGAGCCAGCTGGAGCCACATCCACCCCACTTCCCCAGCATTTCAATTGAATATGCGAGGTGCTGGGGTTGCCTATATTATTTGTGTCAAAAACTAAAAAGTCTTCTCTTCTTCAACTTTCATTCCAGGGCTTCAAAAGCCCTTTGAATTTGCATCTTACTCTAGGGGAGATGGAGCTTACACACATTTTTGCCCGGCTTGCTCCATTAATTTCTAGGAAAAATGCACCCCCTGCTGTGAAGATGACAGTCTTCAACCTTGGTGTTTTTACAGGATGTCCCTCCCCAGGGAGCAGCCAGCACTATCCTGGCTTCCTCCCCATCAGGACTCCACCACCTGCTGGGTAATCAGCATCCTGAGCTGCAAAGTAGAGACCCAGAGGGATGAACCCATGCCCCTGGCCAGACCCAGGAAAAGGAGACACCAAGCTCTGGAGGTAGCCTGGGTCTCAAGTGATCACCTACATCCCCTTTGAAGGGTAATTCACTCATGCCTACCACCAGCTCAATTATTAGTGGCACTTAGTGCCTTTTTATGTACTAGAGAGCTTTAACTTACGATAATCCTCGCCTTCCCTATCAAGTATCTCCCTCCAATTACTTAGATTGAGTCAGGAACCAAATTCACTTTGTAATGATTATCTGACTCAGGGAGAGCCGATTTTCTATAGCTCTGGGCTGACGCCACTGACAAGGGCACAAAAAGGATTATTTTTCAGCAGTTTCCACCCCAGCTAAATCAGCAGATAATGGCATCTAGGATGCAGAGTGATTCTGACCTAAAACCCCTCTCATTATTAATGTGTCTCCCATCTCAAACATGCCATAGAAGCAAAAATATTCTATAGGCATTGCCACTGTCTCTAGCTAGTAAAAGGACGAGCTTAGGAATTTTTGATCTTTAGGCCTTCAATCAATGAAAAGCAATCCTATCTAATAAAAGAGTAATATCGAAATTGACAACCACCCCAACACATAAGATGGCTGCTCCCAGATGGACACAAGGTGGCTCTGACAAGATGGCCAGCAGGGGAGGGCAGTTGGGAGGGACCAGGTGTCCAAGGGAGGACAGTTGGGGGAGATAAGCCTGCAGGGGAAGGCAGTTAGGGGTAACCAGGTTGGCAGAGGAGGAAGTTGAGGGTGACTGGGCCTGCAGGGTAGGGCAGTTGGGGGAAACCCAGGCATGCAGGGGAGAGCAGTTGGAGGGGGGCGAACCAGGCCTACAGGGGAGGGCAGTTAGGGGAAAACAGGCTGGCAGGGGAGCAGTTGGGAGCCAGCAGTCCTGGATTGTGAGGGGGATGTCCGACTGCTCATTTAGGTCCAATCCTACCTGAATTGAGCCTAAGCAGGCAGTTGCACATCCCTTGAGGGGTCCCCGATTGGAGAGGGTGCAAGCTGGGCTGAGGGACACACACCCCTGTGCATGAATTTCGTGTACTGGGCCTCTAGTTGCTCAATAAAATCCTACTACCAACTCTGCTTTTTTCCTTCCTTCCATTTTTATGAAGAGCAGCAGCTAACAAATACAGACATGGAGAATTCATCTGAATGACACTGTAGACTCTTCCAAGGGTCTACATGGGCCCAAACAAAGACACAAACTGTCTGAGTGCCCAGGGAAGGGCAGAGGCTTCGGTTCCCTGGCACAGGAGCTTGTTCAGGGAGGGTCAGGTACCTGCTTCCTGGCAAAGCTCTGGAGAGGAGTGCAGATTTGGTACACAGACACATTTGGTTAAAAATCCATATGCTCTCATACAGAATTGAACCAAGGTAGGTGTACTTTTTCTGTCATTTTGAGAATTACATTTTATTCATGTTAAGATACTTATTGCACAACAATTTGTTAAAAAATGTGTTTTTAAGTCCTTGGAGTCTAGAGTCTCTTAGTGGCCAAGGTTGTAGGTGAGGGCCATGTAAGTGAGGCAGGGGTAGGGGTGCCCTGACTCCAATTGGACCAGAGAAAATCATATGTATTCTGCTTTGCTTATCAGATTTCCATGTAATGAAGAAAAGTGGGAAATAAGTGATCACAAATATGGAAACCCTCACTGTCATATTTGGAGTGTGGCATGCAGTAACCACTCAATGTATATTCACTGAATAGATCAAAAAAATTATTTGGTGTGTAAGTGACCTATTTCTTAGGGTTATCTTCTAATCTTTCACAGTGTATCATTATTATGTGCCAAAATGTATCTGTGTACTGTGTTTTTAAATTGAGCATATAACCATATTCTATCTATATACATCAAAGGCTAATATGCTGTGTCTGACTGTCCAACTGGTTGCTATGAAGCTCTCTAACCACCAGGAGGCAGATGTTCAATGCAGGAGCTGCCTTGATGCACACAGGCCATTTACAAAGATACAGCACCACGGACCTAGTGCCCACAAAGCAGCACTCAGCTTCCCCCAAGTGGGACACAGGCCCCACCACCACGAGCAACAGTTCACCAAATCACAGCCAACACTGCCAAAAGCCCATGGCACAGAATGTGGCCCACAGCCTGGCCCAGAAATGTCTCTGTGGGCACTGTGTAATGAAATCACATAGCAACACCTGGCTTCCTCTTTCTAGCGACTAGCCTCCTTGCAGTTTCTTCAGCCCAGGCTCATGACTTGCTTTACAGCCAGGTGCAAACATCTCACACTTTAACCAAATGTCTGTGAAGTGTTTTCCCGCACCTCATCTCATTTGATCCTCCTGGAGTAAGTAGATAGGAGACTCAGTAGAATCCTATTTTCTTTTCATTAGTCAGAAAACAGAGATTTAGAAAGTTTAGAAACTTGACCCAACTGAAAAGAAGTAAGAAATGGCAGACCTTGAAAAGACTGCAGGTTTTCTCACTGTGTAGAATATAGTCAAATACCACAGCAGTTAAATATTTTACCCTTCGTCCTACCTGCGTGATCTATAATAATAATCTGCTTCATATTGATATTCACTGCCGTGTTGCTGACAATTACCTGAAAGAGAAGTTGGGGTGCTTCACTGGGCTGTAAAAAGTTTAGCTAAATCAGAAAGCAGGTCTATTTAAGCAAGTTTACTATCTCCATATCCGTGGTCGGCAAATTGCGACTCATGAGCCACATGCGGCTCTTTGGCCCCTTGAGTGTGGCTCTTCCACAAAAGACCACGGCCTGGGTGAGTCTATTTTGAAGAAGTGGTGTTAGAAAAAGTTAAAAAAATGTGGCTCTCAAAAAGAAATTTCAGTCATTGCACTGTTGATATTTGGCTCTGTTGACTAATGAGTTTGATGACCACTGCTCTATATAAAAGGCTAAGTTGACTCGCACATGCATGATACACATAAAGCTCTCACCGGCACCAATCACATGAGTGTGTTTTGATCTGTCACGTTTATTATAGAAAAAGGGTGAAGAGTGATATTAAAATATTTTCTCTAATTTCCTTTCAATGTGCATGAATCCATGCACCAGGCCACTAGTACATATATATTTGTATACACACATGCAATTATATAATTACACTTATGACAATAGGTAAATAGCAAGAACGATAAGTTGAAAATAAACAACTGTAGGCATGTATTGTCCTATTGGTGAATATTAATCTCAACATTCCAATGGACTAAAGAGCAATGGCTTTGCTGGTGCCAGGTAGGTACTAGACTTATCAGGGGGATCACTACATAAATTATAAAAATGTCTAATCACTGTGCTGAACACCTGGAATGTGATATTGAATGTCAACAGTAAGTGAAAAATTAAAAATGATAATTGCTTTGTTACTCAATAATGATCTCAGCCAATTGGAAGCTGTGACAGACAAACATCTATATGAATATGCTGATGGATCCTTGCTTTTATTTGAAACTTTGACATTTTGTTCACAACAGATTTTTTGCAATAGTTTTTATTTTAAATTATTTTACTTAAATATTGTTTGTCTCAGTGACTGAATTTTTGGCACCTGCCCCTCACATACTGTCTCAATTATAAGCAGGATTTAGCAAAGTTATATCTAGATCAGCCAAATACATGACTCTCTCTCTTCTATTACAACCAAAGGTTTTTGCAAGCTCTTCCTAAGATGTATTAACTCATATAATTCTCATAACAAGAGTATGAAATAGGTACTGTGATCCATTTTTTTTTCTGCAAGAAACTGAGGCATAGAGTATAACTAAATTTCCAGAATGGTTACAAGTAGGTGTAAGAGCTCAGATTCAACCCAGGAAGCCTGACTCTAGGACCCATGCTCTAGCCATTATGGTGCATAACCACCCAAAACATAATGAATCCAAACAGCTCCCCACCACTAACTTTAAGAACAAGAGCATGTCTGTAGGCCCCTCTTTCACTTCTGTGTCTGGAGGATTGCTTGCCCCTTCTCCAGCCCACACACGTCACCCCTCCTGCACTCGGGGCCTGTCTGCTCAACAGCATCTGGTCTGACCTCCTCACCGAGGAGGAGCCTGGGAATAGGTTCTGCTATTGGGGTGGAGTGGGGGCTCTTTTTGGGGTCTTCCATTCCTGCTCTCTACTGCCTGCAAACTCACCCAGTGTTCTATGTTAAATCAAGGAAAGCACCCTGTTCTGTTGGGGTCATACTTTGCCTTCAGGTCAAGTTCTCCATCACCTGGTTTTCTTATCTGAGGGCCCTGTCACCCTCTGCCATAGTACTCCTGCCCTATTATTCCTCTTCTTCTTGTCTCTACTCTCATCTTTCTCAAGCACTTGTCCAACAACAGTCTCCTACCTCCTCTCCTCACTCGATGACTATGTAAGTAAATAATCCAACCCGTGTGTGTGTCAGATTTTTGGACAGATGCCTGGGCAGGCAGCCAAGGGCCTCCTACATCCAAAACCATTGTAGGCTTAGCGGGCACTTCCCCCTACAATGCCTTGAAGTTAGGTGAGATTAAGGTCATTAACAAGATATGAACCCAGGTCTTTACAAACCAAATTTAAAGTTCTTTTGGTTTGTTTCTTTGTGTATTTGCCTTGACTTCACCACCGCTGCATTTGAATACCCAGCTCAGCAGCCCATACACATACCAGTTCTGTGGCTGAAAGGAAAGGTGAATGATTCTAGCTCCTGAGTTTTCAGAGACTGCTGCATAATAATGCTCCAAATAACACAATAAAGCAACATTTTAACAATAACAAGAAATTAATCCAGAAATGTGGTCATGTCTAACAAAGTAGAGGTGGCATTTGAGATTTGAGCTGAATTAATTGTCCACTTGTTTGTAATGTCTCCTGTACTGTCTGAATGTATGCACTTCAACTAGGTTGATAATCTTAGACTCCAGTTTTCTTTTTCTCTTGGGGACAGTATTTTTATGAATTATTACACAAAAAAAGCATTGCTTAAAGTCCTCCTAAATTTACAACATGGAATCTCATCAGGCAATTTATCATGCCAGCCCAGGAGTGATGTTGAGAAGTCAATATGCAATGCCTACACTGCGTTAGTTCCCAGCAGTAGGTGTTAACGGGACCGTGCTAAAGCTGTGTCAATTTTTTTCTTAAAAAAAAAAGAAAAAGAAAACTGAGCAAATTATGCAGTAAATGAAAAGAAATCAATGGTGTCAAAAGATATAATAAATGGGGAAAACAGTTATTTCGTGTCTAAGAGGCAAAATTTACGGTATTAGAGACAACGTTTGACCTAATCACATCTAGTGTTGCTCTCTTTTAGGCGTGCTCTGTATACAGGCTGGTAACACAGGCAGAGTTTTTTTCTAAGCCAATTATTGCACAATATTCAAAGGAGCAACATAGCAATAGCAGAGACTTTATCAAGTCATATTACTTTGGGATGATCACTGTTGATAGATTTCTAAAGAGAGCAAGGTTAAAGAGGTGTAAGTCAAAGACCTTGGACAGGGATCTTCCATCAATCCCCATCACTCTGGAGTCATATGCCACTACTGTTCTAGGAGCTCAAAAATTTAGGAATTTTTTTTTTTTTAGGCGGGGGAGGGGGTTTGTTACTGAATCACAAGAACTTTGCTAAGGCCCATTTCAATGCCAAGTCTTTTCTCTCTGAGTGACAACAAAAGTGTGCTTCACAAGTTAAAACAGCTTTCCCTCAAGTGTGTGGTGGGAAACACGTACGCCAGTTTGATATATATTTGTGTGTAGAAAAGCTGGGGACATTTACAAGGAGAGTTTTGAAACAATAAAAAGCCTAAATGTTCCTTATCCTCCAAATTTATTATCTGCAAAGACCCAGCAAACTGAAAATGACAAAATATATTTTAACCATTTTTTCTACATGTGAGCTAATTTATTATATAGTTGGAAATGTTGGACTTGATCTCCAAATAATCTATTGAGCAAAAAAGAAAAAAGTAGAGAGAACTCATGGACACAGACAACAGTGTGGTGATTGCGGGGGCGAGCGAGAGGGGAGAGGGCACAGAGGGGATAAATGGTGATGAAAAATAATAAAATAAGTTTAAAAAGTAAAACACCACTATACAGAATAGTTAGTTCCTTTTGAATGCTTTTTAGAGTCTTTCATAGTTGAAGCTTCTTTCATTTTCTCTGCTAGTGAGTCTGACACTGTGAATTGCTAGAAAAGAAACATAGTCACATGTTGGGAAGACAAACATTTCATTACCTCCTGTGCTATGTTCTAAACGGAACCATATCTACTAGCGAATACACTGGGCTGTGTGTAGTAATCAGATTTCACTATGAAAGAGGAAGCTCCCCCTGTTTTCTTGTACTGCATATGTGCATGAAATAGCTCTGGAGCTAATAATTACCTGGTGTTTTAAGGGCACAAGTATAAAGATAGCAAGTCCCAGGTATAACAATTTAGTAAAGTATTTATGAGCTATTCATTTTTGGAGGAACTGTTCACTTAAGGGAAATATGTGAAAGACTGATATTTAAAAGTAATAAGAAAAGCAGACAAAATAGCTCTTCACTTACTCACAAGGACTTTCTGGAATGGGCGTTTAGTTGTATTCTTGCAAGATTAGAGACATTTAGGAATGGCTGACAATTTTACAATCACTTTTACTGTTCTGGACACAACGCAAATGTTGTTCATGACTGTGCCTGGATCCAATTTCTCAGAACAAAAATATGCAAGTGTTTTTTTTTTTTAATAAAAGAAATAATGAATAAGTATAGACTGTCAGGCTACAATGGGAAGGCAGGGGAGGTTAGGGTGGGGGGTGTAAGAGATCAACCAAAGGACTTGTGTGCATGCATATAAGCATAGCCAATGGATACAAGACACTGAGGGGGGAGCAGGTGAGGGCATGTGCTGGGGGGTAGGGGAGGCTGAGGGGAGGTCAATGGGGGGAAAAGAGACATATGTACTACTATTTGTAATACTTTAAACAATAAAACAATTTAATTCTAAAAAAGATGGTTTATTATAAATAAACTATATTTTTGTCTGAATAGCAACATCATCAGGTATTTAAGCCAAAACTAGAATATTGTTGTCTAATAACATATAAAAGTAGGATGATCACAGTCATTTTATAGATATGAAGAGAGAGAGAAGATTGAGCGGTTCTGAGTCTCAGGCTGTACTAGCATATTTCAGTTCAAATATAAGCACGGTTATATTTTACTGTTATGTCAGTTCACATAGCATCGTATCCCTCTAAATCACAACCTATGAACACAAAGGGCAAACCAATGAAAGATGTTTGTGTGACAATTGATGACACTAGAGTCATTTAACTGGAAAAAAAAAACCACAAACACAAAAACTTTTTAGCTATTTGGATCTAACACCTGTAGCACAATCATTTATTAATTTTACAAAGATAGTGACTAATGTATATATGTCCTTAAAAATTATGACATCCAACCTGACATCTTAGATTTACAAACTGTGATACCAAACGGAAGCAAAGGCAAATTTGCATAGAGGATGCAAATGGGTTCACGGGAATCAGAAGAGGTTAGTAAAATGCAGCGACATAGCCAAAAACCATGTTTGCCAGGAAAGCTGAGGATACCACGCGATGAGCAGGCTCCATCAATGAGTGCAAAGGCAAAATGCTGGCAAAAATATCACACTTGTAAAAAGCTGAAATGTAGGTTGGAAAGATGCAAAGATAGGCAGCCACATACGGGACTTGGCAGCAACACGGAGTGAGAAGCAGATCTAGGATTTCATGTATCTGCTCTAGATCCTAAGCAGGCTGGCTGGAGAGAGACTACTGCTAATGTGTCATGCTATACAAAGGAGCTGCTAAAGAAAGCAAGGAAACTGCGGAGGAGAGGGTGAGGGGAGCAGTGTGCAGATGGGGGCCCGCTGTGTGGATCCGTGGCAGCTCCAGTGGATGGGATTCCCATCTGCGATGATGCACACAGAAATAAGAACTGCCCTGTTTGTCCTCTCTTGTGTAAAATGAAATGCAGACCATTCAAACACATTTGCAAAAAATAGAGACAGGATGTCTGAGAGAAATAAGAGGAATAAAAGCAGTGTTCTAACTAAAAATAGGTTTTTTTAAATTTAATTTTTTTATTGTTGAAAGTATGACATATGTCTCCTTTTTCCCCAGCCGCTCCCATCCCCCAGCACATGCCCTCACACCCCTACTTTCTATGCCCATTGGTTATGCTGATAAACATAAAGAATGTATTTTTTATTTTTTTAAAATTCCTGACCTGAGGATGTTTTTCTATGGATTCTTAGAGAGAGTAGAAGAGAGAAACGCTGATGTGAGAGAGACACATCCACTGGTTGCCTCCTGCATGCCCCCCCACCAGGGCCAGGAACCTGCAACCGAGGTACATGTCCCTGACCAGATCTAACCCAGGACCCTTCAGTCTGCAGGCCAGCGTTCTATCCACTGAGCCAAACCGGATAGGGCAAGACGTGACTTTTATAAAACTTTTTATTTCATATTACATTAAAAAATGAATGTGATAGACTACAACTTGAAGTAGAAACAAATATTGTTGTTGATTGTAAAGTCTAAATTATTTACCCTGAAAAATCTTTACAATATAAGGTTCCCTGAACGTGATAAAGGTATTGAAAATAAGTGTTGTTATAATACAGTGGCACAGATCACTAACTTGTTTTGTTAAACTAAAATAACTTGTATCATAAACATTTAAAATGTATATATCAATGCCAATGAGTCTTCAGCTTATTTCTACACCGTTCCTTTCATTTCAGACCAGGGTCATAATCTCCTGTGTTACTCTATGTTCATTTCTGTGATCCCTCACCATTCAAACTTTATACTTTTAAAGGAGGGAATTTGCAATTTGAAGTATTTTTTTCACTCAATGTAATTATTTTTTGTATCCCATTACTTTTATTTTATTCATTGAAGCAAGACTATCAGTGTAATAGATATTTACCATACTACATCAAGACATGTATATCTTAAATAACTTGGTTTATACTACAAATAGTATTAAATGGAACTAAATTTTACATCAGTAAACCCATACTTTTAGAAACATTATTTAATTCCCAGTTGTCACATGGAATAGAATAATTTTTGAGTTTTTATATAAAATAGTCAGGGGGAAAATTCTGAACCTATCTAAAGTTAATTCAAATAAAGCAAGCTCTATTACTTTTCCTTGGCACCACTAAAAATTTTGGAGGAGCATTCTCAGGAGGTCCTATTATATGAATCATGGATATAACAAAAGAATGAAATAAAAGTATTATGATACATGTCCAATACTTTTGTAAGAAAGAAAAACAACTGGACAGAAATTTGAGTGGAAATTTTTACTCAACCTGCAAGTATTTGCGGCAAGTATTTCACATCATGATCAACTGTTTCCTAAACATCAATATTAGAATGTGTCACAGCATGGTCTGTCTCAAGTATGAAATCAGAAAGTCTTATGAAATGCAAAAACCACGTAATTGCAGATGGCTTGTTTTTCTGATATAGAACAAGCCGAGTGATTTTAAATAATCTAAATAGCTATTATAATTATTATCTGACTGTGAACTGTTCTTCCTCCTACATTGCCAAGATATTCTGGCATTAGAATAATGGATTCGCAAGGAACAAATTGCATACGTACAATGGGCTCCTGAAAAGTGTAGGCGGTTCACACAGCATGATGCAAGCACACTGGCATACAGCCCCCTGCAACATTGCCCTGAACCTCCGAGACCTAGCCTCCTTGCGTATGAGCATGGCCCTCTCATATGATGAAGTGAATGTCAAGAATGCGGATGCTTGGAATAAGCCACGGCATGTAGCATGTAGCAGGTAGGCTGTCTCTGATCCAGGATCTGCTAGTAAAGGGAAAGTGTGGAGTCAATAAGGAGTTTCAAAAAAGGCATTTCAGAAGGGGAAAAGGTCATTGCCCAACACATAGCAGGAGCCTCAGTGTGACACAAGAGTTTCAGGCCATCTTCTGTGGCCCAGCCTGACACTCTGTGATGTGAGGTGCACATGTAGTAGATTCCTCACGTGAACTTTTCTCTGGTGCTGACTGAAAATGGTACTATGAGGTGGTGGGAAAAAAGTGTAATTCCAGGACCATCTTAAGTCCTTGGGCATATTCAATCATGTTGACTTTTTCAAATACCCGCCTATATTGCTGAAACCAGTTTGGCTCAGTGGATAGAACGTCGGCCTGCAGACTGAAAGGTCCCAGGTTGGATTCTGGTCAAGGGCATGCATGTACCTTGGTTGCCTGCACATCCCCAGTAGGGGTTGTGCAGGATGCAGCTGATCAATGTTTCTCATCAATGTTTCTAACTCTCTATCCCTCTCCCTTCCTCTCTGTAAAAAATCAATAAAATATATTGTAAAAATAAATACAAAATAAATGCCTATAAAATCTTACTTTTTAAAGCAAAACTTCTGGGAATCTAGAATTCTGGTGGGAAAGAAAAAAATATATATATATATGTTTTCTGTATTTTGTATAATTCTAAAATTATTCATCGAAAGAGCTTGGCTTTATCTACCTTTTTGGAAAGATATAGGTGGAATGATAAATTTTTGGAGGAAAGAAATGTAAGAAGAATTGATAAAAATATAATTGCTAAGGAGACATACTCTTGTTTTCTGGGACTCTTATGCAAAATGCTTATTGGATCACTCTCTGAGGATTATATTAGTTGATCTAATATATCTAAACAAAAAGTAAGCATTTACAATAAATATATGAACTCAACAAGTTTTTGTTTCCTTTTCCTCTCAATACATTTACATATGTACCCAATTAAATAATTAATAATGAAAACTTATTTTTAAAAAGGATGCAGAATTTTCATTTCTTTTTTTAACCTTTAAACTGAGTTCTTTAAAAAAATATTTATTGTTGAAAGTATTACATAAGTTGTCCTTTTCCCCCCATAAAAATATTGTTAAAGAATGAAGTTGAATCCATATTTTAGGCCATGTTCAAAAATTAACTTAAAGTGGATCACAGTTACAAATATAAGTGATGAAGCTATAAAAATCTCTTAAAAAAAAGGGAGGGGGGGTTCCTTGGGCTAGACAATAGTTTCTTAGAACATCAAAGTACAAGTGACTTTGTAACTAGATTTTGCCAAACTCCAAATACTTATGCTTAAAATAAAAATATCAAGAAAATGAAAAGACAACTCAAAGAATTACAGAAAATATTTGCGAATCATATATCTGCTAAGGAATTTTATCTGGCACCTGTAAAGAATTTGTACAACGCAACCAAGATTGAGATACGTGTGCATAAGATGTAGACAAGGCAGAGAAATTCAAGATGTTTGCTTGATATGGAATAATAGTTTGATTAATTTAATCTAATACATTGAGATTGCTAGCACTGGGAGCACAGACATAAATAAGACCCAGTTCCTGCCTTCCAGTGAGATCCCGGCTCATGAGGAGACAGAAAAAAGGAAACAACACTCGCTGTGCAATTCAAACCAAACTCCGTGACGACAGAATCCCTGACCAGGGATAAGCTGAGCGAGAACCTGACTCCTCGGCAATGCGATCAGTGGTGGTTTCCCAGGGAGAACGCCACCCGGGGCGTGTCTCAAGAGATGACAATAGAAAACCACAGAAGAACAACTGGGAATATTGTAACAGGGACCACACATACCATTCTGTCATAAACAACTGTAAAGTCAGACATTTTCTGAGCACAGCATGCTGATCCCCGAAACAAACAGAATGATGAGGTGAGACTTAAGATTGCCCCAACTGAATGCCCATTTCCAATTCACAGCACAGAAGGAGGAATCCAGAAAGAGGCCCACCATCTCACTGAGAAGAGGAACTGAGAAGTGAGGGCAGAGGGCAGCTGTACCATGCAGGGTAGAGTCAGGGAGAGGACCCTGGGGATCGGCAGTGGAGTCCCTTCCTCTTGAATGAATCTTTAATCTGTTTATTCTTTTTTAAAAATATAGTTTATTGATTTTTCACAGAGAGGAAGGGAGAGGGATAGAAAGTCAGAAATATCGCTGAGAGAAAAACATCGATCAGCTGCCTCCTACACACCTCCTACTGTGGATGTGCCCGCGACCAAGGTACATGCCCTTGACCCAGAATCGAACCTGGGACCCCTCAATCTGCCGGCTGACACTCTATCCACTGAGCCAAACTGGTTTCAGCTTAATCTGTTTATTCTTAAGGAAAACTACCATAAGCCAGGGGGGAAAAAAGGAAAACAAAAAAATAAACTACTCCAAAGCAAGAGTATAACCACTGGACCTTTCAAGAGATTACTCAGGGGGAGAAAGAGCTTATATTACCAGTAGCAAGAATGGAAAGGCATCTTAATACATGGAGAATTTTGTAGATTTCTTAAATTAGGTTTCATTTTAATATTGAGGCTGTTAGTCCTAGATTACAATTGTTTTGGGCTCTCTCTAATAAAGTTTAAAAACTAATACAGAAAGGATCAAACCTTCTCAAAGACACTAAACTGTGCCAAAACGAAGTCCATCACTTTTGTTCTAGAGGAACCCAACAAAGTCCAGAACCCCAAAAGTTGTAATATTCTTAATGTCTAGCATCCGGTCCATAATTAGTAGGCATGCAAAGAAGCAGGCAAACAAGTAGGAGAAGTCAAGCAACTGAGTCAACAGATTCACAGAAGAAAGATAGAATTAGCAAGACAGAGCATTAAAGTAACTACAATACATTTATAAATACGCTCCCTATACGTAAGGATGTTGAGAAAAATACAAATATGAGGACAAATGTGAGAAACTCAAAAGAGAAACTGAAATGCGACTTCTACACATGAAAGATAAAATATCTGAAACGAAAAATAAATTGGATAAGATTAAAAACAATAACAACAACAAAAAAAAAACACACCGTACTGCAATAGAAGATTGTTGATATTGAAAATATAGTAGATAAAGAAAATAAAGTGGAGGAAAAAGACTGAGGGAGAAAAAAAATCAGCAGAGAACAAATGACCTGTGGAACAGCATCAAATGGTTGAGTGTATGTGTTATAAAGTTCTAGAAAAACAGGGAGGGAGGTACACAAAAAATATGACGAGACTGTGGCTGATGTTTTTCCAAATTTTAAGAAAACCATAATCTCCTAAATCACAGGAGCCCAATAAATTTCAAACATAATAAATGCCAATAATTGTGATTGCACTTACATGCCACTGAATTGTAAACTTAAAAGTAGTTAAAATAGTCAATGTCACATTGTGTACATTTTATAATAATAATAGTAATAGTTTAGCCCTACAAAAAAAGAATAAATGAAAATAACACTAAGAAGGGACAATTAATCAAACTGCCAAATATTAGTTGGAAAGATAAAAGCCAAATAACCAAAGAAAGAGACACATTGGGGGTAGAAGAAGAGAGGTAAGAATGGCAGTGGACTCGGTAACAGAAATGATGGTCAAAGGACAAGCAACATCTTTACATCACAGGCAAGAGTGTCAACAAAGACCTCCGATCCAGTGACAATATTTCCCTTAGGTGGATAAATAAAGTCATTTCTTCGATGCAAACACAACCTGAGAATTCATCACCAGCAGATATGCATTACAAATTACAAGGAAAGTAGCTTATCAAACAGAAGGAAAATGGAAACAATCCAGAAATTGGGGTGTACAGAGAAATGAAGAACAATGGAAATATTACATGGTCAAATAGAAAGTGTTTTTTCTTTATTTAATCTCTATAGAAGATAGCTGGCTATTTAAAATAAATACATTAATGATGTATTATGGAGTTTACAATACATGCAAAAGTAAAACGTAAGACAGTATTAGCACAAAGAATAAGGTAAGAAATGAAGGGACAGAGTTATGTCTCTCAGCAATGTGTGAAGCTGTGTAATGTTGCTAAATGTAGTTGCTGATCTTTTAAAAGGTATATACTGCAAGCCCTAAAACTAAAAGGAATGTATTATAACTACGAAACCAGAGATAGAGATAATATGAAATACTAACGTGGCCACTAATCCAAATTAAGGCAGAGATAAAAGCTAAAAGGAAACTAAGATCATCTGGTCAAATGGAAATATGCCTTAAAATAAGATTTTTTTACTCACAATTTCAATAATAACACTGAATAGAAATATACACTTTTATAAAATATTAGAGATCCAATGCACAGAATTCGGGCAAAAGTAGGCCTTTGAAGCCTCTATGGCTGCCTGGATCCTTCCCTTGCAGCTGCAGCAGCTGCTTTGATCCCCATGGCTAGAGCCCTGCCTGGCTTTGTCCTGAAGGACATCTGGTCTAATTGGCATATTACTCTTTTATTAGATAGGACTAGTAGCCCTGCGCAGGAATCCGTGCGCCAGTAGGTCGCTGCTACCCTCCTATAGCTCCCCTCACCCCCCTCCCTCCCACCTCCCCCTCTCATAGGTTGCTTCCCTGCCCCATCTTGTATCTCTCTGTTGCCCACTTGTAGCTCGCCGCCCCACCCTCCTGCAGATCAGTGATTTGGTCATTAAGCAGTTGGTTGTTATGCCTCAGGGAGTAATAGATAATTAGCATATATACGCCTCTCTTTTCATAAAAGTAGACTTTGATCAAAAGCCAGAGATGATCAAATTGTATAAAAAAGCAACACTCGGATAACTACATGGTTTTTATGAGAAGCCTCCAGGTACATCATATCCATGGTGAAGGACTGGATACTTTCTCCCTAAGATAAATAATAAGGTGTGGTTGTTGCTTTCTCCAGCTCTATACAGATTTGTAGTGGAGGTCCCAGATTAGGACAAGAAGTAAGACTATGTTTGTTCACAAACAAAATGCTTATGTATTCAATTATCTTATAGAATATACAAATTAATTCTAAGAAATAATGAGTGAATTTTTCCAATGTCCCAGAATATAGTATCAATATATCTATAACAATTGTATGTCTATGTATTAGCAACAAATTGGAAAATAAAATTTATAACATGATGCCATATAAAATAACATCAATATCATGAAACATGTAGAGATACATGTAAAAAACATGTCTAAGAACTTTATACTAAAAACTAAAGAATATTGCTGATTACAAGGCCCAAATAGAGATTAGAAGACTCAATATTGTATGGTTTCCATTCTTCCAAGATTGATTTATATTTTCAATGAAATTTCAATAAAAATACCAACAGGTTTTCAAGGTTAAGTCTGATTTTAAAGTTTATATGGCAAGGCAAGGAAGCTTGCCAATATAATTTTCAAAAAGGAAAAAATAATTGGAAGATTGCTATTACCTGATTTCCAGACTTAGCATAAAGCTACAGTAATTATGACAATCTGTGCCATTGGCACACAGATAGAACAAAGATCAATGGAACGGGATATCGTTTATGGAAAGACCCACTCTGATAAAGCCAACTTATTTTTGGCAGAGTCCCAGAGACTTCAGTAAGGGTAGAATATATTTTTCAACATATGGTGGAGAAACAATTGGGGATCTCTATATAAGAACACTGACTCTTAACTTCATACCATATACATCAAGTACGTTGACATGAATCAAATCTAAATATAAAAACTAAAATTATGTAACTTCTGAAAGAAAACATAGTTATGACCTTAGATTAGACAAAGACTTCTTCAATGTGATTTGAAATGCCCAAATCATTAGAAAATTAATAAACTACTTAGTAAAAATGTCAAACTTGTGCTCTTCAAAGATATTAAGTAAGTGAAAAAGCAATGATAAGAAGAGAAATAACTATACTTTTAAATGAGCAAAATATTTGAACAGATCCTTTATAAAAGAAGATATCCCAATATCCATTAAGCACATAAAATATTCAATTTCATCAGTCATTAGGGATATGCAAATTAAAACCACAATGAGATACCACTACATAACTCCCAGAATGACTAAAATTACAAAGTCTGACAATACCAATTTTTGGTAAAAATGTGGAACAAATGAAAATGTAGAGCTCATGAAATAAAAAATGCTATAAGCACTATACTATAAGCACTATGGAAAAAATTGGGCAATTTCTTACAAGTAAATATATCTTCACTATAAGACACAGAAATCCTACCTTCAAGATATTTACCCAAGGGAAATAAAAATGTATGCCTACTAGTATACAAATACTTGCTCTCAAATCTCCACAGTATCTTTATTCAAAATACCTCCCACCCCAATACAGTGTGAAGCAATGTATATCTATATTTATTTTAAATCTAAAAGAAAGTTATGCAGTTTTAGTAAGAAAACTAAAAGTAATTTTCTACCTCTTCTTCACACAGTAAGTCAAAAATAAAGTGCCCACCTATAATCTGATATTTCTTACTTGTAATCTTTTACATTCAGTTACATTCTTCTGCACAAGATATTAAAATGTGAGAATAACATATTTAATGTTATCTTTTAGAATCCTTACATTTATTTTTTTTGTAACTGAGCATTCTTTGATCAACTGACATCTTTATTTCAAATACAACTCTTATGTCACATATAGAATACCTACCATGTCATCCTACAAAGAGGAAATCAATGAAAATAGCATGAAGAGACCCAGTTGGCCTGTTTTTTTGATGAATTATATTCTCAAAGATATACCCTGTATGTGGTTCACAATGTATTGATTACTGACAACTGTTTCTGTAATATCAATAATGCACTGTTCCCTTGAATTTCCCCTGAAGCGAAGGGTTTAATGCAGGGAGCCCTAAAAAATAAATTGACTATCAAGAAGGAGACAGAATAATAAAATTGACTCGAACTTCCAAACATAAGTAATAATTCTAAACTTGAGTAAAACATATTGACATCTGTGTTTGCTCTGCCTTTTTTAAATTGTATCTTTCATAATAAGCTGCTTACCGGAGGTATTATTACTTCACCAAGTTTATGCCTCCAAAGAGCCCATTGACATTTACTTTTCCAGGTGCTATCCGATAGTAAGAAATTAAAAATGAATAGAAATAATTTTGAAATGCCACTTTCTCTATTTAAATTTTATTTTCTATTATAACATGTACACTTTGAATAAACTCTTCCTATTAGGTATAATTCACACTCTCTTGTGTTTTGTTTCATCAAAAATTGAGTTATTGAGAGACTCCAATACTTTGAAGACTTTCTCTAGAGAAAGAATATCCCTGTTTGATGTCTATTAGAGGGATATCATTTCTCTATTAACTGTCCAGATGAAAAATAAATCACTCCAAAGCAAGAGGTGAGCTATATAGTCATATTCTTTTCAAAATTTTTATAACATCCTATTGATAGTCTTGAATTAAATTTCTTAATTATGCAAAGAATGCAGTGTTATCATTAAAATGTTTTAAGCAATTTATGTAAACTTAAAAATTCCTAATGTCAAA
The DNA here is from genome assembly GCA_027563665.1 of Antrozous pallidus. Taxonomy (NCBI): domain Eukaryota; kingdom Metazoa; phylum Chordata; class Mammalia; order Chiroptera; family Vespertilionidae; genus Antrozous; species Antrozous pallidus. Next base: position 91,625,719 of record CM050519.1, read on the forward strand.
TTCCTAATATTCATTCAAAATATCTTCTAAATCATTTTAATCACTTTTGAATAATGTTTTATATTTTAAACCCCAAATTAAGATATGCAATTTCCATAATCATAACTATGGCCATAGTTTGTTAATATAATTATTTGACAATGTATAACCTCAGTACCAGTATTACCTATCTGTTCTATCATCTAGATCCAATCTCTCCATCTTGCTAACAGGTTATTATAATAAAGCTCTATTATGTTAGCTTACAATCCAGACCGCTGCTTTGTCAGTCTAAAAACTTTAAAAAAAACCTACAAATTGTAACAAAATTCATCCTAGCAGTTCTGCTGCTTTTCTAAGACCTCATTAATCACTAGTTCATTCCTCAGTTTTAAAGTCTTAAGTGCCTTATCTATGTTATGTCGAGATCAAAACAAATCAGTAAAACTTGTAATGAACAGGTTAATGGTCCAGGGCTCTCAAAATGATCCAGGGATGAGCTGAAGTTGCATGCATCTGTAATCACAAAACCAGTCTTGGCATCTGACAGGGTTCTCACCTCATCTCTCACTTATTAGCTTTGTCTTCACTCTGTCAGTCTTTCTTGGTGTCAGTTTTTGCAACATGAAAATTAGGAACAATAGTTAGTGAACGATGATTAAAGAAAATATACCACACACAATGTCCATAAGATTTTTCCGGTAGAGAAGTGCTCAGTGAACAGGAGTTACTTTATTCCTACATAATAAGAAAGACCATTTCACTATTTAATTCTGCATCTGATTTCAACTGTGGAGAATACCTCCATTTGACACTCCTTTTTAAATCAGATTCTCTTCTTGAGAGACTGATCATTAGTATAAAATTTATTCTGTTAATTAAAAAGTATATATATATGTGTATATATATATATATATATATATATATATATATATATATCAAAAGAACATAATCTATTTTGTATGTAGGCAATCGGATAATATATAATTTCATTATAATTTGAAAAAACTGAAGTTTCTTGTTGGTGAAAAGTAACTTATTTATCTAACAGTTCCAGCTAAAACTTTGAAACAGTGGGTCTTTAAATATATTTCTATGGGATTTAATTCTTTACCTTTGCCAAATGTTACTCAGACATCTTTTTATCAGATTTAAAATATTGCCAGATCAAGACCTCAGTTTAGCAGGCATGATGTGGGGATGTGAGAAATTTCGCCATTTCTAAGGGGAATTATTGTATCTACCACTATCTGTCCTTCAGGTCAACTGTACTAGGACACAGCACTTGCCATTGGTGTCTGCCTACATTCGTATTCAATGCCTCAGGTGTGACAGGCAATCCCAACCAGTTTTACATGCGTTACTCGCATTAATTTTCACAATCCCACACTGCAACTTATTTTTATTCCATTTCACAGGAAAGGGATTGGAAGAGCAAAGGTACTCATTAACGTGCCTGCAGTCTGGGGCGAGAAAGTAACAAGTGGCAGGACCACATTTCAGACCCAGGATCCTCTGAGCACTGTGCTGAGAGTGCATGGCATACAGAGGAAGGGATACAGTTCTATAGATAAAGCGTAACTTGGTAAGGCGACAGTTGGCTGCTACACTTATTGTGGTGACCACATCACATGCTATATAAATGTTAACTACTATGCTGTATACCTGGAACTAATATAATAGTACACGTCAACTATAATGTTAAAAAGAGACTATTGTGCAATGCTGCTGAGACTTAGAACATTTCTCTTTCAGAGAAGAGATAGCTCAGGACTTAACTCATAAAAAATTGAGGTGGCTCAGTGACTTATGGGGTAGTTAGTTGGGCTAAGACTTGCTTTTGCCATCAGACCATGTATATGGAGTCGGGACAGAACAGTGTTCTGATGATGAATAATCTGCTCACTGCTATACGCTATTTAGGAGACATCATCTTTTTGTAGTATTTTTTTTTTGGTAAAAACTACTCTTTGATTGCATGTTCCTTCATTAAGCTTCCTTTAACCTCCTCTCTTGGTTCTTCATTAATTTAAGACTTTTGGCAACTGGCTCTCCCCATCCCAACCCCCACCAAGTGGGATAACATGGTCTGGCCCCTTTGCTTCTTGACAAGTCACATTTCCAGCGACCGTTTTCTCCTCTCCACCTCAGCCACCCCACTGTGTGTGGTCCTGCATTCCACGTTTCAAGGGAGATATAGAATAACCGGGATATTTTTACCGGTGAAGTATGAGAACTGTAAAATTATTCAATTCTCTGTGATGAACACTTTGCCTGACATATAAAAGACAAGGGAAAATGTGCAATGTATTTTTTACATCACTCAGAAAAACTTGTAATGATAGCACAGTGTAGGTGTAAGTTTCATGATCCCCAACACCTAGCAATAATGTTCCTGGCTCATAAATATTTGTTAAGTGGAAGAATGCTGCTTACTTTTGCTAAAGATTAAATTACTTTCCTTGAGTGTTTTCTTTTGTTGCCATTATTCAGATTAATTGTAGCCTAGAACTGAAAATTATTACAGTGGCATATCCAAAGTGGGATTTCCATTCTCCTTAGTGACATCGTGTACTATGGAATCATTGGCTATATAATAATGCTTCAGTGCTTATGAATGAAGATTCAAGAGGCGCGTTTTAGTGTTTCCTATGCTTTCTACTGAGGAAAATTGTCAAAACATGAACAGAAATTTAACCGATAATAGAATATGAGAGACTGACATCATTTAAACAAGTCAGGTCACATTGGGAATTGAATGCTCAAACTTCCAGCTAGTAGGCACAGTGAGTATGAATTGCAACATACCTCTCTTTTTCCCATAGAAAATTTCCAAGATTATGAAGAAAAAAATAATTGGGAAGGGAGAAGAGCAGATACTTTACTTTCTTTAAATATTTTTGTCTCAAGCCTTAGCCAGTTTGGCTCAGTGACTAGTGTGTTGGCCTGTGGACCAAAAAGTCCCAGGTTTGATTCTGGTCAAGGACACATGCCTAGGATGCGGACTTGGTTCAATGTGTAGGAGGCAGCCAATCAATGATTCTGTCTCATCACTGATGTATCTACCTATCTCTTTCTCTCTGAAATAAATAAAAATATTTGAAAAAAAATTTGACTCTGGGAAGAAAGCAATTGTGTTCCTTCAAGAGTTGTTTGATTTTTTACAAAATTACGTTGAAAGTGTTTGCAATAAATATTGCTCAGGTAGCTTAACTCCAAAATTGTTATGGTAAATAACAGAACTCATTTTATGAATTATAGTACTTATAAAAACACCCACTTTATTTAAAATGTTGCTGTGGAGATATCAGCAGATAAAACATAGTTAGGCCATTCACAATGTTCAAGGGCTAAAGCATTGTCCCTGTTAAGGAATGTCATTTTTTTTATTTTTACATATTAATATAGTATCTGGTAAGCAAATGAAGATATCATTTAACAAGAACATTTTAATAAATATCAATTAGTAGTGGGATGATGCACTGTTTGACTTAAAATATGCAGAATGGCATAAGTGATTGTGTTTTTTTCCTATTACATTTTTATACAATTGAATTTAACTAAAAATGCACCATCTCATTTTGCCCTGAAAGTAAGTTGTTCATGCAAAACATAATGATGAGTTTTGTCAATTTAAGAATGTGCAGACTTTGATTTTATGGTTAATATACCAAATACAATTAATTTATTCATGAATCGTGTATGTTCTATAACTTTCAATTCTACTTTCATTGAAGTATAATTTTCCTCAGACTTTATTACTCATTTTTATCTTCCTTCTTCAAATAATTAGATTGTCCAAATTACTTAACTCTAAAGTAAGATCTAGCTCATGTTGATAGACAGGCGCTCCATCTCAGAATGATTTCTCACAATGCTTAGTTAGTTCAGCGGAACACATCAGAAATGTTGAAAACGGATATATAGCATATATGTTAATAATGGCAGAAAACCTACACTCTTTATTTGCCAAAGTATCCATGCTCTTAATTTCATGAGGATATTTTTAGTCTCTAGTAATTTAGAAAAAGGTAATAGGTGACAAAGTTAGGAAATAAAGTGTAAAATATGGTGTAGAACTCCAGCTACATATAACACCTACAAATGTATAGCAAAGCACATTTGCATTCCAGTAATACCTGTGACATTTAGACATTCTATAGAATTCCTGCATTCAATCTTTGCCCAAATTCTATGCCAGTATGAGTTCTCTCTAAATATAGTCAAAGACCTTAAAATAGTTGAGCACTCAGAAAATATCTGGTGCAGAAAATAGTACATTTTTATGCTTTTCTATTTTTTATAATTATATTTCATAAAGCTGTTAATAAAAATATGTTTAGAAAAACGTGGAAATTTCAAACCAAAATCTATAAATGACCATAAAAGGAAAACTGCAGCTTTATGAAACTTTAACTTTGCCGTATAGTCATAATGACCAGAACTAATGATCAACGTTGCGTTTCCATGTCATAGCTTCAGAAATACACTTGCCTTTATGTAGATTCCTAGGATCTGCTCATCAACACAACCACTCCCTGGATTCCCACTTAATGATGTCACTAGCGTACAACAGATTTTCACTCACATAGTGTACTGCATGCTTATTGCAGACTTTTTTTTTCTGGTAACATTTACCTTTCTTGTTTTATGAACCAAAGCTATTTTATATTTTCTATTTCCTTTATATAAAATCTCATAAATTATCACTAGATTTTAAAGGTTTCTAGCAGCTGGTCACTTGATGATAGCTCTTTCTAACTGGTGTTCAAATAAATATGATGGTGGCTTAAATTAAAGACTTACAAAACAACCTTCTAACCAATTTTCTCCCTCCCTCCCTCCTCTGCTCCCTCCCTCTCTTCCTCCCCCTCCCCCTCCCTCCCTCCTTCTTTCCTTCCTTCTTTCTTTCCTTCTGCTTGTGAGTTGGCATTTGTGGCACTGAACTTGTGCATAAAGAGAAAGTGAGATGTCATTGATTTACAGAAGTACCATGACTCTAGGCAGAGTGCATAAAAAGTAGAAAGAGAAAAGGTGGATGTGTGACAGCTCCTTAGAAGTTATGTCTGAAAGAATGACAGGGTTGGCTAGAAAATAAAATAAAAGTTTCTCCAGAAGACAGGGCTATCCAAGAGCCCAGTCTCACATGGGCACTCACCATGGCTGCGTCTTCCCAGGAGCTGTCCCTGACCTCCCTCTGGAAGGCTGCCAGCCAATGCAGGGCCCCGTGGTAGGCCCCCTGGCTCTGCCTCCGTGGAGAGTGGTGGCCACCCGGTCTTCTCAGGAAGCAGCTCTTCCTAGGAAACCGCCTTGGGCCTGGAGAGAGAAGGGCATTTCTTACAAGGGGACCAAAAACCACTCCGATTGCACCTGCGTTATTCACACCTATAAACTCAGTTTCTATTGTAATCCCTATGTTTGAACATTTTTAATTACATGAGTTGGAAAGCTTTTTCTCTGGAAAAGGAGAATGAGTAGCTAAAACTGATATAATTGTGCATTTATACCTACACGTTATCCACTAAAGATATAAGTAATACACTGGAAGCATAAGGTTGTTTGTAATAAAATAGCCGATCCATCAAGGCGCTGGTTCTGATCTTCTGGGCACTGGTTTTAATTTTCATAAAATATTCAGGTCATAGGATTCAACTCTAGCGCAATCATGTTTTGGAGTCTATCTAGCCTTTTCACTTTATGACACACATTATAGTTTCTGGTAGTAACATAAAAAAACAAACCTCAATTTTATGACAATAAATTTCCTTTATAAAATAATAGCTGATATTATGACTTCGGGAAGCTTGATGGAGACAACATAACTGTCATGGGAAGCTCCTTCCCCTCTCCTTGGGTTCTTTCCAATTTATAGGCATTTTATTAGTACTATAGTCCAGGCGCCTTCTGCCACCTCACTTCTCTGCCACAGGAAAGGAGAAGGGACTTCTCTGATTGGTGAGTTTAGAAAGAAACCAGGGCAAATTTAATCTAGATTCTTCCCATCTCCTTCTTGTGGGAGCTGACCTCTCAGCAGAAAACACACATTATCTGTTCTCTTCCTACATCCCATGAGCTTACGCCCTGGCAGGCCCTATCCATGATGCAGGGAGTGGTGGTGGTGGTGACATGGATGGGTTTGTAAATCAATTTTGGGGAGTGATAACCGCTTCCAACATTTGAGAACATGGTCAAGGTCTCTCCTTGCCTACCTTTCCTAACATACATCATCTCCCTCCAACCAGAAGGGCCTTCATCCAGTTCCTAGTTAGGCTATACTCTCTATTGCATTAGGGTCTTTGTCCTAGAGTTATCTTCCTGGAATACAATTCCCATTGATTTTCACATGACTGGATCCTAATCACCTTTCAGTCCTAATTTGAATGTCTCCTGCTCAGCCTCCCTTCTTGACCAGCCTACCTAAGCACCACCTCTTTCTCCATTACTGAATATTACACTCCTCTGTTCATTTACTTCTAATTTAACTCAGTGTGCCTTTAGATTTGGTCTCTTTGTTAGTCTGGCTTCTTCACCTGGGCCGGAAATCCATGTGGGCAGGTCCGTAGTTGTCTCATTCATCACAACTACAAAGGAAGTATTTAACCAACATTTCTAGAATACATGATTGACACAGAAATCTTAAAATACATTTAACTCCTGGGAAATAGTAAGCTAGACACAAGTGTTCAAAATCACCATGAACTGTATTTGAAATGACCACGCAGGAACTGTGATGTTCTAGGGATACAACCATAAAAATGCCCAAGGGGAAAATAAGAGAGGTGCTTTGCTGTATCATATGATGCTAGCAAACAGTAAGGCAACCAGAGGGTGTATATCATTTTCCAGCATGTACTTGGAGAGCTTTGTCCAAAGGAAAAATGTTCACAAAAGCTATATTGTCCATTGACTATTATCAATAAAGTTCTGCTCTAGAGACACTATCCAAAGATATTCTATGTGGCTACATAGAAAATTGAATAGTCAATTGCTGCCTGTACTTTGGAAGACACATAAGCAGCCTTGTGGACAACACAACCAAGGTGTACGGTCCACTCATGAGGGTTGAGAAATCAAGCCCTTCACACGGTTGTCCTCAGGAGCCCACTTTAGTGGTAGCCATGACTGGGATGATGGAAACAGCCATGGAGATGGTGGCTACAGGGCCGACAGCACCTGGCAACCTCTAAGTGGGGATAAAAAACACAATATGTAGTATGTCACAAGATAATACATTTGCTGAATGGCCTGAATGGCAATTTGTTCTGCAGATGAGTCTACCAAGAACTGCTTTCTCTGTTTATCATTGATCGTGTCTCCTCTTACAAATCCTCTACCTGCAGGAAGAGTACAATAGCAAACACTGTTTGAAAGCAAACACAATCTGAATCTCATTACAGAGTAAACTATAGTGAAATAGGGAAGAATAGAGCCGTGTCTATTTGTTGAGGGCATGGATGGATCTGCAGCTGTCTCAGACCACCCCACCTCAGACTCTGGGCTTGCCAAGGCCATTGGCAGGGGTAGAATTTGGGACCTTTTTTGGTATCAGACTTTCTCTGAACACAATGAAATTCTGGACTAATCTGAGCAGGCAGACTTAGAGGAGAAGGTGAACAAACTGAAATCAAGTTGAACACTGTGCCACAGGCTCAGAATTTATAAAGGAACTAACATTGCAGTTCTTCAGAAAAGAAGCCAAGCAGATGTGTGATACTCTCTTGGGGCTCTGGCTTGGGTGGGATTTGGTGTATGTCACTTGGAGAGGGTTCAAGCTAGGAGGCAGGCACGTTACCCATCAGGAAAGTCTTGAAGGCCTTGGTGTGCAGCTCTCAACATCTGTCCAAATGATGTCCAACTAAGTTTCAGATCTAACAGCAGTTCATGCTGTCTGGATGCTTTTATTATGAACATGAGCCCTGTTACTCTAAACTCAGTGTTTTCTGAGAATAAATTATGGAGAAAATACTTATCAACAGATGGAATCTATATATATATATATATATATATATATATATATATATATATATATATCCTATCTAATAAAAGAGTAATATGCAAATTGATCATATCTCCAATGCAGCCATGCCCACCAGTCAATCAGGAGCAAATAAAACTCAACCAATATGGCTGAGGCCATTGAGAGAAAGGGCCGGCTGGGATAGCGCGCTAAGTGTCTGCACCTCACCAGCCCGCCAGCGGGGAGGGAGAAAAGGGGCTGGTTGGGGCCGCGAGTGCAGTACCCATGCTTCACCAGCCTGGCCACGCAGATGCAGAGAGAGGGCACAGGCCGGCTGTGCGGAGGGAGGGGAAGAACCATAAAAGTGGGTCTTTCCAGTTCCTGATGCTGATGGAGCCCTATGGGTGCTGGGCTCCTCCACCTGCAGCCCCCAGTCACAGCCCAGCAGACCCCTGCCCGCAGTCCAGACGCGACCAGCATGGCCTGCAGCAGGGGGGTGTCCAGCGGGCACACTACAGGCATCAAATCACTGCCACCAAAGCCGCCCCCCACTTCCCCCCACACACCACACACACACACACTCGCAAGTAGTATGGTCCAAGGGGAAGACTCCTGAGGCTTTGCTCCCATGGCAGCAAATGTGCCCCATGCCAGGCGGGGAAGCCAGACCTGAGAGCCCAAGCCCCGAAGTACCCGACAGGGCATCGGGTGCAGGGTCCCCCAGAGGCTGTGCAGAAGGAGGGGAGGAACCTCTGGCTAGAGGCCAGGGTGAAGGATGCTGGTGTCTTTGCAGGCCAGGCTGAGGGACATCACCCCTTGTTTGTACCCCACTCCCTACATGGATGAATTTCATGCACCAGGCCTCTAATATATATATTTTGTACTTCATTATATAACTAATAAATGATGTAACAATATAACGTATACTAAAATACAAATATATAAATATATAAGATATGAATTAAATATTTTTATCACACAACTATAATATATAAACCTAAATATATTTATATTTTATAAACTAAATACTGGTGTATGTAAATGTCTATATATATGCGTGGATATATATTTTTCATAATGAAATTACTCTGTCACTTCAGCTTCTCATTGTATCTTTTTTTTCTCTAAGTAACAGAAATTTACAATATTTAAAAAATGTAGCTACATGAATGCAATGGTAAGCTCCAAACATATGCAAATTGCTAGGGTATTCAGAAATATACCCTATTGGGGCTAGTTTTAGAGACAACATTTCAATGCACTGTTTGTTTTCCTGGGTAGATACACGTGTGTACATACACAGAGCACCTCAATGTGCTTCACTGACAACATTCATGCTCATGGAAAGATTCTTGCCCAGGAAAGGGAGCCTGACTGTGAGATATGAGATATTTCATGTCATCCTCTAAGAATTTAGATATGTCACCAGCGTGACCATCTATTTATGGTGATCATCTATATATATAAAAAAGCCAGCGACCTTAACAGCCATAATGACCATAAGAACCAGTCGCTATGATGCCCACTGTGGCCAGCAAACCCTAGATCAGGGGCTGCGGCCACATGACCAATCTTGCGGCTCTTCCCCGCTGCCAGCCTACCCCTGATCCGACTCTCCCAACCTGATCAATATCTGGCTGTGGCCAAACACCCCGTCCTTTCCTCCCAATCAGCCCATCTCACCATGATAAACCTACAGACTCTCCCCCTGGCTGTCTGCCCCTGATCATACCCCCATCCCAATATGAGGTGGGGCTGGCCGGTCAACCTCCTGCAACCCCTCCTCCTGGCTGGCCATGCCTCCAATGGGCCCCCACCACCCTGATCAGCCCACAGCCCCTTGCCTCTACCAACTCCACCCCAGATCAGCCCCCCCTACCCCATTCAGGAGTGGGTCTGGCTGGCCTACCATCCACAGCCCCTCCCCATGGCCAGCCCTGCTCCCAATTGGCCCCCCAACTCTAATTGGGCATGGGGCCCTCCAGCCAATTGCCTGTGGTCCCTTCCCCCAGTTACCTGGCCCTGATCAGGCCAGATTGTGGTAGGCCAGCTGGCCAACTTCCCACCATCTCCTCCTTCTGAAAGGCCCAGCTCTGATTCACCGTATTTGGGGCACTGGGCCTCTAGTAGCTAAATAAATGGCTCCGTATTCAACTTTCTAGAAAGGGCTATACAGTAGGTCCTTAGGTTACATTGGAGATCCATTCCTAAAGTGCAACCTAATGCAATTTTCACCGTAAGTTGGAACCCACCTACATAAGCACCTACATCACTCACAAGGAGCACATACACAGCAGTAATGAAGTGAGACAGTAAAAAAATCTTAAAAGAAAGATAACAATTCCTGACCTTTACTTGTAGTAAATACAGTAAATGATAATAAACATAAAGCACATATGTATATACATCGAAGTGATGGAACTTTTTTTTATCAATAAATGGGAGATGGCGACATAACCATGAAAAGACACATGTCAAGTCCGATGTAACCCGAGGACTGCCTGTATGTGGCTTTTGAGGCAATGTTAACTTCACTGTGGTATATTAGTAATCTCATCAACTTTTTGGTTAGGGATGGATAAATAACTAGATTTTAGAACGTAAATTCCCAACAAAACACATTTTGCAGAAAATGGGTCAGGTTAGAGATGTAAATGAGGCCTAACATGTCTCATTAGGTTTTGAATTGCCTTTTTTTCCTTAAGCATTATCAATCTTGCAAGCTTTTGGGGTAATTTTCTTGCTTGAATAAGCTAATAGGGTCTTTTCCAATAACAAATGAACTGAAATACTTCTCAAAACTAATTCTGCTTAAAACAATAGAATAAGTTGCATGCTGAAATGTATATTTTAAAGTTACCCATTTTTTTCTCTAATTTTTAGGTGATAAGTTGTACATTCAACCTGGATACGTTTCACAGTGGGTATAGTCGCCAGGTATGGAGAGCTATCTTTCCATGACTCTCCTTTAAAATCAATTGTATAGTTGAAGGATACATATCAGATCTCTGGCCAAATTGTTAACCACAGAGTATGTCTCTGTTTGGTGAAGATAGGTCTTTAATTTAGCAAAAAGTCTCTCTGGTTCTCTTCTTACAAGTTCTATTTGCAATGCCTGTTACTAATCTGTATTTTCAGAACAAATGCTATGCAAATCCATGCTGTTGCACAGACCACTGTTCTGGGGTAGCTTATACAGCTAAATGATCCCTGCCAATGCAGAAGGTAGGCAAGACTGCTTCACATCTTAGGAGACGCTCTTAAAAGAGCGCCACTTGTGGTACATCTACACAACGGAATACTACGCTGCAGTAAAAAGGAAGGAGTTCTTAACATTTGCAACAGCATGGATGGACTTGGAGAGCATTGTGCTAAGTGAAATAAGCCAGTCAGAGAAAGACAAATACCACACGATCTCACTCATTTGTGGAATATAATGAACAACATAAACTGATGAACAGGGACAGATCCAGAGGCAGAGAAGCATCGACCAGAATGCTGGTCCTCAAGGGGAAGGTACAGAAGGGAGGGGGGAAGAAGGAGAAATCAACCAAAGGATTTGAATGCATGAATATCAGCCTAACCAATGGACTTGAACACCAGGGGGGTGAGGGCATGAGTGGGGGAAGGGTTGGGGGGGTTAATAGAGGGATAAGGACACATATGTAATACCTTATTCAATAAAGAAATTGTGGGAAGAAAAAAAAAAGCGCCACTTCACAGAGTGAGACTGTCACTGGGAAATTTCACACCCCTTCCTTTCACCACATCGGTCTCTCTTCTACAAACCACTAACTTGCAGCAGACTAAATTAGCCTGGTGCGATGATGTGCGATGATGTACGAAGTATCTGTCTGAGGGGTGTGTTCATCTATCACAGGGTTGCCACTGTATGGGACAGTTTAAAAAATCAAACTCCAGACAGGGGGTGAATTCTTGTCACACTCTCAAAGCTGCAAAAGTGAAACAGTAAATATGCAATTACACCAACTACCTATATTTAACGAGCTTACGAATCTAAAAGTAAAATAGTCCACTGTCATCTTGTGGTTTATTTCTGTGTTGGGCCTAAGGATAAACAAATGAAGTTGTTGATGATAAACACACACACACACACACACACACACACACACACACACACACACATTAGAATAGCTTTCTTTGAATTGTAGGCAACAGCCCATAGTGTGACCCCACCAAAGAAAAAGAACTCTTTCTAAAATACCCATGTAGGGTTGACCTGCTTCCTTCATACTTTACCTGAATGGATCTTTGCAAAATGAAGCCTTTTCCATTCTAAGTTAGAATATGGACGTGTGTCACTTTTTCTTTCATTATAGACTTGTTTCATTAATTCTATACATTCAGAGAAAGAGATTGTGAAGCCAAATTCTTCACAGAAGTACCGACTTTAAGTTATGCTGTCCTGACGGGGTAGCTCAGTTTGAATATCCTCCCACTATGCTAAGGTTGTGGGTTCTATCCCCCGGTCAGGCAAATATAGTCATTAACCAATGAATGCACAGATGAATGGAGCAGCAATGAATCAATGTTTCTCTCTCTCTCTCTCTCTCTCTCTCTCTCTCTCAAATCAATAAAAATAATTTTTAAAAATAAATAGGTATATGCTGCCTACTGAAGTGTTACAGGTAAAGAACAGATGTTTGCACAGGTTTTAGTAAAGGAGGTGACAGCAGTTACTGAGGATGTTCCGGGTTAAAATAACAGAGCAGCTTGGGTGTTAGGTAGCTGTCTAATGCCATGTATTTTTATGGCAGACAGTTGCTTCATAGACAGGACAGGTCATCTGAGAGGGAAGTGTGAATTGGACACGTGTTTCTAGGGTCTGCAAGCTGCCACACCGCCTTTCTTTGCTGAGCATGAACATTCTACTACCTGCCTCCCTAAATCTTGCACAGCTTTTCTGGTTTTGCCATAGTCCAGTGGCTATGTTGACCTTGGTGCCATCTCAAGGATGACATTGAGTCCTCTCTCCTAGTGTCACCATGGTCTTCTTTAAACAGAGGCCCCCTTCACAAGGGACCAGGAGTCAGGAAGCACATACCATCCCTCCTACCTCTTTGATTACAATTACTTATTTCTCTCCCTAATAAACACACAGAAGATGCTATCATACATTTACTTGGAGTTGATAACAATGGCTAAAATTCGCTGACACTCATATGATCTTCCAAAGAAGTCCATCAGTATTAGCCCTACTCTATAGATGAGGACAATAAGACTTAGAGGAGTTAGGTCCTAGACCAAGACCATGTAGTATGTGGTGGCAACAAGTGGAATGTAGGCATGACTCCAACATCAATCAGTCCTCTTATCTATAATAATAAAAGTATAATATGCTAGGTAGATCAGCTATCCTTCCAGGTGAAGCCGGGCTGTGAGGGAAGCCCAGTTCCACGGTGCCAGAGGGAAGCTGGTGCTGGGAAGGGGGGCGTAAGGGCAGTAGGGGAAAAGGAAGGCCTACTCTTGCATGAATTTCATACATCAGGCCTCTATTCTTTGATAAATGGAGAGTTTCCATCAGGCCCATGTTCCTTACAACTCATTCTAGCTTCTGGCATATGCTGTCCTCTGTGTCAGGGTGTCTAATGCCAGAAGATTGAGAGCTCTGATGCGCAGTACATCTGTCTTTGCAAACAGCACCCACCCCCTGGGTGTGTTCAAGGGGCTCTTGCTCCCCCCATACAAATGAGAAAGTGCTGGAACCCATATTCCAGTAGCAGCTCCTTATGCTCCTGTCACTTATATGATTACCTAAAGTCTTTTCAAATAGAATTATATCTCTTGGTAAAGTCTTGTGGCATAATCAGTTCAAGAAATCCATTATCAGTAATAATACCATATAATTGTATCAACCTTTACAACATTCACTATTTTCATAAATATGACCTTGTTTTACTTCCAAAGTAGCTAAATTAGGCAAAACCGATAGATTATCCATTTTTTTTCCTCCAAAAGAATAAGAGAAAGAATGCAAGGGAAATTAACCTTTACTCAGCATTAACTACTTGGGTGCATTATTTTAAGTAAGTCATCTAAATTCTTCCTTTGAATTCTCATACTTTCCCTAAGGGGTTCATATAGTTAACCACATTTCACAGAAGGCAAGAGTTCAAAGAGTTTAGTTAACAGCTTGTAAAAGGAGCTAGAACCAGGATTGGAAACCATGTCTCTCCAAGACAATCCTCTTTTCTTTGTAATGCAAGGTCATTGGAAGGCATTCACTCAATGCTTACATAATGGCCTTATGTTATTCCTTATCTCTTGCTCAGGTAGGAGTCTTGTTTCTCTACACTGGTTTTCATTTTGTTTATGGACAAAAAAAACGTGTTTTATTCTTTGAATTACTCATAGCATGTACCTTTACAACTATGGTTCAAAGGCCAAGTTAATTCAAATACCTGTGATTTGAATGTGGCCTGAAAATAAAAGAAGGCTTATTTTGCTTCTGCTTTTATTCATTCACCCAGCAACTATGTCTCAACCAATTGTGCTCATGTACTGTGCAGTCCTAGAAACCCACTCAGGCCTGCTTACTTACTCCTTGATGAACTATGGTATTTTCCGGCGTATAAGATGACCCCCAACTTTTCCAGTTAAAATATAGAGTTTGGGATATCCTTGCCGTATAAGACTACCCCTCTTCCAATGCACACCAAATAAAAATTTAAAAACAAACAAACATCAGATTCGATTTTGACCCCCGACTTTTGAGAAGATTTTCCTGGGTTAAAAAGTCATCTGATATGCCAGAAAATAGGGTATTTGGAGGGTCCGAACTGAACGCAGATTATCCTATGACCTCTGAGGCTCAGCAAGTCTAAAACACCCTGTTCAAGGCTTTGACAAGTAAGAGGTAAATCAAGGCTAAAATCACTTCTGTGGACATCTCTTTGTACCTCCATATGAACTAGTGTTTGTTGTTGTTATCTTTATCATAGATCTAGAGGCATACATTTCAATATTTATGACATACAATTTACTTAATCAACAACCAACATATCATGATGATAAGTGAAACTTTTTTAAAAATCATGTCAACTTGGTTATCAATGACACGTGCATCAAATATTGATCAGTTAGAACAGGAAGAAATATTTAAGATCCATGATTTAGAGTCAGGAAAGACATAACCATTTTTCTCATGGGTTTAGACTGCGCATCTGCATGTATTTATAAATGAATGATTATATTTTGAAGGTATCACTACAAATCAGATTTTGTTCATGGATTTAACTTCATTTCTTCCTGCCTCCCCCATCCGGTTGTTTTGTGTAAAACACAATGTTGGAAAAAACAGATGAAGGCCAGCTGTCTCACAGCACATGGCATATAACGGACAAATAATAAATGCTGTTGAATAAGTGAATGAGCATATGCCAGGTAGATTGATGTTATTGGTCAAACCGATCATTGTGTAGTGTACAACATGATGAAAGGAATTGTGAAGAATAAATATATTCTTAGCCCAAAGAGTCCATGGCTAAAGTCTACAAGATCACAGACAATATCTGACTCTGTCATGTCTATACACTAGCATCAGGCAGCATACTGGATCCATGTTAGACATTCTATGCATATGTGTTGCATTCATGAAAGCTCCTCCCTCACAAGCAGCCTGTATTCCAGGACAGTCAATTCATGGAGAAACTATTTTTTTTTAGCTTATTTCTCAGTTCTTCTCTTTTTAAAATATATTCTTATTGAGTGCAGAGAGAAAGGGAGAGGGAGAGATAGACACATCAGGGAAGAGAGAGAATAATCGATGGGCTGCCTCCTGCACACTCCACACTGAGGATTGAGACTGCAACCTGGGCATGCGCCCTGACCAGGCATCGGACTCTGACATCGGGTTCATAGGTCGGTGCTCAACCACGGAGCCGCACAGACCGGGCAGTAGCCTCTGTTCTTAGAAAGGATGGACAGCCTGTTGCAGATAACCGGGGGGAAGCCTTGTCTTTCCCTTCCTCACTTCTCTGCCAGGCACACACGTCGCCCAGCCTCACCTGTTCTCTTCAATTCTGCCTGCCCTCAGTTTCCACTCCAACTGCCATGGGGAGGACTTTCCAGGTCTGAGTGAGGGCCGCCGCACCTCCACATTGGTCAAGGGTATGCCCTGCACTTGCAACTGTCCCCAGTCACAGACGGAAAAGTCTAGATTTGTGGGGGAGGGGAAACATAGAGTAAAATGTCCAATTTGGACCTCTGTAAACCATGTTGATATATCCTGCATTACCACTAAAACCTTATTGGTGTCCTTCTCATCTGATAACTGTGCATATTTCTAATTATTTTTTCAGGATGCAGAATGCAGAGCAGAGCACAGCTGAGAGCTTACACTTGACTCAAACTCAACAGCAGACATGACATATGCTTAAATGTGTTCCATTCTTCACAACAGGCCAATTTGATTTTGTTGCTCAGTAGGAAGGCTTGTGTTCATCTATTTTTCCCCCCAAATCATCTTTTTGGCTTTTAACTATTAATGTTTTAGCTGTAATACTGTTCAAGTGCTGAAACAACTTTATATCTTTCAGAATTTTAAGTTCCAATCTGTCCCTTCCCAACCTCACCAAGTTATACATTAACAGGAACTACTATGCCTTATAGTTTTCACCTATTAAATCCCAGGATTTGGTGACTAGATTATTTCTTACTTGGTTTAAGTACACTAACTTTATGCTATCAATAAATCAACGAACTGCTTTGTGACTATAACTTTATTTTTAAGTGTAGTTTGAATGCAAGAAATCCATGAGCTCTAAAATAGTTTTAAAAGTTAGTAAATAAGAAATATGTTATTATGTTAACTTCTGCACACAAATTATATTCATGTTCAAATATTTTACTTGTAAAACATGGATTTATTTAAATTAATTAAAAAAAACTGTGAACATATTTTAGAGTGTGTTGGCTTGGGACAAAATGTATCATAATTTGACCCATACAAATTAAGAGAAACTATTCTTTTAATTTCACAGATCTTGCCTATTTGTTTTTTACTTATGGAAGGTATTCAGAAATGAATTCCAGTTGTGAAATCATAAAACTAGTTGTAGGTATATTCAAGTCCATCTTCTGACCTGGGTGGGTAAGGCCTGACCACAGTTTGAAGATTCAGATTAAAAGGAAGACATGTCTATCCCTCCTCAGCAGATGCCACAACTTCAAAGCTAATAGAGGCACTCGAGGAAACTCCGCCCAGTAAGTGTGTCTGTCTGAGCATGTGTTGTGTGTGTACCCAGTCACATTCGTTGAGAGTATTCAGGCCACACGGAGCTTATGTATATGTTTAGAGAAAAGAGACAGGCATCCCTTTAATAAGCAAAGAATTAAGAACTAGGGAACATAACCCCAGCTGGAAAGAGCGAAGACTGACGAAAATTTAAGCTGCCTTTGAACTCATCAGCACAACTTCCCCCCGAAGGATTTAACCACGTTGCTGTCTTTATCCACGGCTCTCTAGAAATGAAGAGGGGAAGGAGAGAAGGGGGGCAGGCACTTGACTTCCAGAAATTTGTCCTTCAGTCTCTGACTGGAATTTACAACAGCTGGTACAATTTCATGTACAATAGGAGCAGGGTTTTGCCCTAATGTTTTCTATATGAGAGCCTACTGGTTCTATCAGCCTGACCTATTATTATATATCATGTTCCGTATAATGCTTCCTGCTTCTAATGCCAGCCATTCAAGCTTTCCCTGTTGATTTGGTTAATAGCATCCGGCCGAACTTTTTTGGGGAGGGCCGTCCCATTCTCTCCGCAGGTTTATTCAAGGTTTGCAGTTTCATTACATTTCTTTTATATATACTTCTACTTCTTCTACACAGATACAAAAAATAATCAGTTTCTGTTGAAGAACACAGAGTTGCAATTTGTCTGTGAGATTCATATTTATCTACTTCATTCAGAATAATTTATGAACGTGTTTTTCTATAATCAGAACCAATATGGCAAAGGTGGAAACACGCAAATAGGATGAGAAATAAGCACTTGAGCAGTGCCATTTCCCTTTAAGGCTGTGTGCTGCAGGAATGGAGGAAAGTCATCTGATTTCTCACTCACCTATTTAAAACAAATCGAAACAGAAACACACAGGAGGAGGCAAATTAGGTTTACAGCTGTTCAGATAGAAAAACAGACGATAAGAATAAATAACAAGTACTGTGGCCCTAACCAGTTTGGCTCAGTGGATAGAGCATCGGCCTGCAGACTCAAGGGTCCCAGGTTAGATTCTGGTGAAGGGCATGTACCTTGGTTGTGGACACAGGCCCAGTAGGGGGTGTGCAGGAGGCAGCTGATCAATGTTTCTCTCTCATCTGTGTTTCTAGCTCTCTATCCCTCTCCCTTCTTCTCTATAAAAAATCAATAAAATGTATATTTAAAAAATAACGAGAACTGTGTTTTGCATATTCACAACTGTAAGCCTACTTTTGCCGCCCCTCTCCACCCTGTATAAATACATCAGAAAAAATAACAGCTATAAATGACAACTTTTGAAACCAACCAAATATATTCCACATGAGTATAGAGTTTTTAAATGATCAAACTCTTGGGTTTAAAAGACCTGTTGTATTTTGCATGTAATGGTTATTTAAAAACTAGTGGCCTGGTGCTCAAAATTCGTGCACGGGGGGTAGGGGGAGGTCCCCTCAGTGCAACCTGCCCCCTCTCACATACTGGGAGCCATTAGGGATGTCCAACTGATGGCTCACCCCCAGCCTGCCCAAGGCCTAAAGCACTCAGCCATCTCCCTGCTTAGCTCAGCTCCAGCTGCCTGTGACCACCTGGCCCCAGGGGCTGGGCACTCACTTCCATTCCTGCGCCCCAGCTGCTTGCCCCACCCCCCAGCCACCTCCAAGCTCAGGTGGTGGTACCCCTGTGCTTGCCCCGACCCGCCCAGCACCCTGGCCACCTCCAAGCTCGGCAACCAGGGCACCATGGAGCAAACAACCTCTACTGCTTCATCTCCACCCCTAGGGCCCAGCCCTCCCGCCACTCAGCCCTGGCCCTCGGCCCTGCCTCCTGCTCCTGATTGGCTGGTAGCATAGCCAATCAAGAGCCAAGGTACGGTCACATTTGCATGTTACTCTTTTATTAGATAGGATAATGGTCCCACCCTTTGTCCTGTTTCATTGCAGTTCAAGTGCTCAAACTATTGCAGGTTAAGTCTATCTCCAACATTCCAGGCTCACCTACTTGGGCTGAATTTGAAATATGTCTTCCAGGAGGTCAAGGCACTCACTGGCAACAAGTGTTTTTTAAAAGACTGTGATGTCCCTGTCTGATGTCCCTGCTACAAACAGCGAACTTGAACAAGCAATCCCATTTATCCAGCCATGACTGCAGACCCAGCCTTGTCCAGGCCGAGAGAACTGTAGCAAAAAAGGGGACTTCAGTCTCAGGTCCCTGTCCCTTCACAGCCCTCTCTAGCAGGAGCAGCCCTCTCCTGTCACAGCTCTGAAGGCAGCTGTTCACTGACACAATGCCCAGCGAGGGGAGGGAGAGGCTGCAGGGAGCCCACTGAGGCCACTCTCCAAGGACTGGGGAGGAATAGAAAATCAGGACATTTAGAGGAAATCATACAACTCACTCTCTGATGCAAAGTGCCAAAGAGCGCCGACGGGAATGCAAATCCAGCCCAGAAGACCTGTTTCTTTCATCCTATTTTGACGTTTTTCCTAGAATCACTTGCTAGGCCTCGCATTGAGCTTCATTTTAGATTCCCAGCCCACGTCCGACTGCAGGAGGCAGCCGACTGTGACAAAACATCCCCAGAAAAGCGCGGAGTGAGTACTTCTGTCCATGTTTCATTCGCTGCATTCCAAAAAGACCAATTAAAACAGTAAAGGTCACATTCAAAGCAAACTTCATCCGAATAGAGTACTTTTTCTACTATTATGAAAATGCTAGAGGTCTATGGCAGGAAGATTCCTGCAAGAATAGGGCTTCCTGCAGCTGTCTCTGCTGCCCCACCTGCTTCCCTCCCTTCTTCACAGCCTTGCTTGCTTCTTCTCAACTTTGTTTCCTTCTACAGTACTTAGTTTCCTACTATGCTGTCTTCAGTCTTTGCTCTGCACCTGGATATGCAAATTAATTGCCGTCTTGCTTGGGTTAATTTGCATACTTTCCTGATTGGATGGTGGGCATGGCTTGTGGATGTGACAGAGGGACAGTCAATTTGCATGCTTCTCTTTTATTAGATTGGATGGGGTAGAATATCTAATTTTTACAAACTCTCCATGATTCTTATAATTGAAGTTCTCTGGGGTGAGCTTTTTCTCCATCATTAATGAAGCATTGGAATCCATAAAGGAACTCTACCTATGAAGACCAACGCAGTTAGCTGTGTGATTATCAGGGGTAAGCCATCAGATGCAGGAAGATCATCTCCACGGGGCAGGGAGCAAAGCCACCACCTCAGCTCGTGCTTTTCACACTCACAATCATTGTGAAATGCAAACTTCTCATAGACATGCAAATAGCTCACTCTCAAAGCATGCCAGTGTGTTTGAAGAATAATGCTAAGCAACATGAGCTATATTTTCCAAGGAGTGACATCAAGGATCTAAGAATGAAGAAATAAAATCCAGAAAACAGAATGTTAAACCGTACTTCCTTTTTGGGGTTGCATTCGAAAAAGAACAAAAAGGCGAACAAACAGGAAGGAAATTAAATTTCTATTTTCACAAGCAATAATGTGTTGTACGATTTGCAATTAAAAATAAATTAGGCACAAAATCTGCAACAGATTGTTTTTAAACTTTTATTAAACCTCTTGAGTTATGCGGCTCAGTGCGACGCGCTAACAGAAATGCTGGGGCTGAAATGAGTTGCTGGCATATAAAATAAAATTATGTCTTCAATCTATAAAAATTTAACTTACAGCTTAGCTGATTGGAGGTATCATTTCAACACCATTTTGGAGGTTTAAGGACAGCAAATACCATAATCCTCTAGGTAATCTGATCATCAGCACACAGGCCTGGAGCATGCTTTGTGTTCAAGGGGAACCCTTACCAGCTTGCAAAGCTGGTGCTGAATTATAATCATGTTAAGAAAGATGGCAAGTATGTGGGTGTTCAGCTTTGCACTCTCGAGTTTAATCGAGATGGAAGACGCCTACTCTGGGACTACAGTGGACCTGAGAAGAGTGTTCTGAGACCTTGAAGTTCATGTTTTAAAAATATATTTTATTGATTTTTTACAGAGAGGAAGGGAGAGGGCTAGAGAGTTAGAAACATCCATGGAAGAAAAACATTGATCAACTGCTTCCTGCACACACACACACCCCTACTGGGAATGTGCTCCAAACCAAGGTACATGCTCTTGACTGGAATTGAACTTGGGACCCTTCAGTGTGCAGGTCAATACTCTATCCACTGAGCCAAACCAGTCTGGGCTTGAAGTTCATTTTTATTAGGAGTTCTGCATTCTAGGTCTCCAACTTTAGTCATTTTCATGCCAATCAAAAGTATTTCCTTAGGAGCTCCAGCAATGACACCTACAAGCAGATGAGATTCAGAAGAGAGAAAGAGGAGAGGGGCAGACACAACAGTTTTACCCCTGGATAAAAGAAAATGTTAAAGGCCTTACTAGTAAAACAACTAGTGAGGCCATGGCCATTATTTCAGATTTCTTTGCTGCATTTGACTGAAGAAGTCTTGCCAGATATTTTCGCTACTCAATTTAAATAACTTAAGTTATTGAAATGACAGATGCCATCTGTATCATAAAGCAGTCAACTGTTTTGCTGAACTTGTTTTGTTCTGATGAATCAGTGAGCGATTTTTGGAGCAGGTGTTGCTCACATTCAGTCACTAACGTCTGATATCAAAACAAAATAGAAATAGAGTTCAAATTTATTTGTATATCCTCTTTCAGAAAATAATCACTGCACATTTATAAATTAAGGTATGGTTGGAAAATAGCATCAAATAATCTACATACATTTCTCTCCAATGTGGATATGAGAAAGGAAGGGTATAGACAGTGCAGGGTCTCCAGGATACTGGGATCAATAGTCTTTTTTTAAAATTATGTTTTTATTGATTTTTAGACACAGAGGAAGGGAGAGGGGAAGAGAGAAATAGAAACCCTGATATGCTGCCTCTTGCATGGCCCTTCCTGGGTAACAAGCCTGCAACCTGGGCATGTACCCTGATCTGGAATCAAACCGGTGACCTCCTAGTGCATGGGTCAACGCTCAACCATTGAACCACACCAGCTGGCTGGATCAGTACTCTTGATGCTCCCATCCCTTAATCTTTCTTTGCTCTTCTGTCATCAGTGACTACTCGGAGAGCTGTTGCCTTTACATTTGTGTCATTTTGATTTACCATTATAAAGACCTACAGTACCTTCACAGCCCTGGATGCCTTCTCAATTTTCATTTCTGTTTTATACATTTTTTTTTAAACCAAGAAAACATGGATACAATTCCAACTGCAATGTTTTGATAAGGGTCCAAGAGTGGATCTTTTTTCCTTTTTAATTTAAATGAAGATCAATTAAAAAGAGGTCTTCCACATGAGAAATCACGGAGTAAGAAAGACATGGCAACTCTCACTCATGGTCACTGAGACTCAGTTTGATCTGTTTGGGTCTATTTTGGCTTCTTTCTTCAATGAAACTAAGTGACATGGTTGGAGCAGCCGTACTTGGTAGCTTCAGCTGCCGGGGCAGGGCGGTGGCATAATCTGTTCAAAGTAAGGAAGAGGCAGGGCTTAGGCTTAGAATGGGTGATTCGGGCAAAGGCGCCAGGGACACACACATGATGGAAAGAATGTCGGTGACCTTAGCAACTCCCAGAGTGACCTGAGAAGGCACATGGATTGGTCAGGCCAGGTGGGAGGCCCATAGACATAGAGCTGGGCATACAGACTCAGGGAGATACACAGAGCTCTGAGTCAAGAAAGAAGAGAAGACCCATCTGAGAGTTTAGCATTCAAACTGGCCCCAAGAATGTAAACAGGGAGATGGATGATTTCATAAGGTGATTGCGAGGAGTTTCAGAACCTTGAGAAAGAGACAGGGCACAATGACGTCATTGCTCGCAGGGACTACGGGCCCAGGGACAGTGTGCTTTCAGTTCCAGAGTCTCCTGGTCTTTGGGGTCAAGTAGAAGCTTAGAATAACCTTATTTTTCGCCATCCCTCCCTTTGCCCTGGGAATAAGACAACCTTCTTCTAGGGTTCCATGTGAACTGATTTCTCAGGGATAGTTTCACCTTTACAGAGATGAAGCGGGTGGCTATGAAGGTTTCCATAATTAATCCAAGGATAAGGGCAAAGGACTTGTGCTGACAAAGTGTCGCAGTTAGTCGGAGTAGGGGCTGGCTAAATGAGGAATGGAGTCCGGCTCATTGTCGCAGCCTGCTTTTGGTCCATGTGATGATTGATCTAAAATACTCGGCACCGTAGATTACTCCCCGATTTTTAAATCTCCATCCTTTCTCATTTCCTGGAATGTAGCGCTCTGCTAGTTTTATGCTTCAGTTTCAGAGTATTCCTTTATATTTCCCTGTTCTGTCCTCTCAATATACTCTTTGTTTATCAAAGCATTGAGTTATTTCAGGATTATGCTCTTGGTTCCTTGTCTTTCTTAGGCAAATACTCTTCCCAGATGGTCTCCTTTTATCAAACAGTTACAACTTCATTACGTCCTGTTGATCCCAAATGTCTATCATCTGAGATCCAGGGCTGCATTTCATTGGCTGAACGGACTTATAAAATCTGGGTGCTCTGTCCTCTAGTCTCTATCCTGGGTAATGAGGCAATTATCTACCTAAAATATATATGTTGTTTTTATTTTCAAATATTCTCTCATCTTAACATCCATTATTATAAAATCTTGTCACTTCAATCACACAAAAAATGTCTCTTGGTCTTTCACTGCTTCTCTTGACATTTTGCTGTAGTTTTCTTCATCATCTTCCCATCATCCCTTTGCAATAACTCCAGTACCTCATTCCACCCGTTCAGTGTTTCTCAAAATGTGGTCCTAAGACAAGAGGTATCAGGATCACACTTGTTAAATGTAAAATCAAAGCCTCTGAGCGCCCCCGCCCCCTTAAAAAAATCTACAGAATAAGAAACCCCCGGTGTGGGGAGCAGCAATCTGGTTTCGTTTTGTTTTCTTTTTAACGAGCCCTCCAGGTGATTCAGAATGCTGAACTTGAGAATCACTGACTTAGTTGATCTCTGTTCAGCTAGACAAATAGCATCCAGCATCAGGAATTTAAATGTGTCATTTCTTCCATGCAATATTCACATCTCCGGATTACCTGTAAGCTTAGGCCTGAATCTCCAGCAAGGTTACGTTGTGGTCAATAGTGCTGTTTACCAACATTTTCAGTTTTCCTTTAGGGCACATGGGAGAGTTACACTTCCCTTCTCTTTCAAAGTTAGGTATAGACATGTACTTGCTTTGGCTAATACTAATAAAATGTAAATAAGAAATTAAGCAGATAGATAGATAGATAGATAGATGCTTCAGTTTGGTGAGTTTCCAGTGCCTGATTTGCCATATTTCTTATCTGCCAATCAGAGTATCTAGCAGCACCCAGGTGACAGAGTGTCTCATAGCCTCAGCCCCAATCTTCAGTATCGGTTGAATGTAGAAGGTCTTCAGGAAGCAGCCTGCAATAATTCCCACATCCTTTGCTTAGGTGGCAACAATGGCTTGGTACAATGAACCCCTTGAATATTGACACTACAAATGTATTTGCAAAAGTGACAGCTTCATGAGAGTACTCAACCAGCTCAAATTATAGTTTTTGTCTCTTTCCCCGAATGCATTATCTTGGGTGGCCATAGCATCATTCATCTGCCACTTTCTGTCCACGGTACAATTTCGTAAAGACTTCTTTGAGGTTTTTTTTTATGTCAATTACCCACGTGAGTGTCTAACACAGTGTGGTTTCCTGTGATAACAGGTATTTCATCATGACTTTGGCCTTTGTAGATCAGAAGACTTTAATACATATCTCTAAATCTGATCCCACCCACTGCCTCCTCCTCTGAAATTAGCTCTTCCCATTGATGACAGCATCATTTTTCTGAGACATCCAGTCTTATGTCAACCCCTTTGTCTTCTTGGCTTCCCATAACCATTCTAATATGCAGTGTTCTTCACATTTATTCGTTGTTGTTCATTCTATTTTTTTAAAGTTTATCTCTCTGAGTTCTCATGTACACCAATTCTACAACAATGAGACCAGCTTCTTAAAACAATGCCTGGGTGGGGCCTGAGAGGAGACCTCGGATACTATCGTGTTCAATACTGGACCAGTGGAATCAACCAAGTTCTTTTTAATTTTTTTTTCAGTAGTTTAAACTTAAGAGGTATAAAGCAAACAAAGTCACGTAACATGGTAAACTCAGAGTAGCCTGTTCACGGCAAACAGGGAGACCTGGAACCTGGACAGAGCATGTTTGCAGGGAGGGGAGAGCCAGGGTTGTATGTGGTCAGTGTCCCAGCTCCCACAGGCCTGACTGCAGACTGAGGCCTATCCTCTCCCTCACAGCAGCTAACCTTGGATTTATAAAACTGTACGCACCTAAAAAAAATACTTGCAGCCTAAGATATATAAGCTTAAAATGCAAACATAAAACTAATAAAATATATGTGAAACATCCAAAGAGTTGAAAAAATTGTAATAACTATATGGCTTTTGAAAACAATTTGCACAGGTTTTTTTTCACTTCTTAATGACTTTTCCCAATGTTTGCTAATCACCAAAGAAATACAGCCAAATGTAAATTAGTGACTCACGGGCCAATTACTTCCAAAGCAGAATTATAATAATACTTCAGTTTTTGCAAGCTTTTATTTACTGTCTCATTTTGATGACTTTGCTATGATATGGAAGTGGACTTAGATTCTGACTCCAGCTCCAGAATTTTCTAGCTGTGTGACCTTGAGAAAGATCCCAAATCTGGTGAAGCTCACCTTTTTCTTATTATAAAACTAGAGTCCGAGGCATGAAATTCATACATGGGGGTGTGTGTCCCTCAGCCCAGTCTGCAACTTCTCCAATCTGGGATCCCTCTCACAATCCAGGACTGCTGGCTCCCAACTGCTCGCCTGCCTGCCTTCCTGATTACCCCTAAATGCTTCTGCCTGCCAGCCTGATCACCCCTAACCACTTCCCTGCCAGCCTGATTGATGCCTAACTGCTCCTTTGCCAATCTGTTTGCCCCTAACTGCCCTCCTCCAGAGGCCTGGTCACCCCTAACTGCCCTCTCCCATAGACCTGGTCCCTCCCGCAACTGTCCTTCACTGCAGGGCTGGTAGTCCCCAACTTCTCTCTTCTGCTGCCCTGGTCACTCCTAATTACCCTCCCCTTCAGGCTTCATTGCCCCTAACTGTCCTGCCTTACAGGTCTAGTCCCTCTCAACTGCCCTCCCCTGCTGTCCATCTTGTGGCAGCCATCTTGTGTTCACATGGGGGCAGGATCTTTGACCACATGGGGGCAGCCATCTTGTGTGTTGAAGTGATGATCAATTTGCATATTACTCTTTTATTAGATAGGAGGAGAAACAACCATGGAAGACAGAGGGTTGTTTTAGAGGTACCTTAAGATCATGCATGTGTTTCCACAGATTGTGGCACAGAATGAGTGCCCTTTTGATGCTAATTGGTATTATCATTCATACTATGAAAAATCTGAATTGTAACTAGAAATTTTAAAAAATGTTAAAAATAAAATAAATGATAACATAGACAACACTAAAGAAACACAGAGTAGGAAGGGAGCCAATGGGAGGAACCCAGCACCATGCCCAGAATGTCCACTGGGCAGACAGAGAACAGAGGTGATGGTAGGCAGTACCTTTACAGTACTATTTACCCTTAAGATTCCACCAGACACTGAGTAGATGTTAAATTAAATGTCAATCCTCAAGGAAAGAAAAATTAAACAAAGGGGGTCACCCAAGAGATTTACATATAAACCCGAAACCTGACATACTCCTGTGATACAGACACATGGCCTTTCTGATGAGGAATCAGCATCTGCTGGTAAGTCAATGCCATTGTGTAGCAAATCTTTTCAAATTATTCTCAATTTTCCCAATTTATTACAAGATAGGTGGTTAATTCATGGTAATTCCTTTGTTCCCAGAGTCCCCAGACTGTGACACATCAAAACCACCTGCATCCCTCCTGGTGGCTGTACAGCTACAGCTCAGTCATGCTGACCAATGGCATCCTGACTCCATTTCTCCCGAATAGAATGGGCTAGGAAATATCGCCCTGATAAGGAAAATTCTAGACTGTGTTGGCTTTCATCTCTGCTTAGCAGGTAAAGATGCCTCCCAGAATTGATACTCAAGGTGGAATGTGTTGGTTACATAAAGACCTAAAAGTGATGAACTAATATTCCTGAAATGAACAATCTAAGAGCCTTTCTACAAATTTTCTGAAACCTCCATCACCAAAAAGTGCTCCCTGTGAAGTTTTTACATCAAAGATCAAATGCAGAGTTGTCAGATATCTATGAAATGGTTTTCTTAGGGGAGCTCCCTATCTTAGATGTTCCGGAGATAGATAACGCTCTGATAGAGGAAATACGGAAAACAGCACATTAATCCAAGGTAGTAAAGGGAAAGCATTCTTTAACCTCCAAGCAGTATGTTAGAGGTTCTGCACAGTTTCCAGGAACTTTAGTTAAAACAAATAAATACCCCTTTTGATGAGGAGTAGTCACCAATGAAATGTATACAATGATTTTCAACTATTATTTCAATTGTCTTCTTCTACTTGGATGGGAAGGGAACAGAAAAAATAGAAAATTAAATTTAGCAAAGTGGTGTATCAATGCGGAAATTATCGTCTCTCAGACCAGAAAGTGCTCTGGCACCCGTTTTTACTACCATCAGCAGGTAACTCCTTTTTCTTCTCACACCGTTTTCAAGCAAGCATTCAAAAGTATTTCTGTAATACAATCTGATGGTAATCGCCTGAGGATGACACCCCCTTGTAAATAAAGATAAGTATCCGTGCTCCAAGAAAGGCATTATTTGATATGAAAAGTTTATCTTATTCTCTATCTTTATACCCCTTAACAGAAGACATTATTAGAGATCAAAGGCACCGGTCATGCCCATTTTACCTTATTGTTGTAGTAAGATGGCTGAGATAACACAGTTACCCAGACTCTTTAGAGAACTACCAATCGCTTTGCATAGATGCCAACTTAAAAAAAAAAGTAAATTAAAATCACAAGAACACAGGCAGGGAGATTTTACCATGAAAAATATAGGCTAAGCCCCTCTTAACTCAGTGAAACAACCTGTGTGAGGCAATATGAAATATACAGACCTACCCATAAAGTCCTCAAACTATCTAAGTTGTAGTTAGTCAAACCTGTGGGCTAAACTTTAAGTTTACAGAGCAGAAAGGACAAGAGAAAAAAAAACAACCTTCCCCCCAAAAATGAAAATACAAATCCAGATCATAAAATACAATTCAGGCCAACAATGGAGCTGATGCTATCTTGGACATGTCAATGTCATGAACAAACAAGCAAGGAGAACAGGAAGACAGGTGAGAGAGACAGAAGGACCCTCCTGGACTGAAGGAGATATAACACTAAATGTGGTGGATGGCCACACAATGGCTCCTTCTGTGAGAGAGATTTAGAGATGAGTAGGATGTCCTGAACATAATCTGAGTATCAGCTGAAATTAAGGAATCCTTGTTAATTTTGAAAATTATGATAGGTATGCTAGTGGATTAGTGATGCCATTATATAGTGAAGTACATTGTCATGAATCTACACTAAAATGTTTCAGGGAAAAATACCAATAGGTATTAAATCTAGTGTATGTGGTATTGAGATATACATTCATGATTCTCTCTACTTTTCTGTATACTTAAAAAAGATGTTATAGTTCGTAGTTAAAAGCATTACATGGGCCCAGAAGAGCTTATTGGAATTGTCTTTTTCTAAGCTTAAAATATTTCATTTTTGCACTTATGAGCTAGATCACAAAATCACAGAATTTGCACACTAGAAGGATAATTAGAATATTTCATATGTTTAGAAATTGATGACCACAGAATTGAATTGTCTAACATGACAAAGCAGGTAATTTGCAGAAACAATTGAGGTTTGAATATGTCTTTTTCTCTTGATGAACAATTCCTTGAGAATAAATTCACACCTAATTAATCTCTCTCATTTTTTCTTTGCTTGGTACACATCTTTGGATTTACAATACATCAATAGTTTGCTTATAGAATAATTTTGTCTGCATTCCAAATCATTTTACACAGCACATAGCTAATCTACATCAGTGTAGAGAAATGAATAAGATCAAATCACTTTCAAAACAAACAATGTAGTTGACCAAAATTATTTTGCAATTCATAGCTGAAAACAGAGCAGTGAACAGCAGCTTCAAACACTACTAGTAAAAAAG
Source organism: Antrozous pallidus (assembly GCA_027563665.1). Lineage (NCBI taxonomy): Eukaryota > Metazoa > Chordata > Mammalia > Chiroptera > Vespertilionidae > Antrozous > Antrozous pallidus. The sequence continues at coordinate 91,655,103 of CM050519.1, forward strand.
CTGACTGTATTATTCATGTGTGTGTGTTTTTTGGGGGGTGGGTGGGGGGTAAATTTATGTACATGCTGTTACCTGTTCTATATACCCTTTAGTTTTAAAATACCAGCACTTAAATCTCACAATATTTGGTTGCCAAACTAAAAATGCTAATTTTGAAAAGTGTGATTCTTTAGAAGGAAGGTCAACATTCTCATCAATTAATCCTCATTTTTCATAATAAAAAATGTGGGCCAGCTGCTGAATCAGGAACTTGGACAAACACTGCTGCCTGTTTTGTAAAATCAGCTGTAGAACATTTGTGCATGGGAAGAATCGCTGATTTTGCAAGATGTTAAAATATATGGTTCAACTACATATGTTGCTGTGTATTTTCCACTGTATTGTTATTTTCAATCTTGAAAACATATTAGGCATTTGTACCAACGTTCCTTACCTAATGTTTTTTTATGCAGATTATTGTCTTGACCATACAGAACTTGACTATTATAATTATAGAAAAGGACTATTTATTTTCAAGATATGTTATATCTTCCTAAGGTTTCAGTGATAAAAAAAATCATAGGTTATATATTTTATTTTATGAAAAAAATAAGAGTTGATTACAAACCAGATACTTTCTATCTATAAATTCCTGATATATATGTCATATTGTCAAAAGATATCAATTAGCTATTTACAAAAATTAAGTCTGGTGTCCTTATGGGATGTTAGAAAATTAATTTTTAAAGAATTCTAGAAAATTCTGTATCCTAAAGGGAAAAAGAAAAACAAAAGCAATAGTAGACTCTCTTTTATCAAAAGCTAAGAGGCAATTTTATTACATTTATCACTGTAATTTCTCCTTTTTAAAATTGTCACTCTTCTCTAAAAAGTCAGTCAGTCCTATTTTAGATATTTATAAGTTGGCTATTCACACCTATTCTTAATATTTAGACATTTTTCAATAAATATGTTATTAATAATGGATTACTCCATTAGAAAAATAGAGGTGGTAAAATTAGAGGCAATTTTGAATATTTTGATGTCATATAGTGGAATATTATATAGTTATATAACATAATAGTTAAATATAACATACAAAACAAAATATTAAGGTCATCAGATTATGAAGAGGGAGAATGGATAGATGAGTTTAATGTGTAGTATTCAGAACAAAAGTTAAAAATGATGGTTACCACAAGACATAAAAGTGCTGAAAACATGGTGAATTTTTTGGTTTATATTTTTACCAGGTATTCAGAACTACACATTGAACATATGGATGTACTCTCCATAAGCAATAAACCCCAGGACAGTAACTTTTCATTTACTATTTTTTAAAGACAGAAATTTTCAGGTTGATCAGTGGCTTTGTATTCTTTTGTTATTAATAATTGATAGAAAATATATTTAATATAATGAGAATAAGAAAATATAAAAATCCCCAGGCTGAATCAGAGAGGAGTATATTAAATAATATCTCCACACTTGAAATGTCCTCATCTTTGCAAAGCTTAACGCAATGTTCCTGAAAGGAACTAAAGAATCAATCGAAGCCTCAGATCTATTAATAGTCCTTAGACTTTTAGAACATTCTTGATAAGACAGAAATGGTTTTTCAGGTTTAAAAATATAGGTATAAGGGCTTATACTTATTCTTATACATTGGATTTTCCAAACATGTTTGTTTAATCTAATATTCTTTCAGGTAATACATTTCATGAGGATTCTTGATGATATATTTGGCAACTTAGTATTACAAAGAGAAAAAGAGGAAGAGAAGTAGGTATATTTTTAGGATCATGGGAAGTTCTCAGGAGATGTTAGACTCTTACTGATGATGGCAGTACTCCTCTGAAATACTCTCTGGATAGTGAGGCAATTGAGATGATTGAGTATCAAGGGGATAGAACCAAGGACACAGTCACCAGGTGCTCCAGTTGTGGCTTGAGTAGAGTGGTTTGCCTAAGAAATCCCAAAGCCAGAGGCAGTCACCATCCTTGGTGGTTTTGGCTTGAGTCAAGCCTTGTGAGTACTGAAGCTCTTCTATTGTTAGCAAATGATTTTCAGGACATATGTCATCCTATATAATAAAAGCCTAATATGCAAATCAACCAAACAGTGGAACAACTATGATACACATTGACCACCAGGGGGTAGATGCTCAATGCAGGAGCTACCTCCAGTCCCCAGGCCAGCCAAGATGACTGCCAGCAGGGGGTCCCCAATCACCCTGTCAGTTGCCCTACAAATTGGCCCTGATCGTGGGCTAGGCCTAGGGACCCTCCCCATGCACAGCTTTTGTGCACCAGGCCTCTTAGTTAGATATATTTGGCCAATATAATGAAGAACTCTTTGTAGATTTCAGCTGACAGCTTACTTTACAGTGTTTGTTGGTTAGAAGTGTTACTGAAATCTCCCAATGCACTATTCCAAGATAGTGGCAATAATACACATTGGGGAACTCACGATGAGGAAAAACAAAAAAAAAAATTAAAATGATGAGAAGCTTAAGGAAATAAACTTACACATGGATAGAACTGACAGTGACATGAGAGTTTGTGCCATAGATGCACTTCCTATATGTTACCGAGCAGGTTACTCTTATGAGACACTTTCAGTGTTCACACATGCCCTTTGAAAATGTCATTGAAACAAAGACACAGAGATGGACATGCTTTCTTCTAAATGAATCCCTTCATCTTTTTCCCCACGATAGCTTTCAGGAACACTGACTATGCAGACATGCAACAGACACTTTGCTTGCCACGGGAACAAATGCTCGGTGAAAAAGAGAGCATCAGTATAAACCCTACTCTTCAAAGCGGCTAATTGCCTCACGTCTACCATGAAGTCCTCCCTAGAATCCCAGCCCAACTTAATTTCAGCTTTTCTTGAGTGTCCCCCTTTTCTGTTCTTATGAAAATATTTAATCTTTTTTTTCTTTTTTCTAAATCATTTTTTTTTAATTACAGTTGACAAACAGTATTATATGAGTTCCAGGTATGCACAACAATGATTAGATATTAAATAACTTACTAGTTCATCATCTCAGTAAATCTTATATACATCTGACATTATACATAATTATTAGAATACTAGAGGTCTGGTGCATGAAATTCGTGCATGGCGGGGGGTGGGGGGAGTCCCTAAGCCTGGCCAGCACCCTCTCCAATCTGGGACCCCATGGGGGAATATCCAACTGCCTCTCACAATCTGGCACTGCTGGCTCCTGTTTTCCTGCCTGCCTGCCTGATCACCCCTAGCTGCTCCCCTACCAGCCTGATTGCCCCTAACTTCTCCTCTGCTGGTCTGATCACCCCTAACTGCCTCTGCCTCACTCCACACCAGGAACTAGGATTCCCTTTCCCAGCCAGTTGCAGGCACCAGGGACCTAGGCTTCCCTCCCTCTGGCTGGCTGCAGGCACCCATTGAAATCTCCCAATGCACTGGTCCTGGGACCATGGGGCGGGCGGCTTGTCCCTTTCCTGGGCCACAGGTGCAGATGTAGCCACTGGCACCTTGGACTACAGGGCGGGCAGCCTGTCCTGGGTTGCAGGTGTAGCCACTGGCACCCAGGATCATGGGGTGGGCGGCTTGTCCCACTCTTCGGCCACAGCCCTGGTCCCCATCCCTCTCTCACAAACTCATCTGTGCCTGATTGGCACCATTCCTCTCTTCCCAGTGTTGAGTCCCTGAGCCGTTAAGACATGATGGTGTGATGACCATTTGCATATTAGTTCTTTATGAGATAGCATTAGTTATTATGTTTCCTGTGCTGTACTTTACATTCTCAAGATTATTCTGTAACAACGAATTTGTGTTTCTCAATCCCTTCACCATTTTTTATCCATCCCTCTACCTCCATTGAATCTGGCAACTGTTCTCTGTATCTACCTATTATTTCATCTTTTCTTGATTGTTTCCTTTCTTCCCTTTTCTACTCTTATGCAACAATTTAGATTTTTTTCTTTCCTTTTTTTTTTTTTTTTTGCATGTAAGGGGCACTTAAAATCATTCAAGTCCCAACTTCTGCATTTGACTGAGGCCAAGAAAATGTATATTATTTAGAGAATTAGCAAAAGAGCTGGAAGTAGCAACCCCTATCATCTCTCTCTGCTTTTAACCTCTTTACACTACCTCACAAGCAGTCAGAGATTTATTGTGTCACTACTAAATGTTTCTTACATATGTAAATTATCTTTCCTGATCAGACTACAAGTTCACTTTTAGGCAGGACCATGCTTTACAATTCTTTAGAATCATGTACAGTTCTTTCCATAGTACAGCACATATAATAGGTTTAAATGAAGTAAATTGAATGAATTAAAGTACCTCCTTATCACAAGGTATATATATTGTATTTAACTGATGTCAGGGGATTGTCATTACTCATGAGTCATGCCCTGAAGCTTCTAAAAGGTGTTTTCTCCATCTCCATCATTCTAGCATAGTGGGGCAAGTTCTTCAATTTTTAAATTCTTATCAACATAACTGAATATTGAACAGTCGTAGCTATAAAATACAGGTTTTGTAAGATATTGGGAGGCAGGATTTAGATACTGTCTTGGAAATGAATATCAATATTGAAGGCTACAAATTATCAAGAAAAGAGTCCTTTAAGCAAGAAAATGTAGTTAGCTTTCAAAAGGGTGATCCTAGGAGTGCATTGTTTCCTGAAACAATTATATCTTTTACCCAACTAATCATGAAACAGATGCTTTTTCTTTCTGTTTCAGACACCTACAGTTTCTTGCTTATTACGCATTCCCATTTGTCCCTTTTATGATGTTTCTACAATTCAAAATCAGTTGAAAACTCCCATTGTCTTAGCTTGTGTTTTTGGGTCTTAAAGGAAAACAAAGGGAATTATCAAGCATGAATACCACTCCGGAAGCTTTGTTTCTTTTGTGTTATTATATCTTGTTTAAAATTACCACAGTAGCAGAGCTTAGGGGGATCTTTCTTTTGTTAATCAACCTAGAAATCACTGTGGCATTACCCTATGATTATAAGTGTTGAATTTTGATTCCTCCAGGCTCTACCATAAATGTGTTACTTCCATAATAAGATGCATTTTACCTCTAAAAATTGTAAATGTGATCATTAACTTACCATATAAAAGAATAAAAAAAATAAAAAAAGATTCTGAAAACAATCCAGGCCATGACTGACCTGCTGTTTTCCAGAATGTTTAGAAACTGCCAGCATTTCCTTTCATCTTTTGATTCCGTGTAATGGGAAAAGACAAGAGATTAGGAGCCTCAGAGGACGGCAACTTTGTTGTTGTTATTTGGGAGAGAATAGTGCATTTTTAGCATCCAAAGCTGACAAGTTAGAAAGCTGACAATATGAATCCTCATTCATTCTGAATAAAGGGACCAGTCTAAAGCCAGAGAGGGGGTTCCTTGCACCCTGCTGTTGCCCTTGCTCAGAATGGGGAAGTCTCAGGCTGCCAGGAGCATAGCACTGAAAACAACTGGAGCAGAACTTACCATATTCTCCGGTGTATAAGACGACCCCCAACTTTTCCAATTAAAATAGAGAGTTTGGGATATACTCGCCCTATGAGACGACCCCTCTTCCAACACACAACAAATAAAAAATTAAAAAAAAATCATATTTGATTTCGATAGGGTAATTTTGAGAAGATTTTCCTGGGTTAAAAGTTGTCTTATACGCCTGAAAATATGGTACTACCTGAACCTTCCTTCACACAATTACTTTCTAACAAAGTTCTCTGCAGCCTCTACCTTGAAGGGGAATGAGATGGATTATCTTGGTTGTTTTTGCTTAAGAGGCAAATCGAATCATCTGGAGACCAGGCTGAAAAAATTATTTTTGTTCTTTCAGGGGTTTTTTAGGTGGCACAGAAATTTGCACTATAGCATTGCTTTCTAGTGACTACCAGTGTGCCCTCCTCTGATTATGTGAAATATGGACTAGGGCAATACAGACATTTTTAAGAGAGAGGAAGGAGGGCTCCATATCCGTGTTCCTTTGTCCTTTAGCAGATCTTTTGGAGGCCGAGTACAAAGAGAAAACATATTTCCTAGAGCTCTGTGCAGATGGAAGCATATGGTCGGAGTCCATGTGTGTGCGGGTGTGTTGCCATGTCTTCTTCACAGACAAGTGTGCAGGGCTGGCTGGAGACAGGTGCGAGCGGTGTGCTAGCAGCTGGCCCCTGCTCTGGCTTCAATCACCTAGGTAGCTTTACTTGAGCAAAGCACATTAGGAAAGGATCCCAGGTCCAATGCTAAAGAAACCTGGCAAGCCTAGAAGAAATTAGGGGGAGCAGAACAAAGCGCACCGAAATACTGATCAGTGTAATGAGTCCAGGGAGTCTCACTTTCCTCCTGCTCCTTAGCCCTTTTCTCCATGTGCCCGTCCACATGCGGGCCCAGACCTTTCCATCCTCAGTGATTTATTTCGTTCTCCTGCTTCCTCGGGCAGCTTCTGTCTGTGTCTAGAAAGTACTCCCACAGGGGTCCTCAGGGCACTCTTTGTACTGGTGGGCCTTCCTTTCCGTTTCTGTTCCAATGCTAGTGCTAATGACCTTATAATTCTTCTGAGTTTTCAGAGAAGGGTGAAGTACTCAAAGCACATCAACACACTGTCAAGTGCAAGTTGAGGGAGCGCCACAGTCTGTAGGCCCAGGGTCTTCGGGTTTCCTGTAACCGCTGTAAACCGGTTCTTGTCTCACTGAGAGAGAGCTGTGGGCAGGAAGCCCAAAAGGCTGGTCAACAACCTTACTTGCTCTGAAAGGTCAGAGCTAAAAAACATTGTTAACTGAAGCAGCCTCCACCTGTTGTTTTGTTTTTGTTTTTTGTTTGTTTACTTCTGTTATTGGAATCTCCTGCCTAAAGGCTATGGGCGGATCCTATCCTATATAATATCCTATATAATAAAAGAGAAATATACAAATTTGACCGTACCTTCACTACGCTACCAGCCAATCAGGAATGCGGGGGGTGGGACAGAGTGGTGTGAGCGCCCACCCCCGGGGGGCAGAGATGAGGTGGCAGCAGCGTGGCACACCAGCAGAGCAGAGAAGACTGAAGGCTCCAGCTGGAGTGAAGCCTCCAGCCGCCAAAGCAAAACCGGAAGGCAACAGCCAGAGGGAAGGCCTGGGTCCCAGGTTCCAGAGGAAAACTGGTCTGGCAGCCCGGGGAAGGAAAGCCTATTGCATGAATCTTCATGCAACGGGCCTCTAGTAGTCTTAATAAAAGGGATAGCCAGGCTAGACTGAGGTGCAGTCCTTCCACTAGAGATGGGCAGCCACCTGGCCCCCAATATTCCCAAATTTATAATTTTCTAAGTCTCTTTATTCATTTGTGTGTGGCCTTCTCCAGAACCCTAAACCTGAACCGGGGACCCTGAATCACAGGGGACATGAAAGGAGTTCCCACATATAACAAGAATTATGACTCCTGTACCAAAAGGTAGATTAGGGCAGATGATTCTGGTGAAGCAATAGCTCTATAAAATAGTTTTTGCTTTATAATAAGATTTATAGAAGAATTGATGTAGGGGAGGCATGTGAGGTCTATATTTTAGAGAGGTCAGAGTGCTAAGCATTTCACATGTAGGAAATCCATTGGTGTCTGCCTGAACCTCTGAACAGGAAGCCGGACTGAGCACAGTGACTGGCATAGTCACGGTGTGGCAATGAAAGATGAAGAAGTAAGATCAAAAGACACTTATTGCTCCCTGCTGCTATTTTTTAGGATGAACACTCCGGTAGCTTTATTGGCTCAAAGGCACCAAGGAGAAAGCAGAAGATGAAAGAAACGCAGGGTCGGGATAAAGTTGTAAGTGTAATTTCCTATGACACAGGGAAACAACATGGTTTTCATCACTGATGACAAGCACTGGCTGAACACCTCTTCCGTGACGTCTAGATAACCCGTTGAGAGAGAGATCAAGGCAAGAGTGAAATGGGGTGGCGCTCATAGCCAGCACTCAGCCGAAGTCCTCACCTCGCCTGCCTGTGACTAGCTGGCCACCTTGACGGAAGCACTCCGAGCATCAGCTGCTTAATGGTGGTTGAGATGATTTGTGAGGGCCTTTCAGCTCTAGTATTACCCGATTTTATGAGTCCAGGAGGCAGTGGGATGACTCTGATTGCTCTTGCCTACCGGAGAAAATGCACTGCGAGAAAGGAATGCGAGGTATCATTTAGCACATCTTTTGAAAACCCTTTTTGTAAAGACCCCCATCTTCTAAATCATTGCCAAAGAACCGTACATTTTAAATAGATGAATAGAATAATCACTAAGCTAACCACTTCCTTATAGTTTATTGTTGAACATATTTTGTTTTAAATATTTTTTTTAAATGCACACATTGGCTATATACAAGTTTGAATTCTGAGGTTACTACTATTTTTGGCCCTCAGTCTATCATCTATAAGGCAACAACAAGCCTTGTTTCACAAACATTTTCTGAAGATCCAATGGTGTTTGCAAAGTGATTATCAGAGTGACAAGAGCATGAATTCTTTTTTTTTTTTATATTTTTTATTGAGTTTTTACAGAGAGGAAGGGAGAGGGATAGAAAGTCAGAAACATCGATGAGAGCGAGACATCCATCAGCTGCCTCTTGCACACCCCCCCCGCCCCCCGACCAGGGATGCGCCCACAGCCAAGGTACATGCCCTTGCCGGAATCAAACCCAACCCTTCAGTCCGCGGCCGACGCTCTATGCACTGAGCCAAACCGGTCTCGGCAAGAGCATTAATTCTTAATCAGTGTTAAGTATTTTGATATTATATGTTAAAATTTTAAAACAGTTTATTAAAATAGGAAATTGATGTCACGATTAGGTGTCCTGGACTGTAATTTTTTATTATATACTATATTTAATCACATCAGAATTATTGTTGATTGTAAGGTTCACAATTATTTTACCATACATATCACCAGGAAAGAGAAAAATATCTGTTAACTATAATGCAAATCCTAAGATACTATCTTACATAAGAGGAATCCAAATTTCAAATGCTAGAATTTGAGAGACGCATCTTGAATAATAATATGCAGTAATTCTAGGGGTTCTTATTTTAAACTCTATGTAGAATAACTTTTATGTACAGTTGCTATTGCATCCTTAGACCACCTATATAAAAATATTAGAGGCCTGGTGCACAAATTCATGCATTCCAGGGCCCCTTAGCCTTGCTGACACGCTCTTGCAATCTGGGACCACTGCTCCTAACCGCTCGTCTGCCTGCCTATCTGATTGCCCCTAACCACTTTTGCCTTGGCCCCAGCCACTGCAGGTTCATCCAGAAGGGTGTCCAGGTGGTCGTTCAGCTGTCTGGTCTAATTAATATATTACACTTTTATTATTATAGATATTCTGTGTTATGGTAAAATTGCTGAGATATTAAAAAGAGAAATGGTCCTACTGCAACTTTAATAGAAATGGTGCAGTCCTACTGTAATGTTTATCAAGTTCCAGAATGTTCTCTTCACCTTTTGAAGTGTATGTAAATTATCTAAGAGCAAATCCCTTATCACAAATTTCCAAATATTCTATCATGAAACAATAGGATGCATCCATAATATGTATTCAATACATACTTTTAAGTTGATAATATTGTAAGTATGAAAATACTGAAATTTTCGCCATTTGAGTGGGATTGAATCATCTCAAGGTGGGTATTTTTATTTCTTTACTTTTATTTCACCCAACTTTATAATGTACATGAGATAACATCTCTCTCTATTAAGACTCAATGTCAGTGTCAGACACTGGGATATATTCATTTCTATTTCCTGGAGTAAATAAGGCACTTGGTGATTACAGGAATGTAGACAATGTCCTTCTATGAATAAACACATTTTTTTGTTTTACTTATGATGTATCTGTGTCTATTGGAAGTCAGATGTAATATCAAGCTCTGTCGAAGAAGGCCATTAAATTAAACACCTAACACCTAATTTCCTATTTTTACCTGGTTTCTTAGGAAGCAGAGCCTTTGTCTTCATTGTGATTATACAGCTTTCAATGTCTGCTGGATTTGGGTGAGTGGGGAACAAGTAGATAGGTTTTAATGATACTAGATTTCATAATTATATTTTTATCTTCATGGGAGAAAAGTAGTATCATAATACAAAACTTTCATTGTGTTTAAAAGTTAACCTTATCACCCAACTCATTTACAACAAATAGATATTTCTCTCTCACATCAATGTTTCTTTTTCTTCCCCTCTCGCTATAATCAATAAACCTGAAATTAATATCTAATAATAAGAGAGTAATAGCAGAGCATGATTTATAAATAAGATATTGGGTATTTGGAGTCATAGCCTTAAAATGGATTTTTGTCACTTTCTTGTCCTGTTATCTAAACCAGGTCACTCAACTGTGGCAAGACTTGAGATGCAGGGAAGACTGTTAGGTAAGCTGTGAGGTTCAAAATAGAACGATGCATTTGGAATACAGTGAGCAATAAACTGCCCATTTTTCTACTCTTAGGCGAAAACAAAATGATAATTTCAATCTGGTACAACACACAAAGTCACCTCTAATTTGGGTACGTACTTCGCTTCTCTGGGTGTGGTGAAGCTGTCAGTACAAAAGGAGTGGTATGCCATTGAACCTTTCTGCATAAATACAATTATATTATGTACTTTAATGGCTTCAAAAGGATAGAGTCTAACGTTATCTTCTCAATATACATGATACATGATATTTTTGAAACTTGAAAAGACAAAAAATTGCCAGAGGAAGTGAAGCATAATAGCTTTTCAGAGAGGCATGCTATTGCATGACCATCAGGTGGAAACCTTCCAGGTTTAATGCGTGTAACTCTCCCAGCTGATGCTTTAGAACTTCAAAGCACTGTAGAACATTTCAAATTTCTCTTCCGCCCATGAGAAAACCTTTTGCATTGAAAGTTGCTTTCAACTGGAATCCTACATTTGGTATGACACAACAGCAACACATTTAAATGGAGATTAAAATTATACACCGAGAATGTAAAGTTGCCCAAGCAAAACCATTTCTACTATTAAAAATGCTCCACTACACACAGTGAGAGCTGTCCATAAATTCTCTGTCCATAAATAAGGCTTAGCATAATAAATTTAAAACCATTTATACATTTCATACTTGCCTAAGACATTTTCATCTTCTAACCACCTTCAATTTACAAAGAAGATTTACTTAAGCATAATTATGTTTCCTTTAACTAAGAGATGATAAATCTCCGACCAATTGCAAAGGCAGGCGATCAGTGGGTATTATGAAGACAAGGACATGGAAATCAATATGTAATTCCTGGGGAAAGGGCATGCTGTACTTTTAATTTGAAATCTACCAATGGTAAGTCATGAATATGAAACTTGCCTCTGTAACAATAAACTGTTTGCTGTACAATTGGAATCCATTTTGCCTGTCTGAATACTTCGAGGAGCGGCGTCTGAGCCCCTCCAGAATCTGTGTGAAGCTGGCCCCCTTTGGAAACTAAAAGGGCTCTTTGAACCATACAACAGATGTAATGAAAATTGGTTCCATTAGATGCAGCTGGCAAATTACAAACTGAGAAATTAATGCACCATACCATGGCTCCAGGGGCTCAAATGAGTCAAGGTGTGGCTGCCAGATGCTCCTGTTTCCTCAGCGCCTCCCCCAACCACAACATTTCCTTTTGTGGATCTGCTGAACATAACCCAGCTGATCGATATAGGCCATGCAAACGATGCGATCGTGAGGACAATCAGCGACCACAGTAACGGGATCGTGTGCACGGAGCGGCATTTTTGGAGGAGGAAAACCTGGATCGTGTCATTCCTGCACAGTCCACTGGGCTTGGGAAAGGTGCTGGCTCCCCGAAGGCCCTCACTCTCCTGTGAAATACTGTCTCTCGTTCCCAGTGGGAAGGGCGAGGTGATGCCATGCTACCCATCAACAGCATGGTGCTGCTGGGTTGATTGCAATTCAGTGTATTTCAACGTGGCGCGCTGCTGGTGGCTCCAGAGCAGAACCTGACAGGTGTCCACTGAGAGTCTGTGTGAGGCGCTCTCAGTGGCTGAGTAGTCTTCCCCAGTCACTGGCTAAACACTGTTTCAAAGAACTTCACTTGCAAGTCCCCCTCCCGCCTCACCTTGAAGACTAAAGGGGAGGGAACTGAAAGCACATCCCCAGGTGGTTCAGCCCCCCCCCCCCCGGGCTATTGCTCCACTCCCTTGTGGACCCTTTAAAATGAATGAATGAATGAATGAATGAATGAATGGATAATTGCCAAAGGTTTGGTTTTGTTAGCTGTCTATCCAGTTGTAGGCACATAAGCAAAACATTCTGGAACTAAGATTGTCCAACTTTAGTGTTTCTGCAAATATCTAGGTTGCTCTTAGCCATTTAATGTATGGGGAGAGGGGCAGACGCACAATGTGATTTACAACTTGTTCCTATGAAAAATACAGAAACTAATAATACAAAGAATAAAGTCTGTGTTGCGTATACTCACAAGTGTAAACCTATTTTCCCCCCATCCTGTATGTAATTAGCTAGATGATTGCTTTAAAAAAAAAACCTGAAATTAGACATTTAGAACATGTACTTTTATGATACCCTAATGCAATCCAGTGGTGGAGGATGCAGGAAGAGACTGGAAAGTGTTCAAATGAAAATTGAATGAGTGACAGAGTTTGATTGTAAGTGGTGTGGTGGGTGCTTTACTTTACTGCACGTCTAAAATGCTGCATGATTATATTTAAAATTCTAAAAAATATTTTTAAGAGTTTATGTCAAAAGTTTTACAAAGGGAGAATTTGGGAGGAGTTAATTATCAATTTTCTTCTCTCAATCCAGTAACTGCTTTTTCTGGAATTCAACGAAGAGCAAAAATTTGCTGGAATATATGGGTACATGCTTGTTCTACTTCTCTCTGCCTAAAAGAAGTGGCAACACGTGTATTTAGCATGGGTGTTTTATTTACATATATTAAGGAGCCTATAATCTCTATATCATCAGAATTAAAAGCTATTTCATAAATATTTAATCTACAAGGGTGGACTGGACTAAAGCATGATTAAGTATTCTGATTTAGGAATCACAACAATAAATAATGACCTAATTGTAATAACAATGTACTTTTGTTTTCTTAAAGCTAAAGGGCACGCAGATGATCTGGTATTGCATAAACAAGGCCCTCTCCTAGTTATTTAAAGCAATTTTTTGGCAAATTACAAATGACTATTTCTGATTCATATATATGAGAAGAAAATATTAGAGTAAAAGTAATAAGCACGTCCACTGTATGCATGTCATATGCATTACACATTCTATAGTAACCAATTATAGTATGTAGGTGGGGGCGGCCCATTTACCTTTCTGTCCAATAAAGCACTTTTCTAATTAGAGCACTGCATCATACAGAATTATGCTACTTTCAAACAAAGAACTTTCTATAATGTGCACAGATTCTGCAATATGCATGGTGTATACTTTATAGTTGTTATAAGCATGCAGCAAGGACAATTTTCCATTGCCTTATGGTAGCATTATTTCCACATGCAGAGACATGTATACTAAATACATACAATTGCCCACCTACTCCATATGCTTTACGACATGTATAGTCTACCGTCAGCAATTTCTCCTTGAAATCACATCAACATTGTTTGGGATGCAAAGCTCTGTTATTTCTATAATTCTACTAAAGGTCAAGCAAGCTTCTATAGGAATGAAAATGAGTTGATGGTAGCAAGCAGGGGAAGAATCAGTACATCTCTATGCACACCTAAGCACTCTTTTTTTCCTTATAGGCATTCGCTGGAGAATTTGTTTAGAAGAGATTTTGATGTGTGTGGTAATTAATTGAAATAAATGAAAAATCTGCCTTATATCCAGACTAAATTTGCTTCAACAGCTGCTGATCCTCAAGCTCTGAATGTCAGCCAATTAGTGGAGAAATTTTACGTGGCTGCTGCCCTAACCAGTCTTCCCGCCTGACAGCTCCATTTTTAGCCTCAACTAGAGAAGGTAGAGTTTCTTTAACTTCATTTTTATTTTTTATTTTATCTGAAGTAGAACCAGCAGATAAAAGATGGTGAGTTTTCTTCAGAGAATAGCTCACCCGAAACAATGCAACACAACACATGACCAATAATACTCATATGAGATGTTTGAGGTGAATGTATCTGTAACTAAATGTCAGCGAACAGACTACTCTTCTCCCTGAACAGAGGGTATAAGGGATTTTGTTTCTCTGCCTTCATATAATGGATTGAAAATGGAGAAATGCGCAGTGCCCTCGGCGGTCCCCTGGATCTGTCTCCTGCTTCAATAGCATTTGGATGGAACAGACCCAGGGACCCCCCTTCTTCCCGCCTCCAACCCCGCTCTGAACTCTTGTCCAGTCACCACCTCAGAACCACGTCAGCCATCCTCGGCCTCTGAGCCCAGCCAACACTGTTTATGACTTGAACTCCTTATTGCCTAACAACCATGAGCTCAAAAACTTATCATAATTATCAAGTGGAGGCTGCATCAACCACCTGGCCAGCCTGCATCTGCAGGCCTCCCGCACCTACCTCTCTCTGGGCTTCCATTTCAATGGGAACCTTGTGGTGCTGGGGGGCAGGGGCCACTTCTGAGAGCTGGCAGAGAAGAAGCTGGAGGGCGCTGAGCATCTTAAAGATGCAAAACCAGCCTGGTGGCCACGTTCTCTCCCAGGATATGCTAAAGCCTTCCCAAGGTGAGTGTGCTGACACTCAGGATGCCATGGTACGCGCCATGGTCCCAGGCCCTTTGGGAGCTGCAGGCCCTCCGTGCTGTGGCTTCCTGGAGAGCTGCCTCCTGGGTGAGGAGGCGAAGCTCATCGAGAAGATGGGCCACGCCTGGCTCATCTCTGCAGCTGGGCTGGGCCGGTATCTTTTCCAAAGGTGCAAAGGAGCCTTGGGAGCCCAGAGGCCTTTGAGGGGCCCATCTGCATGCCCTGGTGTCTGGCTTTTGCCTGAGCCTCTCCCAGAAACCACCAGCCATTATTTTAACTACCCTGGAGCCCTCTCCCATGCATTGGGCCAAATGGAAAAGAAAGAGGCGGAGGAGGAGGAGGACGAAAAGGAGGAGGAGAAGGAGGAAGAGGAGGAGGAGGAGGAAAAGGAAGAGGAGAAGGAGGAAGAGGAGGAGGAGAAAAAGGAGGAGGAGAAGGAGGAAGAGGAGGAGGAATGTAAAACTTAAGATTTGCATATTCTGAGGCTCTTTTCAGTTTCATCTAACTCAATATAAAATTTCTCCAAAAGTCAAGATAGAAATTAACCCATTTGGATAGTTTGGTAAGCAAATAAAACACAATGATTTACAGATAATGTTATTTTACCTTTTTCAGATTTTCCTTTCTTAAAATCTGATGAAGTAAATTGAAGGATTATTGCCATATTACCTCCCCTGAACCACTCAATATACTACATCTTAATCCTATATAATAGAAGCCTAATATGCAAATTGACTGAACATCAGAACAACAGGCAGAACAACGGGTCACTATGAGGCATATTGACCACCAGGAGGCAGATGCTTAATGCGGGAGCTGCCCCCTGGTGGTCAGTGTGCTCCCACAGGGGAAGTGCCACTCAGCCAGAAGCCTGGCTCATGGCTGTTGAGCACAGCCATGGTGGCGGGAGCCTCTCCCACCTCTGCACAGTGCTAAAGAGCAGCGAGCTGAGTGGTAAGGAGCAGTGAGCAGGCAGGCGGTAAGGAGCAAGTGGTCCTAGACTGCAAGAGAGTGCAGGCTGGGCTAAGGGACACACACACTACTGTCCTCCCCCCCACCCAGTGCATGAATTTTGTGCACTAGGCCTCTAGTTTTAAATGAATGCCTGCACATGAGCAAATGGAACAGGTAGGACATCACAGATTCTGACAACAGACAAGTTTATGTTGTTGGCAATTGGCAGTTAGAAAACTGATGATGTGCTACACCTCTTCTGCCCAGGAACAGGTCAACTCTGAAAATTAAAATCACAATCAACAAAAACTTCTCTTCTTCCAGATGCTGTACGCAAATAGCTAACATACTTATACGGAAGGCCAGCCCCTTTGTCAAAGGGTCACCTATGTGCAAAGTGAGAGGGGAGGGTTAGCCCCTTGGAGAAAGCAAACATGATTCAGAGCACAATGAAGTTAATTGGAAGTAAAATGCATAGCATTTATTGGACTTTAAAACAGTGAATTCCAAAATAATTAAGTTAATAAAAGAGTCTCACTCTTTTCTGAACTAAATTAAATGACTCACTCTAAAATTAATTTCATTGGTTTTTTTAATTCAGTTAACTCAGTAAAATGAGCTTTTAAAATTAACTTCTTTGTTTTTGAACTCAACTGCAGTAAAAGTCTATAAATGAACTTTTAAAAAAATCATGAGGTGAACTCTTTCTAGATTAGGAGTAGTCAAGGATACAGAGATATCAAAAGCACATACACAACCTAGTAGCTCTTGCTCAGTATACTCAGCCTACCTCTTGGAAGAGCCTGGTTAGCCTCATAACAGCCTATGAAAATGACAAGTGTCCCTCTCTTTTCCAAGAGACAACATATGACAAAGTTAAATAGTTTATCTCCAATAATTAGCTAAGAAATAAACAATATAGAAAACTAAATCAAACTTCCTAACTTCTGGTCAATGGCATTGCAACATGATTTAAGATAGAATATGACAAAATAATATGATATTATATTCCTCAAATTCTGCTCATTAAATGGTCTAAATTATAAAGATTGTTCGTATATATTCAAGATGGCAAGTAAATATGTTATAATCTCCAATTCATCCTGATGTGTATATCCAAATAAAGGCAGAAGGAAAGGAATTTTGCATGGTTTTCATTAGCATACTTGAATAACAAAATTGTGGAAAATGATTGACCTGTAACCACTTACATTTTAATACTGGAGATTTCTGAATGTGTGTTTGTAACTTATTATGATAATAAAATAGCTCTCAGATTTGTATTTTAGTTTCCCTTCTCATTGCTACCAATTTGTCTTAGACTATTATGAGCTCACTAGAGGCCCAATGAATGAAAATTCATGCAAGAGGAGGAGGCCTTCCTTCCCCTGGTGGCCAGCACAGGCTTCCCTCCAGCACCTGGGACCCGGGCTTCCCTCCTTCAGACCCCAGAAGGCACCCGGAATCCAAAATGGCTTCCCTCAGGCCTTGGCTTCATCAGGAAGGATGTCCAGAATGATATCCGGTCTAATTAGCATATTACTCTTTTATTGTTATAGATGCCTAGATGATTATAATAGCATCATGTTTTCTTCCCCTGTATCATTTCCGTTTCTCTTTGGAAATTTAGCAGACACTTGTCCGGACCCTCCTCCACCCACCAGACACAAACCACCAACACCACCCCTCTATCATCTACCTTTTCTGGTTGATTTCAACTTTCCAGTTTGAAAACAAAGATCACTATTTCCTTGAAGAGTTCTCTGACCCTATCTCTCAAATTGGGGTAGATGTCACCCCAAAACATGGCGTTTATTGCCTCTCTTACCACTGCTATACTCTGGGCTTTAGGATGGTGGCACAAGTGTGACTACATGTTCACATATGAATTTTCAGCGCTTTCATATAATGTGCCTTCAATAAATATTCATAGAAAGAACAAATCTTCATCACTGAGAGCTATTTCTTAAACATGGCTTTCATTTTGTGACTCTTTTATTTAAGGAACACATCTCTGGTTACATCATCAAATCTAAACTCCTTCATTTCACTTCATCTCCAATCTGGTTTACTTCCTCTGAGTTCTCACACCTCCCAGTGCTTGCAAAACTTTCTTATAGCCATTCTTCTGCCTAGGATACTTGTCTCCCTCCTCAACTCAAAGTCACCCTGTGTCTGACTGCCAGAAGCCAATCTAGAATGTCTTAATTGCAAGAGTTTCATTAATAGGTTGATGGAACTTGGGGACTCAATAAGGGGTGAGCCACATATGTTATTGTCTGTTGGGAGTGGCTAAAGGCATTTCCCCAAACCTGAAAAGGATGATTGTTTTCTGCCAGACAGCTCAGGGCATCTTAATCTACATGTTATTGCCTCCTCCTGGCAAAACACTGGAACAGCAGGAGGTAATTCCCCAATCTGACAATATACCATTTGATGTGTATATCTTCACCTTGCCTTAGGACAAACGTGTTAATAAAAATCAAGGGATCCTGAGACAAGAAGAGCTTGGTTTCTTTAGCCAAGCTCCTCTGCCCCTCAAAATGCCTTTCAAAATTATGTTTTGTCTCTGGACTTTTACTTAATTTATGCACAGCCTCTTTTCCAGATTGCTGAACCCTTCTAGATGCTGGATCAAGACCACTGGTGTTATCTGACCTCTCCAATTTTATGTCAGTGAACATGGATATTTTCATTGCTCTATATAGATTTGCCATTCAGTGTAGCTCTGGACTCCTGTATTAATTATGTTTCCTAAACCTTCACAAGATTATAGGATCCTAATCCAGGGAACAAAATTATAGGATTATAATGGGTTGAACAAAACATCACCAGATTCATATTCCTACATTTTGAAGAAACCATCAAATTAGCGAGGCCACAGAAAGTGATTAGGTCACAGGTCAAATCATATTCCTAGTAAGTAATAAGGTGACAATATCAGGCACAGGTCAAACATGCCTGTTTTACATACGCTCCATCATGCATTGATTGACCAATGGAGAACTGTAGCAATTATCCATTTAATTTAAACATGTTATATTTTAAACCCTATGTACTGCTTTTCTAAATACCCTTTGCTGCTTTGTACTATTTCTGATACTTAACATTATATGAATTAGAATTCAGAATGTTATTTGCAAATTTTGAATACTTCTTTACCTGATTTCTCTTATTTTAGTAAGAAATGTGCCTTTAAAGATGGCCTAACCCAATGTATTACTCTTTAGAGCTATAATAGAAGCTATTAGTAGAAGGCATCGGGAATGACTCGACACAGTTGGAGCTGAGGGCTCTGAGAAGGCGTCAGTTGCCATGGGGAGTTGTGGAGTCACCGATACTGAGCAACCCAGAGGTTTTTTTGTTTGTTTGTTTGTTTGTTTGTTTTTGAAAACTGTCTCTGATGCTCAGCTGGACCCCCTCACTGATGACGAGTGACACTTCCAAGGTTATGGCCACTATGCATAGCTATGGATACAGACAATAATGTGATGAAGGCCTGGGTGGAAAAACGGGGAACATCTCTCATACTCTCAATAATAAAAATGAGTCTTAAAAATGATTCTAGAAAGTAAAGACACTTTTCAAGCAGTTCCAGAGTTTGGCCTCAGACCTGTCATAGTCAATGTCCTTTAGTGGGAAGTTTAGATAAGATTAAAAGAAGAATGAATTAAGTCCTTCCACCTTCATCTCAAACTGACCAGGGAGTTTCTGCTAGTACCCCAGGTCCTGACTGTGTATTTTTAAAAGATCATTGTTATACCATCTCTTTGGGTCTCTTTTTAATAATATGCACCTGCAAGATATTAGATCAGGTAATTAATATTGCCTTCAAGGTCAGCCACATCAGTGGCCATTGGAGAGGGTATTAAAAAATCCAATCTAACATTCCTAAACTCAACAGAAAGGTATAATTGGAAAAAGAGGATGCAACCATGGGAAAATGAAATACATGTCTTATTTTGTTATGAGTCATTTTAAATCTTTAATGCTTTAAAATTAATTACATTAATTATAGCAATAGGCTCTTCATTTCCTTAGTGTGGGATTCCATTATTCTGTCAACATGAGAAGAATATTTAGAGGCATAACTCTGTTTCTTCGCCCCCAGACTCTAACAATAGGACACTACATTTACTATACTAAATTACCTGGTTCGGGCAAAACCAGAAGTGCGCACGAAACATTAGAAACAAATTTGGTGCAGGCCTAATTAATTACTATATTTTTGTGCTTGGGGGTTTCCAAGTCAATGTAGTCATTTGTATGTAACTGTTTACATCATCTCGTGGTTGTAGTTTAGCAACTTTAATTTTGCAAAGATTAAACGTATATGCTGACTGCCTGCTAGGCTATTTCCGTCAAATGAATTATTTTTAAAACAATAATTTTCATCTCAAAAAATCTGTGTTTCAGATTTCCACAGAAGAGAACATTCATCCACAGATACTCCTCCGTTGTTTCTATCTCTGCTTTTTTATTCTGCTTTAGCAGTAAAACAAGGGGTCCAAAAGAAGCGCAGCTATAACACCAGGAAGGGAAGCATCACAATCAGAATCATTTATGGAGTCAAGTTTTAAGCTAGATATTTTTAACAGAGAAATCCAAAAATGGTCAGTGACAGACTCTTAAAATAGCAAGTTTTACAATTCATTATGTTCCACGTTTGCCTTGCACAAATATAATGAACAATTGTATGTGTCACTGAGAATTGGAATCACATCCACAGAAAGACTCAGGGCACAGTAGATGGGCCACACACAGTAGTTAAGGTAGAATTTTTGAAGACCAGATGCCACTAGAAATTTTTCTGATGTCTGCAATGTATGACTTTTGGTCAATAATTTCACATATAACTGTATGGAAATAGTTGACTTGAAAGAAAAATAAATCTCTTAACATGGAAGTTTTTTTTTTTTAATTTCTTGTTGATAGTATTATAGATGCCCCCCAAAGCCTTTCCTACTATTGCCTGCATCCATGGGTCACGCATATATGCATGTACGCTCATTGGTTAATCTCACCCCCTCCCCTCCACCCTCCCCATAGAAATGATCACAGTGCTAATAACATAATACTAAACATGCAAACTAAGACACCTCCAAACAGACCTTTGTACCTAATAAAGCAGTGAAGAATTCACATACTTGCACTGTCAATAAACCGCACTGCTGAAAAAAATCAAAGTTCGGGCATCAATTGCTCATGTCTAGATATCAGAAATAAACACTGGAACCTGGTAAACTAGGTTCTCATCTGGGTCTCTACCACTCAGTGACTTATATTTTGAGAAATTTATTTTACCTATCAGTGATTAAAAAGTGTTTTGAGCTCAGTGACACACACGAATACTTACTCCACAATACATTCTATTTCACCAAATAAACTATGAGTTTATTGTTACAGGATGAAAGAGTTCTGATGAATTATTTGGATGTGGAATACATTTACTGTGTAATACCTATTTAAAAAGAGAGGTATTTGTATCTATCTATGGACATTACTCTATATAAGATAACTGATCTACATAGTTTGAAGCTTGCTCTATGAACTGAAAACATTAATTGTGTGGATCAGAAGCAAACAACACAAGACTGCAAACTATGGGGCAGGGGCCTAGTCTGTTTCCCTTGCTCTTCCATCCTCTGAGCCCGGACAAGCTCCTGGCAAGCAGACTTCGATTTGCATAAAAGGGACCGCAGGAGACAAGGACTGGAGACCATATGACAGAGTGATTTTGAAGTTCATTGAAAACAGTATCTAATATCAATTAAATAGATAATACATGAGCTAATTTATTTATTTCAGTAAAAGTAATATTTTATTAACATTTTATATAATTTCCTGTGGAATCCTGTATTCATTTAAGAAATTTAATGGCCCTTATGACTAATTCATTCCTTTCTCAAAAAGTTCCTTCTATTAAAAAGTCAGGCTTTTTTTTTTTTCTCTAATGGACTTAATTAAAGTTATTTTTTAATCTCTTCCAGGAGATTTGACGAAAGTGTACATTTAAAATAAATAAATAAACGAGCCTTGCTCTAGCCAGTTTGGCTCAAGTGGACAGAGCGTTGACCTGGGGACTTTAAGGTTCCAGGTTTGATTCTTGTCAAGGGCACAGGCCTGGGTTTGTGGGCTCGATCCCCAGTAGGGATCATGAAGAAGGCAGCCGATCAATGATTCTCATCATTGATGTTTCCATCTCTCTCTCCCTCTCCCTTCTCTGCAATCAATAACAATATATTTAACACAAAGTAAGCCTTTCCCAGCAAGTGTGGCTCACCGATTAAGCACTGACCCCTGAACCAAGAGGTCGCTGGTTTGATTCCCACTCTGGGCACCCACATCCCTGGGTTTGGAACTTGATACCAAGTGGGGAGTGTGTGGGAGGCAGCCTGTCAATGTTTCTCTCTCGTGGATGTTATATCTCTCTATTTCTGTCCTTCCTCTTCCTTCTTCTATCTTTAAAGACAAAAATAAAAACAAAACAAAGCCCACCTGTTTTTTTTAATAATTATCCTTAATTTTAGTATAAATTTAATATTTTAAGATTTCTTTTGGCGTGGGCTTATTTTTAAATGTTTGCTTCTCATAATAGTTCTTTAAACCAAATCTGTTAACTCTGTTGGAAATTCCAGAGACTAATTTTATTTTTTTCCCTTCATTTTAATTAATTTGTCCATGGCCATTTACCCCTCCCCCAGACCCTCTTCCAACTCCACTCACCCCCTCCCTTTGCAATCACCACCCTGTTGTCCATGTCCATGAGTTCTTCCTTCTTTTTGTCTTTCGTATGAGCTAATTTTATAATGAGAAAATGTAACTGATGGATTGCACTGAAGAAATATTGATAAATATATATATATATATATATTGATTTCAGGGAGGAAGGGAGAGGGAGAGAGATAAGTATCAGTGATGATAGAGAATCTTTGATCAGCTACCTTCTGCATGCTCTCTGTTGGGGATAGAGCCTGCAATCCAAGCATGTACCCTTCAGTCCACAGGAGGGCGCTCCAGCCAGTGAGCCATAGCAGCTGGGGCTGAAGAAATATTTTTGAGCGCCTGTAGTTTGCCATACTTTGGACTCACAATCATGAACATGAAGGTACAATTTACAGTGTGTGGAGACAGACAGATCTTGAAAGCTTTTATAAATATTTAAGACATTAATGTTTTATAAATACTTAAGGTGCTGAGAGAAAAATAAAACAGTGTAAAAGGGATAAGGAGTTCTGAAAAGGAGTTGACTTTCATCTTGGCTATTTAAGAGAAAACCTTACCCTAACGGGTTTGGGTCAGTGGATAGAGCGTTGGCCTGTGGACTGAAGGGTCCCAGGTTCCATTCCGGTCAAGAGCATGTACCTTGGTTGTGGGCACATCCCCAGTAGGGGGTGTGCAGGAGGCAGCTGATTGATGTTTCTCTCTCATCTATGTTTCTAACTATCTCTCCCTCTCCCTTCCTCTTTGTAAAAAATCAATAAAATATGTTTAAAAACAAAAACGTCACTAATTGGCAGATATTTGAACTGAGAGTGAGGATGCAAACCATGCGAACATATGAGGAAGAAACATGCTGGGTGAAGGGCACAGTGATGCAAAGGCCCTGAGGTAGGGATGCTTTTAGGTGGATCAAGAAGGAGGCACGAGGTCAGTGTGTCTAGGAGAGTGAGCAAATCAAGAGAAAGCTGAAATGGCGGTCACATCCCCCTGAGCCTTTGAGGTCATGGGAAGAGTGTGGCTTTTCCTCTTCATTAGACAGAGCTAGGAGAGGGTAGCGAGTGGAAGAGGGTCATGCAATGTGTTCTGTTTTAACAGAGCCTCTGGCTGCTGTTCAGAGGCGTCTGCACAGGGCAAGGCCAAGCGTTGGTCATTGAGATGGGAGACAGTACGACTCCCACGCTGAGGGTGGTGACAAGTGGCTGGATTCCGGTTTTATGTTGAAGGCAGAGAAAACCTGCCATGTAGACTGAGTTGACATTGACAAGCATACCTCCAAAAATGTTGGCTTGGGCAATCCCCAAAAAGTCGTTTTCATTTACGGAATCTTTCTGAAGAAGCAAGTGTGTGAGGTAGAAAATTGGTATGTGCATTTAATGTACTGAGAACAGAGTCCAACACGAGTTCCCCTTTTGGCAGCTTAAGAAGCAAAGATTGATGCTAATAGATGGGGATGCTTTTCAACTTCCTTTCTGAGTGACTCAGGTCAGCAGGTGATGCCACCCAGGCCATTCAGGAGCAATAACTGAGTCAAGAAATGGACTACGGAGACACCCACTACACGGTGACACTTGATTAAAATTAAATCATAAGTAATAGTGATAAAAAATTTAACCTCAGCAATAAGTACATGGGAAGGTAAAATTCCATTAGCTTTTATTAAGAATGTGCCCGAATCTCCAACTGAGAAAAGCCAGGAGAACGTGCCCTCCCTTGGCCACAAAATGATCCCAGTTTGACGTAAAGCACCTCCTTTCACCCACTAGATGGTCTTTTATGATTTTAAAAAACTAAAATGAACATTAACATAACGACCCTCACCCATGCATTCTCAATAGGACACTATTGGCAAAAATGCTTAAGAATAAAGAGTTGCAAAAAAACTAATATAATTTCTGTCCCTTTAAAGGGCACAACACACAAATAGATATACAGTGGCACTGGAATCCAATATGTGGGTGGTAATTAGGAAAAGAAAAAAGCCTAAAAGAACTCTTATTGGGACAATCATTAAAAAATGTTTGGGAAACACTGTAATACAAAGTTTAGGTGCAAAGTTTAAAGAGATGAGTACTTTTCTTAAGCTGTAAATACAAAGTGTGTGTTTTCAACAAAACCAATCTAAATAGAAGTAAAAGCGGACACAATGACAGGAAGCAACTTGAATCTACTGCCACTGTCATCCAGGCAGCCCAGAGGGCCCGCCTTGTTTACCGGTTTAGTCTAATAGACAGCATCACTAACGACCCTCCTGTGCGCAAGAGAGAAGAAAAAGTCAGTCACGCAGAACCTGCTGGTCTACCGGGACCATGGGTCAGGTCTAACAGTGACAACCACAGATATGTATCCTGTGGCCAGTTTCCCATATAGTAAAATTATACTGGATTCTCATTGTCTGCAAGGAGAGCCAGACAAAGAGCTAGAGATAAACAAAAAGGGATGAAACCCACAGATTCTTAGACAAGTTAACACCCAGCCTATAAAGAAGACGGCAGAGGATGGTCCCTGTGATTCCTCCTATTAGTGAGGCGTGGCGCTGATTGCTGGTACTGTTACAAAATAGGCAGCTTATATTTGGCATCTTCCTGCATTTCCTGGGCTCCCTTCTTGCACCCTTACATCCGTAGCACAATGCATTATTTCTTTTCTTTTTTGTTAATGCTTACAGGAGGATATTTTCCCGTTGACTCAGAGAGAGTGGAAAGGAGGTGGAGACACACAGAGAAACACTGTTGTAACAGAGACACTTTGGGATTGAGTCTGCAACCGAGGTCCATACCCTTGACCAGGAATTGAATCTAAGACCCTACAGTCTGCAGGCCAATGCTCTAACCACTGAGCCAATATGGCTAGGGCCACAATCCCTTATTTCTGACTGCCACAAACTGAGCACTCCCTTTCAGGTTACCTTGAGAGCTCGTCTTCTGCCTATTTGTCAAATGAAGGTAAACCCAGTGTTTTCTCTCTTTGACTTTCTCAGCCCACAGTGGATATTTCTAGGCTCTCCTTCACCCAGCTAAAACATTCCCAGAACTTCACCGGGTATGCCGAGCTGTTTCAAAAGTCACTTTTTCCAGTCCCAACTTCTTTCATTAAACATCAAACTAAAAATCTGAATACACATAAACGCTAGCATGTCAATATCAAGAGGTCTGCAATAAAACATATAACTTCCTTTCCTTTTCTTCCCACATTCTCCCTTCTTTTGTTCTTGGCTTCAGTTAACAGCCCAACTTAACTTCTAGTCCATAGTCTAGAAATCTAAGAATTGTTTCATATTTCATATTCCACTTCACTTGGGGGTACATTGTAGCCCCCTATAAAGTTATGTCTAAGTTCTCATTCTCAGTACTCAGTACTCATATGATTTCATTTGGAAAAGGTGTCTTTACAGATGTAATTCATTTGAGGATCTCGAAATGCGATCATCTGGGATTATCTGAATGTGTCCTTAATCCAATGACAAGTGTCCTTAGAAAAGACAACAAGAAGAGGAGACCAGGAAGAAGGAAAAGGTGGTGTGAAGACAGAAGCAGACATTGAAGTTATTCATTCACAAGGCAAGAAAGCGAGAAAGAATTCTCCCCTAGAACCTTGGGGAGGGGGAGGGAGTATGACCTTGTCAACACCTTGATTTCTGACTTCTGGTCTCCAGAACTGTGAGAGAATAAATTTCTGTTTGCAACCACCACTTCTGTGGTTGTTTGTTATGACAGTCCTAGGAAATGAATATACCTTCTGCTCCTTACGGCAAATCAGCCGAAATAAAATCTGGTTCACAATGAGATCTATTTACTCATTGACTAACTTAGGGTGTTATCTTCAGATAAGCTCTTGTCCACAACAGCTTACTTCCTATTCAAACAGAGGTAATATACTGTAGAGGAGAAAATAACAAATAAAAACAGCTTACTAACTTATCAGATTACTTCATGGAAACGTCACAATCTATTGAATATTATGTTTCTTTTTTTCAAATATATTTTTATTGATTATAGAGAGGAACGAAGAGGAAGAGATAAGAATAACAATAACAATACTGGGATTGAGCCCACAACCCGGGCGTGTTCTCTGACTGAGGATGGAACCCAGATTTCCTGGTTCATGGGTCGACGTTCAATCATTGAGCCACATGACTGAGTAACATTCTTTTTATTGTTTCGATGAAAATATTACCTTCTTGTTATTCTCAGTTAAGATCAGGCAAACTCAAGAAAATACCAACCTCTTCCTCTGCCCTCTCCGTTTACCTGCCAACCTGAAACAGGAATTTTGTTAAATGTAGGCCTCCGTGCCTAGAGTGGCTGCCAACACTAAGTGTTCAGTGATAATGCCTAAAGGGGCACTGAGCATTGTCAATACTTATCTGAGTACTTTTCTCCAATGTCTGAAGGTGAGAAAGAGATAATAACCTATCTGTTTCTTCTGTAAAATTCCTGTTAATAAATTCCACCCCCCAATAGCAGAAACCATTCTGTTTCTGTGGGGTTAAAAGAGAAAAACAAGTCATGAGGAGGTGGGTCTCAGGAAATTCCTTTGTAAACAGCTGGTAGGGAAATGGGCTACTAGAAACATATCACTAGGTGCAATGCCTATGCCAAGCCTTTTCATTATATTGATTTCCAGGAGCAGTTTGGTATGATTTTCAAATTCAGAGCATGTCGCCAATAATGACCTGAGATCAAGTTTTTCACAGATGTTGATAGGATTCAGACAGTCGAGTTTTGTTTTATAAAGAGAAGTACACCTAAATGGGTGTGTAATTCATCATTAGGTTAGTGGGCTTCAGAACTGAATCACAACTACGATCCTTTTTAATTTGTGGGATTTTAAGGTCAATTCTTGACATGGGATTACAGAAATGCTCAGTTTTGACTTGTGTTTGACATATGGTTCTATAAATTCTAACATGTGGTACCAACCAGAATTTTGAATGGAAAGAAGAGTTAGCTGACATACATACATACATACATACATACATACATAAATAAATAAATAAAATCTGTATATACTGGACACTGCTCCTGGCCTCAGTATTGCTTGGGTACAGTACAAAAGCCCCCAAATATACAAAATCATGGAATATATCTTCAAATTCTCACCATAATAAGCTTAACTTTATAAACTGTTCCTTTAAAAATATATGTTTCTACTGATTTTTGGAGAGAAAGGAAGAGAGAGGGATAGAGAGACGGGAACATAGATAAAAGAGAGACATTAATTGTCAGCCTCCTGCATGCCCCCTGCTGGGAATGGATCCTACAACCAGGGCGTGTGTCTTGCCTGGGAATTGAACAGGGGACCTCTTGTTTCATGGGTCAGTGCTCAACTACTGAGCCACACCACCTGGGCTATAAACGGTTGCATTTTTTAAATGGCTTAAACAGATGCAAGCGAGTGCACATGGTACTAAGATACCTGGAACTCTGGACCCAAAGGTCCTGCATTTAAATTTGGGCTCCACATTCATGAAATAAGACCTTGGTCTAGCGCTCCGATTTCTCTGTGCCTCAGTTTCTCTGTCTGCATAATACAGCCCCTAATAGTATTGCCTATAAAAAAGGCTGCAATGAGTTAATGCATGTGAAGATTTTACCATAGTACCGGGAATATAGAAAATGTTGTGTGAATATTTGCTCCTATGTTTAATTTCATATAAATTATGAAATTAATAAGGGAAAGTGGAATAAATTAAATACGTGATAAATTGGAAGTTGACATGATTATAGCACAGGGAAATAAAAGAGTCTAAGTCTATCATATAACCTGAATATTACATAAAGTGGTAAAGAGAGAAAGATTTGGAGACAATAGCCATGTTTCAGGCAATAAACGAGGCTATTTAAACAAGGAAGTGATTTATCCTCATAAAATATATGTAAGGAAAGTACTGTTGATCTCATTTTGAACATAAGAAAGGCAAACTCATGATTTCTATAATCAGTGACCAAGAACAAGCAGCTTACCATCAATGCTTCACCCACAATTCTTTCCCCTGCAGAACGCAGATGACAGCAGTAAATAAAAATTATTTTGAGCAAGAAATAAGTTGGTGTAGGAAATGACGCTTAGAACACTGCCTAGTCATTGATAGTCACTCAGTGGGTATCATTGAGTAGACATGCACCGGTCTTCACTATTTGTCTACACAGGTTCTTCCCCACTTACGTTTGGAACAACAACTAAATCCTTCTACGCAAGCCATTCCTTATGTGATCACTCAGTGGTTGGTGAGTCAGCCCAGGAATGGAAGGGTTGTAGGTTGACTCCCAGTCAAGGCCTCATACCATGGTTGCAGGCCTGATCCCAGGCCCTAATCAGGGCGCGTGGGGAAGACAATCAATTAATGTATTTCTCTGACATAGATACTTCTCTCTATCTTTGTGTAGGTCTCTCTCTCTCTCCCCCCACCTCCATTCTCCCTTCCAGTCTCTCTAAACATCAGTAGAAAAAATATCCTCAGGAAAGGATTTTAAAAAAAAGGAGAATAGAAATTCGTAATGAGAGGAAAGCAGAGATTCCTAGCAGACTCATTGGTGCCAAATTCGGCCTACTAAAATTACTTATGAGGAGGACTTCTGTTAGACCCTACCTACAAACCAAGCACTAATGAGATCCTTTCATCTGTCAGTACTACCCTGTTCCCCCGAAAATAAGACAGTGTCTTATATTAATTTTTGCTCCCAAAGATGCGCTAGGTCTTATTTTCGGTGTGTGTGTGGGGGGGTGCCTTTTATTACAGCAAGCAGGTCTTATTTTCTGGGGATGTCTTACTTTTGGGGAAACAGGGTATATGTGGCTTGTGTAGCCTTAGCTACTGTTCCTTTTTTTTTTCATGGCCCCAAAACTTGGTCTTTTCTCTTCATTTAATTTGGTCAAAATTATGAAAATCTTCAGTTGGTCGACATAGCCCCCTGCTCCACAGGGTTTTTTTCTTCCTTTTCCCAATAGAAAGATAAGGATGGGCCCAAATGGGGTGCAATGCCAATTCTGCTTTTTCCTCTCACTGTTTGCCTCTGTTTCACAGGGCTTTCAGGGAGCTCAAAGGATCTCATAACAAAAGGGGGTGGTGAGGGGAGGGAGGTAGAGTAGGGACACGCCAGAGAATCAATATTTGTAAATGAAGAGTGTCCTCAGCTGGGTGCCCTGAGTAACAGAAATCTCCCTGTTCACCTCAAGCTCTTGGGCAAATAGAGGATCACCAGCATGTGGATTTTATCTCTCTCTCAACTCTTTCCTGGACTTGCTAATGTGGGCTCAAATTCCTCAGCATCATCTATTTTGTAAGGATTTGATTTCACATCTCATATCTAGGAAATGGTATCATATGATTGTTAAAGGGAACGGAAGCTATTTTGCTTTCGTGAAAGAAAAGAGAGATGCTACATTTAGAAACCCTGAAAAGTGTTTTTTTTTAAAAAGGCGGGGGCACAGAGAATGTGAATATAGACAAGGCAAGCTCTGTGGTGTAACTTCAAAAGAGCTGAACCGTGACAGCGTGAAGTCCATTTATATGATTCTCATTCTCAGTGTTCAGACATTTACAAGCAAACGACTAAATATAATAGATTACAAGTTCGCTGAATCAGAAGAATCCCAGCTTTTGGTATGATTAAGTTTTAATTGTATTTCTCCTTCGGGATCACTAGCAGCTAATAAGCTCATGAAAATAGGTCTTTAAATAGCAGGAGTAGTAAAACTCTCTCCATGCACTGTATTTTGATATGCCTGGTTGCCTGAGGCATTTTGCTGCCTGCGGTCTCAAGTGTTCAGTTTTCATATCAACGAAATATCTAAATAACACTCAAAATATCCTTAATTTTGAAATGAGATATCAGGCACACAGCTCATGAGTGGAAGTTTTTTGTTTTTGGGTTTTTTTTAGTTCAGCTAATCAATACTCTGCTTTTAAAAAATACTACCAAATCCTATGTATTACCAAGGCCAATTTAGAAGACATATATCCAAAGATACATGTATTATAGTTTTAAATAAATACATGCGACTGGAACATTCCTTTCTTCTTGCTGTCCTCTTTAATGAGGTAAGACAGATATCATGCCTATGATAAGCCTAAATTTCTAGGGTGTTCAGTGTACTCTGATAATGCATTAGCATCTTTTCATGCTATAAGGGTATCATCTAATAAGTTATAAATGTCCTCTATGTTTAAATTAAATAAGCAAGATCAGTGTGAGAAATATATGAACCTTCATTATAACATTTCTAATCCAATAAGCATGTGTAGGAGGCATTTATATAATTATCAAATTGCTCATATTTTTCCAAAAACATCACTGGAAAGAAGATGCTTATTAATATGTCAGCTCCCTTAGAAGTCCACCAGTTCTCAGAGCTATTCCAGTATACCTTGGGGCCAACTGGAACAGACAGACATATACAGGAAGAGCCGTCACTGCCTCTTTGAACGTTTGCTCAGATCAGCTCAATTATGGATAGGAGTCTGGCTCTGTCTTTCCCCTTTGCCTAAAATTCTCTAGTGATGGCCATTGCCTGCCGGTAAAGTCAAATTCCTTACATAGCAGGACTTTTTATACCATTCAAGAGCTTACTGAACTCAGTTTCAGGCTAATTTCTCTCTACTTTCTCAAGTGACCCTATATGACCTCAGATTACTGAGCTCCTTTTGGTTAAATGGCCAAGATAGTCTCTTCTTTGGACCTTTTTCATAGGTGTCCCCTTTAGCTTTTACCTACCTAACAAGCTTCTATTCAATTCTGCATGTCAATCTTAGATTCTGCCCTCAGTAAGCTTCCCTCGTGGCCTCCCCCCTCTCCTTACACGGACTACATTTGTTTTGATCACAATGGAGTGAATATGAATAAATAGATTACGGGATATCTTAAAGGAATGGATTATATATAAATCATTATAGTTTAATCCTAAGCACCTGACAAAGTACTGACCTAATAGTAGCATGCCAGTATCTACTTGTTTTTTTTAAAAAATATATATTTTATTGATTTTTTTTACAGAAAGGAAAAGAGAGGGACAGAAAGCCAGAAACATGGTTGAGAGAGAAACATTGATCAGCCTCCTCCTGCATACTCCCTACTGGAGATGTGCCCGCAACCAAGGTACATGCCCTTGACCAAAATCGAATATGGGACCCTTCAGTCCACAGGCCGACGTTCTATCCAGTGAGCCAAATTGGTCAGGGCAGTATCTACTTGTTTAATAAATAGTTTTACTAATTCAATGAGCATAAAACACAGTAAAGAGTTATCTATATAATAAAAGCCTAAGCGACCATGACAGTGGAACGACCAGAATTACTGATCACTATGATGCACACTGTCCCTTGGTGGTGAGTGTGCTCCCATAGGGGGAGCACCACTCAGCCAGAAGCTGAGCTCATAGCTGGCGAGTGCAGTGGCAGTGGGGGGAGCCTCTCCCGCCTCCACGGTGTGCTAAGGAGCAGTGAGCCTAGCCGTAAGGAGCAGCGAGCAGGTGGGCGATAAGGAGTGAGGGGCCCTGGACTGCCAGAGGATGCACGCTGGGCCGAGGGACCCTCCCACTTCTCCAGTGTATGAATTTCATGTACCGGGCCTCTAATATGAATATAAAATGGGCTTTGTGAAAACTTTACTGTAAGTACAGATACAAATGAAATATGCTTGTCAAAACATGTTCCTACCATAGAGAAAACTGAGTTTTTGGATGGCCATTTTTACTCCCGAGAAAGCATGAGGAATGTAACTTGATCCTTTCTCAGACCTTGAACTTGAGTTAAGAGCTCTCAGTGTTACCTCTCTCCATTATATAACCAATATAAGTTTATTGTATTATTTCAAGAGTGCCCTTTCAGAGCGATAGCCCCTAGGCTGAACTACAGTGATGATGCTCTTATGGCATTTTTGACCTGATATGAAGTGTGTGTCAGCTGAATCCTCACAAACAGTAGCTCTCCTAGGATTCCCTCCCAATTTCGAGAAGGCTAGCAGTCCAGATAAGCATCTGCGAGCGCAGCCTTTGGAGGTTAGCTGACCATGAGCAGATTTCCCGCCCCAACCATTTCTTGGCTGCAGCTGTCACTGCATTGATCATGTCCCTTTGTCCACGAAGTCAATAGCCTTGAGTGCGAAGAGGAAACATTTGTTATAGAAATGTGAGGCAGACCTCCTGACCTTGCAGAGCAAAATATATCAAAGCGCATTAACCATGGAACGATTCCTTAAGTTTATGGTGGTTAACAGGGATAATTTAAAGGAGAATGATGGCCCAGGAGAGAGATTAGCCACAGTTTTATAGATTTACCAACTTCTCTCTACTTAGGAACTCTAATTTCCCACATGCTCACAGCTTCTCCCCCGTGACTGTCTGTGCTTTAATAACATATGTTGCCTGAAGGGCTATGGAAGAGCAGAGAAAGCTTCCAAACTAGCATTCACTTGTAGGAAGTGGTAAAGGAAACACTCCATTGTATAGCACTGAAAAAAAAAATTCCAGGTAAAATTCTAATACTTTGCAGATATACACAATTCTGAGAGGATTAAAGCGTGAAGCATTAGCAGCATTCATTTAAAGAAAAAAACCCCGTCTTTAAAAAAAATAAATAAATAAACCTTATTTACACAAGTTTCTCTTCACCCACAAAACTTTTTACTCAAAAACATATTAAATAACTTACAAATATCCATGTTAATGCAATATTACTTCCATAACAGAAAGATAGACAGCTTGTGAAGTCTGATGGCTTTCTCATCAAAGAGTAATCTATTAGATTCCTGATTGCCAAGGAAATCCATTTTTATAATAAATTTCAACAAATTATTATTTCAATATGATGGTAAAAATAAAATGAGCTGTCAGCCTTGTCTTCGAATAGGATTCAGACCTGCTTATTTCTTAGCTTCTCACTAAGAATTTGCCTTTCTTTGAATAAAACTCAAGATTACTTTTTTAATCCCTTATAGATTTGGTTCCAAAATAGTCCACACTGAATTGCCAAGGATTAGAAAAAAAAAAAAAAAGGAAGGCCTTCAGAGATATGAGAGCAAGTTTAATAGATTTTAATTTCCAAATGGATAGTAGAAAAGCATGCCCTTGGCTACAAACCTTAATAGTGTGCACATTCCCACAAAAGCAAAATTGAAGATTCATGAAAAATGTTGGACCAGACTCAGCACTTCAGCAAATAAACCCCGTATATAAACATACAGGCGCACATGTGCATACACACAAAACACATCCAGGGACCCCGAGTCTGCGAGAGCCAGATTCTTCTTAAATCCAAGGTAAAGGCTGCCCACTGGTCTGTACTGCCTGGCTGGGAAGGAAACCAAACCAGCAACTTGCAAAGTGAGCCGCCCCCAGAATGCCATGCGGGCACCATGGGCAACACTCATCCTGGGAAGCACATCTTTCTAACTAGGAAGACACAATTCCGGCCTTTTGCTTAGCTCAGATCTGGGGCTCTTCTCAGCAGGGGGTGCCAATTGTGCCAACCGGTGCTGGATTAATTGGGGCTGTTTGGCTCTGCCTCCAGGTCATTACCAATGCTTACACAAAGACAAGGAGGAGGGAAAATCACCTTGGTCTTTTGTTCCTTCCTACCGCATGTCTAGCACCTTCTGTTCCTCTCGGACAGTTAATAAACCAGCTCCTCCGAGGCCTGGGAGCTCTCGCACAACGCAGGAAAGCAGTTCCCGCTTCTTGTGATTTATCCCTACTCTACCCTGTGACTAGCATGTTGGATAGAATCTCGGGGAAATGGCTAATTCTTTATGTTTTCACTTAATGAAAACATTCACTTTGCATGCATAGAAAGGAATTATGCCATGGCGTTCATAGTCCCTATCTTTTGGGAACTTAAAAAAACAAAACACAAATGTCCATATGCACTAGGAAAAATATGCCGTGCTCACTCCTAGGAACATTCTTGAGCAATGCTGTCCATGGAAAGTAGATACAATACTTTCTAATAGACCATTTAAACCGCTTTTCGTAGGGTTACTAAGTCCACGGGAATGTCACACGACAGGGACATTCCCATTGCCTTACAGATTCTTAAGGGCTGAAAGTACACTTCACTGTCTACATTGCAGAGTCTTAATGTGGTCCCATTAAAAATATGCCACTGGATTTTTACCTTTTTGCTGATAGAAAAACCTGGTTTTTGTCAGATATGTGCCCTGTCACTCTGCCTCTCCAGACTTTCTTTCAATAGGAAAAGGCTTCCTTGAACTCTTGCCTCAAGCCCACCTTCTCCCCGAGTCCCCCTGACTCTGGGCCACAGTGGTCTCCCCTTCGCCATCCTCAGTGCTTTACTGGAGATGTAGCATCCGGTTACATCCATTACTAACCTCTTCTACTTCTGCCACATGTGTGAACCTTGCCTGCTCAGAACGATGGTAGGAAACATGCACATGCAAGTAAGAGTGGAGTAGTCTTTGGTATTCCTTTGAGGATGCTGTTAAACACAGAGTAGATGCTAACTTAACCGTAAATAGGGATGGAAGTATTGTGGATGAATATTATACACCGACAGGGATGTAACATTTGATAGGGAATCCTTGCACCAGATGCATAGTTGACCCATGGTATACGGGATCTAAATTTTATGTAGTTTCTATAATTACTCCAAGTACTTTATTAGAAAGTATAATTATATAATCTCAATTTAGTCGTTATAGCTCCTCCTTGAATAAAGTATAATAACCCTATTTATAATTAAAAAACCTGATACCTATCACATGTGATTTTCCAAATAAATGCAGAAAATACAGGACATACATACAAAAAAAAAAAAACCACCCTCATAGAACACATGTTTATCTTCTGGTTTACATCTCTTGTAAGAGACCTGTTTTCATCTTCAAGTATTTTTTTTTTCATCTTCAAGTATTTTGAAGCAAATTTTCATTAGTTTACTTTTCTAATCTATTCAGCATTCCCTCTAATCTAATGGAGGAGAGTGAAGCAATAATCTTGCATTCATCTTTGTCTCTGCATATTAAACATGATTACAATGTCCTTATACTCTAAAGTTAAATGAAGACATTTCTGAGAAATGTAAATGGAGACTAAGGAGCTATTATAAAGGCTATGATGAAATGTACACAGATTAGTCATATTTCCATTCTTAGACACAGAAGAACTGCAAGAGCACAAATATAGAATATCGGAGAAGATGACATTCTCTATATGTTTTGATGAACAGACTGAAGTATACCTTGTTTCCCTTACAAGTCCCAAGTAACAGAAAGAAGGTAAAACACCTGTTTAAGTTCACTGGCAAACCAGTAGTAAGCCTAACAGAAATATTGTTGAGAAGTTTTTGCTGCGACTTCTGCTTCACTTGTTCAACATCACAACAAAAAGTGTAAAATGATGAATAATTCAGTTACTCATTTTCACATTTTGAACACGGGGCATGAGCTTACTAACAAGCTGATTTACTATACAATGAAACGCTACTCAACAATTCAAGGGAGTAAACTACAAGTAACAGCAAGAAGAAAGGGTGGGATTCAACAAGCAAATACTTTCATCTTTAAGTGAAAAACGTTGAGGTCAATTAGAAGATGATAAATCATTTTTTCCTCTTTTGGCAATGTGTGCAAAATCCAGTGGCGTGGATTTACTAATTTTGTATATAATTGTATTTTTAAGGAATGATAAGATCTACTTCATTTTTCTCTTTATCATTTTTTTCTTCATTAAAAAATTAATAAATATCCCAGTCATTGTGGCTCAGTGCTTGAACTTCCACCTATGAACCAGGAAGTCAAGATTTGATTCAAGGTCAAGGCACATGCCCAAGTTTCCAGCTCGATCCCCAGTAGGGGGCAAAGAGGGGGTAGCTAATCAATGATTCTCTCATCATTGAGGTTTCTATCTCTCTTTTCCTCTCCTTTCCTTTCTGAAATCAATAAAAATATGTTAAAAATAAATAGAAATGTGAAAAACTAAACAGTTAATATTTTCCCATGGCAGTAAACTTGATTTTTGTCTCATTTCTCTATGTCATTTATTTTTCTGCATCATTGCTGCTGGACTGATTGAAGGCCCATTCTGGGAACTTCAAAAATTCTAGATTCTGGAATCCTTCTGGTGATAAAATGCACGCTACCTCAATTAGATTCTGGTCACCACACAATACCTTAGTACTAAGCAATTCAAAGGTCAGGGATGGGATCTCTGAAACTTTAATCTTTCTGATAAATTAATGGTCTTTGGTTACAATCTTCCTTCCGTGTACTCTGAATAAATCTATTTTAAACAACCCTTTACTCATCTGGGGTTACTTTGTGGTTTCATCAGTTATTTAGAATTTTTGAGAGTTAGTTCAGCATATTATTTTCTAAAGTAGCTTGGTTTCTAAAAAAATATGCATATTTGAGGAATTTTAGGTGGGATTTATTCGTTCCTTGACCAACTTTAAACATTTTACTTCTAAAACTATATTCTATTGTAGAAGATCGTTTTAATGGTTCCCTGTTACGTTATCATTTTATGATAGCTTAAAATTAGTGCCAATAATTTAGTTAAGATAAACAACTGATAGTTCAAATTGAAGACTTTCAATTAAAGAAGATACTTGTTGTGGTTAAATCTATATTGATTTTTAGAGAGGAAGGGAGAGAGAGAGAGAGGCACATCGAAGTGTGAAAGTGCAATATCAATTGGCTGACTCCAGCACACCCTCTACTGGGGATTGGGTCTGTAACCTGGGCATGCGCCCTGATTAGGAATTGAACCAGCAACCTTTAGGCAAACAGGATAATGCCCAACTAACTGAGCCAAACAGGCCAGGGCTGAAGAAGATGCTTCAAGTTGTAGTGACAAGTAGAAGCTTTTCCAATGTTAACATTTATTTTACAACATTATTTCCCTGCAACATTATTTGGGTTACAAAAGAAAAAAGTACATGTGAACTCATATCCTCTAGATTACCATATTTCATTAAGAGTTCAATAATTATGTTTTCTCATCTATATCTTTCTATACACATGGAGATGTACATATGCTTATTTGCTAGGTAATTACTAAAAGAGAATAGCTGAGATACAAAACAGAGATGCACAGAAAATTTCACGTAACGTTCAATGGAATATCTCCGGTGCACTATAATTGGACTACATGCCTTATGTCTGCAGCTGACTATACAAACTAATGTTTTGGGTATAATGAATGTGAATGCTTGCTGGAGGTAATTGTCTTATATTCAGAGTTTAATAGTTAGGTTTATTAATATTATGTGGTGCAATGTTTTTAGGCAATCATGTGTTCTTCAAAATGAGCACCTTCAGGTTACAGTGTTTATTGACTATCCGAATTGCAATTATGGAAATATCATTGAGTTTTCAGTGTTCCTGTGGTTTAAAATATTCACTTACTGTAGGCTTGAGCTTCTACTATAAAACACTTAAAGCTACTAACCCTCATTTAGCAAAGTTTTATCTGGAGAATGTGTATGCTTTCTCACAGCTCCTACAATTATTAGGCAACATATTGTATAGGTTCTTTAATCAATGTTTGTTTTCTACTGGCAGAAGCTGCTGCCCAAGACGGGATACTTGGCACCTGTAAGGCTAATTTGGGGCTGTGTTTGCCTATGAGGTATTCCTGGGCTCTTTTATGGCAAGAACTGTGAATTGCCTTGCTTTCCTTAGAAGTACTCGACCCTGAGAGCTTAACCCAGAGAGCTTTGAAAATGAGAGATGAAGAATAACCAGGTTCTTTTTCCTAACAATGTAATGCTACTCCCTGCCTGGCAGAGATTGACTGGGACCTTTTTAAAGCCTGAATCTTCTGGAAATGACTGTAGGTCCTTTTACTAACATTTTCTCCCTTCCTTCCTTCCTTCCTTCCTTCCTTCCTTCCTTCCTTCCTTCCTTCCTTCTTCTCTTCCTCCTCTCTCTTTTTCATTTACTGTGGCAAAAATTCCAATTAATGATGGAAAATATAGCATTTCCAAGTCAAGCCTCAGTAGTTCAGAGTCTATTCATTTAGCCATAAAAATTCCCAACTAGGTTCAAATCATTTGTTCAATAAAAAGTGGTTTTTTGCTTCTTTGTTCATTTATTTACTTTTTATCTGCACTGTTTTGGGTTGACCTTTGGTTCTGTGTATTAAACTTCTCTGTGTTGGTGAGGAAGAACCCTAAATGTTGATTGCTCCTTTTCATCTCTGGCAAAAGTCGGGAAGAGAGTCAACCTTGATAAGCTGGTCTTAGAGAGCAAGTGTCCAGTAGCCATTGATGCCACACTTATAGACTAAAACCTTATTAGTTGTATAGGGCATGGTA
Organism: Antrozous pallidus; assembly: GCA_027563665.1. Classification (NCBI taxonomy): domain Eukaryota; kingdom Metazoa; phylum Chordata; class Mammalia; order Chiroptera; family Vespertilionidae; genus Antrozous; species Antrozous pallidus. The sequence goes on from CM050519.1 coordinate 91,693,754, forward strand.
CCTAAGTCTTTACTTTCAGGAAAAGCAATATCAAAACATCATATTAGATGCTTCAGAAAAATCATGACCCCTGATCCTTGTGGCTTATTCTAGATATTTCAGCTACCTTTTATGAAGAAAAAAAATATATAGTAACCACTACTACCTTGAGATTCAGGAGAGCAAATAAATAAAATGATCAAGGTCATTGAAATTGTCAAAAAAGAATCTGTGAATATGTTAAAACTCAGAAGATGGGCAACTTTGTTACATGACAATATGCATCTGCATCCTCTGGACTGCTTCTCAATTCAAGGAATAACCATAATTGTGGGAGAGGCTCCAGACTCAGAAAAGGCTGAAGGAAGCATAAAAACTACATATGTAGTAGTTAACAATGCGTCTTCATGTTTGTGCTTTCATATAACCTCCCTAGCACCGTTCTGAGCCAGTCTTTATCATCACTGTACATAGAAGAGGGAATTGAGGTTCTGACAACTTTAAAGCAAAACTGTCGAGTGGATTTTTTTTTTTGTAATGATGCAAATGCAATATAAATCTCTACTTTTCCGTATGGTAGCCTTAAACCTCATACTTTGCAGGATGGCTATTAAGCACCTGAAATGTGGCTAGGACACCCGAGGAAATGAATTTTACATTTTATTTTATTTTAATTAACTTAAACTTAAATAGTCACATGGTAGCTATGGCTGAGGGCTAGAGAGTATTGCAACCAGTAAGTAGATACTCAAGGAGATAGCATGCTCCTTTTGTTTGTTTTATTTTAATTAAATTTGGAGGGACATTACAGCATGTACATAGGCATTTGGTTAGATCTGATGGAATACAGTCTTGTTTAAAATTGCAGATCCTGCATGGAATAAAGTTATAAAGGAAGTTTTCAGTCAAAATGCTGATTACTAACTTGGCCATTTTAAAGATATAGTCCTTTTCATTTATTTATTTTTCTAAATTTTGTTTATGTCATTTTAATATTTGAAATAAGTTTAACTGATTTCTTTTTAAAATTGTATCCATTTACTTAGTTTCATGATTTTCAGGTGAAGGATTTATATCAGGGCAGGAAATATTAAATCATCAAAATTACCAACAAGTGTGCAAATTTGGAATATAATTATTTTCCTTCGGATTGGGAAATATCTAGTGTCCACAAACTGTAAGGAAAGAGTGAGTGTCAGTGTTCAAGAAAATTCAAACATACAGGCAGGGTGTTCTGTTACAGAATCATTAAGCTGGAGTGACTTACTATTGATCCTAATGATCTGGAATTGCTTTTAATAATGTAGGGTTTAGTTCGTTGGAGGGAAATTGTGGTTAATAGAGGAAGCCAATTGGTAGAATAAGATCCTAAAGTAAACAAGAAAGAAAAAATTGAAAATTGTTGAAAATATGGGACAGGTGGAAGCAATCTTACAGAGAGAGAGAGAGAGAGAGAGAGAGAGAGAGAGAGAGAGAGAGAGAGAGAGAGAGAGAGAGAGAGAGAGGAGGAGGAGGAGAATGAGGAGGAGGAGGAGGAGGAGGAGGACAAGGAGAAGGAGAAGGAGAAAAGAGGACAGGAGAGGACAGGAGAAGGAGAGAGGATGGGAAGGGGTGGGGGAGAAAAGGGAAAATAAAGGAGCTGAAAATATAAATCATTTTGGAAAGGCACATAAACTAATGAGAATATAGTTAAAGTGTCTCATTTGACCAATCTTAATTTTTCACGTAGGAGACCCAGTGATCCCTCATGTAGGAAGAGGCCAAGAGAAGAATCTGGAGGCTTGAGACAAATAAGAGTAAGGCTAAAGTATCAATCACATAATCTATTTAACAGCAGACTTCTCAAAAATCACTTTCTGATTGGGTAAACATGTTTAAGGAATTAATGTTAATGCATCTTAAAATATAAAAAAAATAAATAAATAGCCTACCCCTTTGCATATAGTTGGCATTTGTGCAGGTTGTGGAAAATCCTCCAAACCAGACTAAATAGTTTGTTGCAAGCATCATGATCTGCATCCAAAGGTAGCAGGTCTAAGTTCTCCCTGACACCTGGGCAAGAAAGGCAGTTACACTGTGCCCACCTTGCTTGTCAACTGAAGTTCAGTCAACAACTAGTGGGGGGTATCTTTCTCCCTTTCTCCACTTAAATCTTTTTGGAGACCAAGCTTAGGTAGAAAAATTTGAATAACACCTACCTGTGGAGAGCGGCCACAGTGTTTGGACAGGCTCACGCCGCGGACTGATGAGAGGCCACAGTCCTCTCATGGCCACGGGCAAGGCCCAGCCTGGAGGGCAGAGCCTCCCGCACAATGACAGCCAACAGCTGTGGTTGTCAGCTTGAACCTCTGATCTGAACATGCGATCCCAAGTGCCTGAGTGATATGGGCTTGATAGAGTTCAGACGCATGTGGTTGAGTAGATTTGAAACCCACACCTTACTTTGCCTGATGGAAGCTGACTATGAAATAAAGACTCAGCTTACAGACCGTGGCGCTGCCTCTCCATCAGAGAGGACAGTGTCCCACCTAGTCCCAGCTTTCTTCTCTTGTCTTATTTTCTCAATCCTTCACCGCCCCTTCCCAGGCTCCCGGAACTGGGCTAAGCTGGCTCGGCTCACCTCCTAAGCTAATATTTGTGGGCAACCTAATTAAATTTTGCACAACATTCTAGATTCACTCAAGTAAAGACCTCAAAAATGTCTCAGTTAATGCCAAGATCACAGTATTAGTAAAGCATAATTTGAAAGATGTCTCTAAATGAATGTGTAGAGTACATTCATAAAAGAGACAATCATGTTTCCACTTTCTGTTTTTTAATGTATCTGCCAGTTACAGAAGATACTAAATATAAGATTAAATTCATTCACTTAGAATTGTGAAATAATAATCTGAATAGTTTGCTTAAAGAGAATTGCTATGTGTTGTACACACGATTTGTATTAACACAACTTTAAAATACTTTCTGCTCACATTGCAGTATCATGTTTGTAACAGGAAGATTAATCTTGTATTATTTTCCTACTATATAAGTGTTTGATTCTACTGATGGTTTCACAGGCACTCTGGCACTCTGTAGCAAAGCCACTTTCTGCCCTACAACTTTACACTGAATTTCAAACTTGATTTTAGCAACAACACCGTTCCCCCAAACAATATTGTGAGGACACTGATCACATAAAACACATTAACAACAACAACAACAACAAAGCATCACAGAGTTTAGAGTGAGGCGGGGTGAGGACCTCTCTCTCGGGGGTGTTTGCAGGAGTCTCCAGAGACCACCATCTATGAATTGGCCCTTTTTTTTTATCAGCATGACACAATTAACTTACTCTTCGTATCCTTTATGTAAAATCACAAGCTAGGATATCACCAGGGCAAGATGATGATATTTTAAATAAAATGTCCCTTCTACTTTCCTTTTTTGGGTACTAAAATTCAAAGATAAACTTTTTCAGTTTAAACATATTTTTTTCTATTGGAAGATGTATATGGTTAAGGATAGATTCCAAAGAGTGAAGGTTTCTAGATGTTTATCCTTCCTAGTAAGTCCTTTAAAAGGAGATCACCTGCTCTTGAACAAATGTTTAAAATATGCTACACATGTCCCTGGTGTATTTACCCCTGAGAGCCAGCGTGTGTCTCTCCTGTGATGATGGTGTGGAGGCTTGTGGGGGACACAGCGTGGGGGGCCCATCTGGGCAAAGAGAGCCTGGCTGGCCAGTTTGGGGCCCAAATCTGATAGAAACTGCGCCGCAGTGCTGAGTGTGCAGTCACCTGCCCCGCTTGTCTCTGTGGTCAGCAGGGACTAATAGGCAGAGGCAGGAGATGGGCAGAGCACAAATTGAAAATAATGGAGCATTTTGCACCAAAGGCATCTGAGGGCGGAGAGTGCAGTGGGCAGGCAGGAAAATGTCAGCAGGGTGAGGACATCACCAGCCCAGGCTACTCAGCTAACGAGACGGCCGCCTGCCGGACTCACATTTACAGGACAGGCTAATCACCTTCCACGTGGAACTCGGAAGCAAAACCTATTTGAATGATGCTGGTGAACATTTCAGGAGAAATGATGTAAACGTTCCATCCTATAGGAAAAATGGAGGTTGTCATCCGAAAGGTTGAATCACTGAAAACAATCCTATATAATAAAAGGCTACTATGCAAATTGTCCCCTTGATCTGGAGTTCAACCAGGGGACAGGGCCAGCTGGCCAACTGCCTGTGGCCCCTCCTCCTGATTGCTTTGACCCCCCCCCCCATTCCCTCCCACCCCTATGGGGTCAGGGCCAGCTGGCCAACAACCCCCAGCCCCTCCCCGGAGCCAGCTCAGCCAATAGGTCAGGGCTGGGCCAGCTGGACCCCAGCTGTGGACGAATTTGTGCACCAGGCCTCTAGTAGATACATTATTTAGAATAACAGTCTCTGCCCCGCTGACAAGTAGTGATCTCTTAGGCACCCTCATTCCAGTGTCCAGATAGAAACAAAACCATTAGTCCTTCCCCAAAAGTGTGTTCAGCGCCTGTGGATGAGGGCTATGGAATAGGCACTGATGAGCTGCAGAAGCTTCTAGATCCCGGAAGAGTGGCTGGGTGTAGCTCAAGGCAAGTTGAACAGAAGAAAATGACATGCGAATCTATGCCCACTTAAGGATATAATTCTTGGATCAATGGAGCAGAAAAATGAGGGTGGGTAGGAATAAGATCTGGACAAAGGGGTGGAGAACTATGACTACATGTTTGCTACTCTGTCCTCATGCAGGGAGCCTGGCCAATGTGAGCACAGTGAACCATCTGAGCTGCAGCCTCATCCTGAGGGGCATGTTGAACCGGGCCAATAATTAAGGGCTCTGGTGCCATCCTCCTCTAAATTGCACACTCCAGGAGCGCTTAGACTGGGTCTTCAGAGTGTTGCCTCCCCCTGCAGATAACTGAGGAAAATTCTTTGTCCAGTCTACATGGCTCAATGATTGTGCACCCATCTATGAACCAGGAGGTCATGGTTGATTCCTAGTCAGGGCACATACCCTGGTTGTGGGCTTGATCCCCAGTGTGGGGCATGCAGGAGCCATACTAACCATGATTCTCTCTCATCATTGACTTCTCTCTCCCTCCCCCTTCTTTTCTGAAATCAATGCAAATATATTTCAAAAAAGAAATATTTGTTGAATGAAAGAACAATGAGTTTAATAAAAAAGGATGTTTTTGCTGCAAAAGTGATATTTTAAAATAAATAAAATAAAAACATAGGACCTTTGGTGCATCTAATCTAATATAGTGCTGGAAAATAGGAGTTAACGCTGAATAAGTCTCTCTACTGATCTTCAGGGGTAACGATTCTTCACAGATGTGAGTACAGGCCCTTCCCCTCTCCGAATTCATAGTTCAGTGATTTAATAAAAGTACGAAAGTGAGGAATGACCAGCTGGTCTTCGTCTCCACTTAGTCTTCCTACTGGTATGATTGCTCTGCACACATCTGCAGATCGTGTGGTGTAAGAGAAACAGGTCTTAAAGGGAATGAGAGCTCTCTGTTAGTTTTAAAAAATTAAAATCAAAGGATAGCAATATGGAAATGGATATCCTGATCAGGTATAAAACTATTTAGAAAATCTTTTGTGGGAGCCTTTGAATAAACTATTTCAAACCAAAGTAAATATTTTTTAAAAAATGAAATATTTAATTCTTGGGTAAGATTCATTATATATAGTGGGGGTAAAAGTAGGTTTATAGTTGTCCCTATGAAAAATAATACAATAATTACTAAATAATAATAGAAGAATACACTGTTTTGTGGACTCACAACTGTGAACCTAATTTTGCCCCACCCTGTACTATACTTTAAATAGGTTTCCATAAACATTTGGTATTATGGATCCATAATGTGTCCCTATGTTTTGTTAATTTTGTGTGAATTCACAGCTAATGCCATTAAACTCTAAACGAGCAAGCAGTTCTTGCAAGCAAATGCCTACTAAGATTAATACACAAAATCCTGGTATCTCTCAACTGTCTCATTAACATGATAAGAGGCCCAGAGGAGTTTCAAATCCCTTAACGCACAAAAGACATATTTTCTCCCATTTTTTCTTCAAACCACCATAAAAATGGAAATTAAACCACATAAAAAATCTTCCAAAAATATCAAGGGGCCAATCCAAATATACAAAATATACTTTTTAAAAAAAAATGTTAAACTACTCAAGCCTGTTTGTCATGCTACTATGGAATCGACTTACATTTACAAACACCAAGCCAATCTGAAATGAGTTTCTATTTTAAACCGAGGCCCACACATTCAGGATATTGAAGATGTTGGGAAATACTAAATGGCCTCGTATATTAAGCTCTCTGTCCTCCATAGAGAGTAAGCACCATGCGTTGGGGTAAGGGTGGGCTTGCACACATGGGATGTGCACCTGCTTTCCAGGGTTTAAGTGAAAGCTGGGTGCTATTGCTGCCGGCTTCTTTTGTGGTCTAATAAGGGGGAAAATAAAAACAAATTGTCCTCTTTGATATGGAGAAGATGCTTTACAATATCCCTGCATGGTGACAACTTCTTGTCCTCCTGTCACTGCCTGTCCTTTAGACCAGACTGCAGAAAAGCAATTTTCTGCCTCAGAAGCACTCTATTTTTTTAAAGTTTGTCTCTGGGCAATTTTCAGGTCTACTAGAGCTGCACAACTGTATACAGATGAGAAAGACCCAAAATAGGGCAATTTATTTGATTCCTCCTCTTCAAAACATTTAGCTGAGATTGCATATCCCAAAGAGAAAGCCCCCCCTCACCCCCTCAAATATTCAGGAGTGACCTCCTCCAGCAGCATATATCCTTTTGGTAAATTTGCATTAAACCTAGTTTCCAAATCATATAGACATCCAAGAGTTGCTTTTTTGTTTAAGGTAAACCTTTAACACTACAATTTCCCTAGGACATTCAAAGTGATTTCCACTCAGAAAGGGCAAATCCCCGGAAATAGGTGAAGGCAGCATATGGAGTTCACAGATGAGGAAGCCCTTAATTTTAAGTGGTCGGCTCATTGGAATCAGCAGTTTGGTTGAGGAGTAAAGGGCACCTTTGATGCGAAAATGTTTCCCCACAGTGTTCTGTTGCTGATCATTTCACACTTATCAATGCCTGGTGCCAGCTTGGCCAGCACAGCCTCCTGAAACAGCTCTGCCCTCACAGAGTGGGGCTCAGCTGCAGGGGGCCCGTACCCTGGTGGCAACACAGGTTTACCCATAACAGCATCTGCCCAGGGGAACCGGCTCAAGTTGTTGCAGTTCAGACTTAACAGCTGCTGACATACTTTTGAAGATTGTAGGCCTCTTTCATTATTAACCCTGGCAAGGCTGGATTATTATCCTCTATTCATTATTAATTTTATTGCAACTACAAAGGCTTGCTTTCACAAATATGTTATGGCACGTTACAAATTATGAAGTGAGCAAATACACATGTTTCTTCTGACTAACCAGCAAATTCCCATGTATCGAACTGAGGATTTTTAAAAAATAAAAATAGATTTTATTGATTTTTTTTTACAGAGAGAAAAGGAGAGAGATAGAAAGTCAGAAACATTGATGAAAGAGAAACATCGATCAGCTGCCTCTTGAATACCCCCCACTGGGGATGTGCCCACAGCCAAGGTACATGCCCTGGACCGGAATCGAACCCAGACCTTTCAGTCTGCAGGCTGATGCTCTATCTACTGAGCCAAACTGGTTTTGGCACCAAGCTGAGGATTTTTAGTTAGAAAATAGTTATAAATGTAAGCATAGTTTCTAGAAAAGCAAACTCATTGGCCCTAGTATTATCTGCCTTTCTATCTACTGATGTGAGTGTGAGTGTGGTTTGTGGTCATGTCCGTGTGTGTGTGTGTGTGTGTGTGTGTGTGTGTGTGTGATCATCAGTATCTCTGTGTGTATGTGTGCCTGTATCGTCATGTGTATCTAACATGTCTCTGTGTGTCTGTGGTCATGGGCATCTTTGTATGTCTTGTGTGTGCATCTCTGTCTGTGTGCATGTCTGCTGTCATCTGCACGCCTGTGTGCTTATGTATACATACCATCATGTGCATCTGTGTGTGTGCAAATGCACACATTTGTCTACTTATTACTATCCCTTTCTTTTTCTCTCTCACATTTTTGCTCTATCATTCTCTTTAATTTCTCTCTGCTCCTGTGTAGGCTGCTTGGAGATTTCCTGGAGGCAGTATTCATGTCCTCTTGGCCTAATAATCAACAGACAAATACAAAATTAAAAGGATTGCAGTGGAAAAAATATACCTGGGGCGAAGGTATATCATGAACACAAATGAAGCTAATTGAAGTCCAGTGGTTTATTTAGCATAACCTAAAAGCCTTGTTAAATTTTTACAAGCACCATACAATTATCTGAGCAGTAGATTCTTGTTCTTAATTCCATGTCACACATGGGGTCCTCAACGATGCTTCCTTGTGCCGCCTTCGTTCCCTCTCCCAAGATTCATTTTTCAACTTCAGCTAGTCCAGCAGGTGCCCTTGTCACGGGGGAGACACTGACCTTCCATGAGGTCTCTGACGACCTCATTACAACTAAGCCCAAGGGCCAGTCCAATTTCCACACCGCTCCTTCCTCAACCTCTTCGCAGCATTTGTCACATTCCACCATCGCCTGTTTCTCAAAATGCTTTCTGATCTCGGCTCCTGACTCCTACTTAGTGGAGTCCGGTTTTCTTCCTCGTCTGCAATTTGTTTACTTCAGTCCTTCTTCCCACTAACTCAGGGAAAAGTAGCAAAGTCCACAACTCTCTCTTTTCTCTTCTCACCTGATAGACTGTCTAGACCAGTGGTTCTCAACCTTCCTAATGCCAGGACCCTTTCATACAGCTCCTCATGTTGTGGTGACCCCCAACCATAACATTATTTTCATTGCTACTTCATCACTGTGATTTTGCTACTGTTATGAATCTTAATGTAGATATCTGTGTTTTCCGATGGTCTTAGGCCACCCTGCTAGCAGTTTGGTTCACAACCTGTGGGGTCGTGACCCGCAGGTTGACAGCCGCTGCTGTAGAGCTTAAGAGCATCGGAAAACACAGATGTGAACATTACAATTCATTAACATTTGCAAAATGACAGTTATGAAGTAGCAACGAAAATAATTTTATGGTTGGACGTCACCACAAAGTAAGGAACTGTATTAAAGGGTCCTGGCATTAGGAAGGTTGAGAACCTCTGGTCTAGGTCCTCACACCGGAATTGAAAACTCTTCACCATTTTCACCATCTTCTCCATTAGGCTCTCATTTGCCTATGTCACAGACAATCGGCATCGTGGCTGCCTTTGATCTTTGCCACATGCCTCCCCAGAGATGGAGATTAGGTGTCACCACTTTGGCCAGATTTTAAGGACCCAGGCCTAAAAGCAACTTTTCTAACAAGTCACAAAGTCCTTAATTTTAGGCATGCTCAGTGAGTCCCATACACACAGTTCTCTCCTGTGGGCTGGACCCTTCCTTCCTGCTGGGACCAGCTTTCCCCGTTGTTCTCTGGCTACACATGCCTTTAACAACGAAATGGGATCTTCGTCTTCAATCAAATTTTACTTGAGGACAGTCAGGATGTTTAGTCTCAATGCAGTAGAATGATTCAGTCTATGCGATCTAAAATTACTCCCAATTTATATGTATGTGTATTATATATAGGATCTGTCTTTACATTTGATCTTTCCTGGCTTTGTAGAACTTTGAATTTTTTGGCATCCTCTTAAGTGTTATTTAAATTCACATGGTATCCTCCTAATTTATAATACAATAACATTAGAAGAGAACCTATATGCATACATGCATAACCCATGGACACTGCCAATATGGTGGTAGAGGCCTGGGGTGGGGGGCAGGGGTGGGCTAGAACAAGTCAATGGGCAGGGGGGAAGAGAACATATGTAATACCGTATTTTCTGGCATATAAGATGACTTTTTAACCCAGGGAAATCTTCTTAAAAGTCGGGCAAGGTCGTCTTATATGCCGGGTGTAAAAATACCATAGCTTGCAGTTACCATGGGCTTTGCTAACTCACCAGGGACTTGCCCAGCACTTGCTCTCTCTCTATTGTTTGTTATCTTTCTCCTATAATCATCAGTTCCAGTCATCTTATACCCAGAAAATACGGTACTTTCAATCATAAAGATTGAAAAAGAGAAAACTGTACAAGATATGTATTTATATAACTCACTCTAGCTCCTCGTGATCATGAGGGAAGAGAGCATAAACAGTTTGATTCTAACTAGATTTGGTGCGTTGTGTTATAGCTCCTAGCCTTGATGTTCTTCCTCTGTATGTCCTTTGAACAGAGTAGTACAATTTTTTTTAAAACATGTAAGATGGAATGATTTGAGCATCCCTGCTCTCCCCATTTCCACTTTGAAAGGCAGTCCAGTGGGTACAGAGAGCAGAGCAATGCAAAAGGATCAAGAGTGCTGGAAAAACTGCAAAGGGCATCAGTGGATCAGTGAGAGCAGCCGGGCTAATCAATATAGAATCGCAGTCCTTGGCCTAGACTCTAGTGGTCGGCAAACTCATCAGCCAACAGAGCCAAATATTAACAGGACAACGATTGAAATTTCTTTGGAGAGCCAAGTTTTTTAAACTTAAACTTCTTCTAACGCCACTTCTTCAACATAGACTCAGCCAGACCTTGGTATTTTGTGGAAGAGCCACCCTCAAGGGGCCAAAGAGCCGCATGTGGCTCGTGAGCCATGGAGAGCAACACAAACAAAAGGCAGGGGGAACTCATTTCCTTGAGGATCATCTCTCTAAATAAATATAAAAAGTCCCCGAGGAGAGAGCAAGAACGCACACTCAGAGCTCGCTTTCCTTTACCGTGACTAACTATGCGAGTGAATACACCACACTATGGAGCTCCAAGTGATGGATAAACTTTCATGCCGGGGCTGGAGGTATCAGTCAGGCCTCAGTGGTCATAAGGCTCTGACAGCTCAAGGCCCAGCTGCATGAGGGTGCAGGTTCATTCCGGTTTCCTTACAACCAGAAAGCGTGGTGATGTCAATCAGAGGCTATCAGAGGAGCCGGGGGAGAGCCACTGATGCATACACTTACCTCGCCTGAGAGCCCAGGGAGCTTGGCCTCCCATTTGCATGGCGTCGCTGGTTTACTTTTGTTGTACAATAAACATTTCATCTTTGCATATGTGTGCACAGAAAGAGCTAATGGAAATCAAAACACATGGCTGTGCCGGGCATGGAATCGCCTGCCTTCACATAAAGACAGGAGTTTAGAAGGTTTCTTTGTTAGTGGGCAGGTTTGATGGATATGCATGTTTGAATGATTTTTCTCCAAACCCTTTTTAGAAATATTCCAGTATTGCTGAAACCAGTTTGGCTCAGTGGATAAAGCATTGGCTTGTGGACTGAAAGGTCCCGAGTTTGATTCTGGTCAAGGGCATGTACCTTGGCTGAGGGCACATCCCCGGTGGGGGGTGTGCAGGAGGCAGCTGACTGATGTTTCTCTCTAATCAATGTTTCAGACTTCCTATCCCTCTCCCTTCCTCTCTGTAAAAAATCAGTAAAATAAATTAAAAATATTCCAGTATTATGATATTTGGTTGAAATATCAGGGAGCTAGTGTTTGTAACTTTCTGCACTTCAGTTTCACAAAGCAGACATGTTTGTATATTAAAAGCACTTATCCTCAATAGGCTATAGTCCGCAAATGTTTGAGAGTGTCAAAGTCAATAAATGGTTTTAATTTAAATACTTCTAGAAGCCACGTGACCACTCTCAGGTGTTCGCTAATTCACTCCATCCTCAAATTATTTATGATGAGATCAGTCCTTAAGTCTGCCACTCTGACTTATTGATGTCGGGAGATTCATCACAGTGATCAAGTGGCCCACATCCTATACATCCTTCTCGCACACACATTTTGCGTCTGTAACTTCTCTCTCTCTTTCCTTGATCATGATTAAAGCACCAGCTTTAATTCCACTGCCGAGCCACTCTGTCTGAAGCCGTCTTCCCGTGCTGCCAGAATTCTATATTATGAAACACCTATTTCTCACCCGACCGGGGAAGGGTGTCTGCACTCTCGTGGAGCTTCGTTTCTCACAATCTTGGTACAAAACCTTTAGCCTAGGCATTCCAGTTAGCAGCTTTCCTTTCTCATCCTGTCCCTGAAACTCCATCCACAGTTCTTCCCACCTTCCTTCTAGCCCTCTATCTAAATTCTCCACATTATTCAAAGATCAGCGTTAGTTCCACACTCACTGAGAAGTCATTCCTATTAACTCCAGTCTTTAGCCACTTTCTCATCCTCACAATTTGATAGAAAACTGTCTACTTAGTTAATCAGCATTTCATCAGTCAGTTGTTCACTGTGTTTTACTTTCGGGACAGGCTACATAACACAGGGCCCATGTCAAATGAAAATGCGGAAAGCTTAGTTCAAACTTTTGAAGACTTTCAAGACAGCAAGAGGAGCAGTGCAACAAACCACTTGTGCTCCCTTCTCATGCCTGGCCCCCTGAGACGCACAGGCAGCATATCTGTATCGCTGGCCCTGTTTGCTGTATTATGTTGTCATTAACAGACATGAACATCACTGACATTATAACAAATCTTGCTTTAAAAAGCTTCTTGTTGCCCTAACTGGTTTGGCTCAGTGGATAGCGCATTGACCTGTGAACTGATTCCGGTCAAGGGCATGTACCTTGGTTGTGGGCACATCCCCAGTAGGGAGTGTGCAGGAGGCAGCTGATCGATGTTTCTCTCTCATCGATGTCTCTAGCTCCCTCTCCCTCCCCCTCTCCTTTAACTTTAAGGTCATGTCAAAATATTTTAGGCTTTATGTTGTTTTTGATGGTCTAAATTTTACCAGGCTCCAATACAGTGTCATGTGCCTTTAAAGGGTAATGTAACTATATTTCTCATCTCGGCCATGCAAAGCACAGCCTCCTTATACACCTGGTAATTCAGCTTTTTTTAAAAAAAATATTTTGTATTGATTTTTTACAGAGAGGAAGGGAGAGGGATAGAAAGTCAGAAACATCGATGAGAGAGAAACATCAATCAGCTGCCTCCTGCACGCCCCCTACTGGGGATGTGCCCGCAGCCAAGGTACATGACCTTGACTGGAATCAAACCCGGTACTGTTCAGTCTGCAGACCGACACCTAATCCACTGAGCCAAACTGGTTTTGGCAGTAATTCAGCTTTTGAACAGTGATTGAAAACACAAAGAGAAGAAAAGGAGAAAATTGGTGGAAAGAACAGGCAGGAAGAACACTCCGGGTTGGTTGGCATCTTCACAAGCTTTCAGAAGAGCCCTAGATAGGTCCCATTTCCTTTGATGCCTCTCCCCTCTCCTGGAGGATTTTCTCAGTGGAGGAAAGAAGCAAAGAAAGGATACTTTGTGAAGCACAGTAGAGGGTCTCATTAGACTTGTTCAATGCATGGCATGATATGGTATCACTCTTAAAACTAATAAGACATAAATGGCCTGTCTTCCCCCAAAGAGATTGTTCATCTTCATCTTTTCAACAGGCTTCATTATAAGGAGACAGTGCTACACATGGCCACTAAGTCCATCTCTGGCTTACCTTTAGGCAGTTATAGGAGGTGGTAGATTTCTTTGCTCCAATCAGTGCCCTAGACTAACCCTTGTTAACCATATTGCTGTAGATATTTCAGTATCTCCCAAAATGTCAACTTTGAAGTTATTTTCCTGCAAAATTCAAACTACATTAATCTTACTTCCATGGATATTTGAAGTCTGGGCTTCCCTGAGTTGAAGACATTTCTCATAACGCTAAAATAAAAATCAGGCTCTCCAACTTAGATGTCTCAATAGTGACAGACAACAGACCAAAAATGGCCCTAAAAATCACTGGTAAGTAGGGAAATGGCAACTGAAGAAGGGACAACTCCATCTGCACATCAGTGATGATCTCAGAATATCTAAGTAGAAATCTTGCCATTCATGAGAAAGTTTAATTGTAGCATACTTTGTTTAGATATTGTTGAATTATCAGCTCACTTTATTTTGCAAGTGCTTTATAAAAGTTCTTTTTAGTATAATGACTTACAAAATGTTTCATTGTAGGAGCATTTGCATAAAACTCATTTTAGATTTTCTTGGGTAATCAGACACAAGAAGCCATCATGCATTGTCTGGAATGACAGAAGAACTACTTCTTATGATTTGAAAGGTTGAAGTTGAGTTGAATGTTTTTCTCTATTTTGCTTCCAAGATGACCACATAGTTATGAAGCTTTATCATGACATTATTTTTATACGTTCAGCTATTCTAAAAGCCACCCTTTTGCTTGAAAAAGCATTTTTATAATTATTTATCAAAAATGAGATACGGTAAAATTTCCACTCTGAATGCCAGGAGAAATTGCAGGTAATCGTGAGCATTGAAAATGCAAGGCGCTCTCCTCGGGACTCAAACAATGACACGTTAGATAAAGAGAGGCTTCTGAAAGCACCAGCATATAGATTTTATTTTAACAATGAAAACAGAAACAAAACAGCCATTTTCAGTTGTACTGGAGGGAAGACGGACTAGAAAGCCTACAGGGCGAGTCAGGAATCAGCACCCGGGAATTCAGCACTTGGTCATGTTAGTTAGGTGCTTTCCTGATTTCTGATCAATACAAAATATAAAAATCGATCTCAGATCAAAGCCAAACACAAAAGTGAAATAAAATATAAAACACATTGGGGATTTAAAGGGGCATCAGAGGGAATGAAGAAAGATGTAAGTTGTATAATGGACTGAATGCTGATGGCTGTGAACTCGACAGAGGGAAATACACGTGTTCCTGAATATTTTAGGGATGAGGAATGGACAGTGTAACTTGAGACGTTTTGTTTATAAACAGACACTGCCTTTCTGGGACAGCTGATTCTAACCTCTAATTCCTCAATAACTACATTTAATTGCTCCCTGACCGTCAGCTCCTTGCCCCTGGATTTATGGGTAACATATATATTACTAAAAGGTTATGTCAAAGGCCTGTGCTCACACATAGACTTCCATGTTGCTGAGTGCTGGAAGGAGGCCCTGACCAGCCTCCCAAGGCCAGCCTGTGGCTGCCATTGTCCCTGGACACAGAGACTAAGCATGTGATTGCTTCTCTGTCCCTTTCTGCCGTTGTCCCGATGGATGTTCTTGCCAATTAATATAGGTGTGTACTTTTCCAGCCAGTGTCCAGTTCTTCTAGCCCAAGCTGGTCATCTGTTTTGGTGGGGGCAACTGAAGATGTACGGGACACATTAGACATTTCCCCTTGAGCTGTCACCTGAGGTAGAACAATACACGCTACCAGGGGGTGGAGCATCTAGGCTGGGAGGTAGGTGCTTTGCCTCGCAACTCACCCGGGAGGTGTGCATCATCATTTCAATTCTGGATGGAGGAAATCGAGGCCAAGCGCCTGGTAAAAGGCAAAAAGGCAAAGGTGCCATTCGGAACCTACCCTGTTGACTTCCATGAGAAATCATGTCATAGAGAAGGGTTGGCATCTCTGGTTTCACTCTCTTTTGTGTCAACTCCTAGGCCCGCCTGGGGACTCGAATCCCATTTCTAATAACGGATTCATGACAAATAATTATGCAGCCCCTACGACAGGTGCAGAGCATTTTCATAATCACTTTTAGACTTTGAAGACATGGCTCAGCTCATGGACAGAACCAAAATATGTCATTTGCGAGTTCATTTCTGGAATGTGGATTGCAGAGAAAAGCCACGGTCCCCTTCTTCTGTGTGTATATATCCATTTCACAATTTCCTTCATTTTTGGCCAGGAAAATGTAGCCTCCATTTCCCAGGCTTTCCGTTCTAAATCAATGTCCCCACATGAGGTGCTGCATTTTAAGAAGCCAAGGGTTTCCAGATTGGTCAGACTCATGGCTCATTCAATCTCATCAACCAATTATCTCCTTGTTATGTGAAGCCCCGCCATTGACCTGGCATCGCCTACCTTTCTTTTTCTCTTGGGAGCCTTCCATTTTCTACTCGACACTTCTTTTTGTTTAGTTTAAAAAGAATGTTGTGTGTGTGTGTGGGGGGGGGGGGGTGGTGGTGGAGAAAGAGAACACACAGAGGTAGTAAAGGCACAAAGTTGTGAAGACAAGGAAGCAATAGAAGAAGGTAAAAAATGAAAACTGGAAAGGAGGAAAATGGGTATGCAAGCATGGATCAAGTGTGGAAAATCTGTTATAGCCAATGACTGATTTGCTACTTTCATTTATTCCAAAAATATTTCTTGGTTCTCCTCTGTAACCACTTTTCTGACGGATGATAGATGTCTATTTAAGGATAAAGGCACATGGCCCTTTTTCTAAAGAATTCCTTACAGGGGAAAACACAATGGGTTCCCCAGATTTCCATTCATCCCGCAGGAGAGAGTAAGCACTGGCCCTCTCCTCGTGTTCTTCTATAAGCTTTGCCATAACAAATAAGTCTCAGAATAGTTACCTGAGACACGTGCAGTGTTGGAAATCTCAGACAGGGTCCCACACGCATCCCCTCCTGGGTCCCTGACGGGCTGTGCAGGAAGATGGAAGGTGATGCGGTGTCATCTATGGGGCGAAGTGAGTGGAAGAGAATGGTCAAGTAGGAGCTCTTTACTGATGAGAACCCATTTTCAGACTTGCAGTGCTCCTTCCACTCTGTGTGCAGAGAGGCCAGAAGCATTGAACTGACAGGCTCCTTTTGCCCTAATTGCCAGACTTCACTTTGGTTGGACGCTGATCTGTGACTCTATCCAGGGAGACCTCCTCCTTCTTCCTCCATGGCTCTGAGGCTGTCCCGGCCCCCACCCCATCCTGCTTCTTCCTGCTCCCTGATGTGGCGTTGTTAGGTTTCTCTTCTTGCTTTACCATCATCTGTAACCCTTTTAGACTGTCCAAATAACAGCAAAGCCACAAAACACACCAACGGGTATTTTCACCTGGCATTATTGTTTCTATCTACAACACACTGATCAGTTACGCTGGTGAGCACCGTTAGGGTGCTCTGTGTCTGAAAAGATGCAAAGGCCACATAAGGTGAAGAGGAATTGATGGTGTTTTGGCATCTGAAAATCTTTTAAAAAGCCAAGTTGTGGTTTGGTTACACTCCTATGTGCCCAAGAGTGCAGTACTGATCCTCAGCTCACCTTCTCTGAAACAAGGGCTCGAGCGATATAGTCATTAGCGTGGTGGCTCATAGCGCACCCGTAGAATCTGTAGACCCTTATACAATGGTCACTCCCATGGTCCATTGCTAAGCAATGCAGGGCAATAGCCAAAATCCCTGCTTCACCTGCCTTTCTCAGCAAAGCAATGAGGATGGATAAGTCCCAATGCTGCTTCTGAAAACCCCCATTTCTCTTCCATCCCATTTACCTCAGCAATAGGCTCCCCAATACCTTCAGAAACCCAGCTCCAGCCATGCTTGCTTGCCTTGTTATGCATCCCTCTCCCCTTTTCCACTGAATTCTGAAAGCTCCCCAGCATGATGTGGCAAGTACCTCCTTAGGGTGAGGGAGCAGAATAAACTGAGGAGACAAAGAAAGAACCCTCTTTTGCAAACAGAACAGTCAACCTAGAAAATTCCTTCATTGGCATTCTGGTCCCATCGTCCAAATCGCTGTCAAGTGTCCTTGCAGTCAATAATGCAGAAACAAAAACGAGGTACATCCAAGTACAATGGCTGTCTTTTCATCCCTTTGCATATTGAGTTTTCAATTTTGTTACATGCGACACAATGCCTCACCCCAAAATTTTGACTTTCAAACAACCTAGGCAATTGCAACTTGATTTTTCCCTGACACGAACAGCTATAGATATTAAGCAACTAAATTTATTTACCATGCTGGGGTTATTCAAATTGATTTATTATTTTATTTTACTATTTTAGCATATAGGCTATTTGTATATTTCCAACCAGTTCCCCTAATTCAAAATGATGCCATGACTGAAGATGCCTTAGACACATTCAGATCACTCATGAAAAATGCTAGGATATTAAATTCTATGCAATTTAAAATATAAGCATATCAAATCACACCAATCCAGCTTCAAATAAAAACTGTCCCTCACCAACAAATTAGGAGCTAACTTGGCTACTCAAGTCACTATTGAACACTATTATGAAGAGAAAATGATGTTATGTTTTCAGTATAATCACTTAAGAATTTTCTTCTATAACTAACCAGGAGAAAACATTTTCTTTTATGAACATACTAATGCATGAAAATTCGTGCACTTGGTGGGGTTCCTCAGCCCGGCCTGCACCGTCTTTCAATCCAGGAGCCCTCAGGTAGGGTCCCTAGGCCTGGCCTAAGATCAAGGCCTATCAGGGCTTTCCTTCCCTACCTGAACCCCTCACCTACCCTACTGCAGGCTACTGGCCTCATCCTGGCCATTGCCTCTGCTTGCCATCTGTGCAGCACTGCACCCCCTCCCTTGCCACCAGTCGCCTCCCTCTGTAGACAACAGGCATGGGGTGTGATGGCTGGCTGAATGAGCCTCCTTCTGTGGGGCAATCACTGGCCAGCCACACACCTGCCTCAGAGTCACCGCCACCAGTGGCCTGGACCTCCCTCTTTCTTTGCTTGGGGGCAGGGCCAGCCAGGTGAGAACCCATCTACCTACCTCATCGCCCCTAACCATTGGCCTGCCTACCTGATAACCTCTAATGGCTGGTCTGCCTGTTTGATCACCCCTAACCACTTGCCTGCCTACCTGATTACCCCTAATCATACTTCCTGCCTGTCTCATCGCCCCTAACTACTTGCTTGGCAGGCGGGGCCAGCCCTGTGAGGGGCTGTGGTGATCGGTCTCTGGTTGTTCTGGTCATTACATTTATGGTGGTTGGCCCTTTATTATATAAGATGATAAAAAACAAAATAAAAATACCTACTGAGCTCAGAACTTTGGTATAAGATAGTTGAATGACTTAAAATATAATTTAATTTGACTATCAAATCCAGTCATCTGCTGGTTATGTGAATGATCTGATTGCCATCATATTACCGAAAAGAAATTCCAGGTGAATGGATTGAATCACATAAACTGGGATCTGAAGGCACTACACCAATGTTTACAGAGACCAGTATCAACTGACGGGGATGCGGATGAACACTTTGACAAGAGCAAAAATGAATTTTCCTATATTTTATTTCATGGGGCCACTACTGTGAATGGCAATCCCATGGCAATTCTGGAAATTCCAATGAAATAGGAAAAAGCACTAAGCATTTCCTGATAATTAGAAGTCAAACTATGCTTTTAAAATACCCAGGTTGGAGATTCCTCATACTTCTAAAATACTTCTGAATATTCTCTTACCTCTATTGTTCATTGAATTTTAAATAGAGATTGCTTAAAAATGCAAAAATCCATCTTGGATCTCAGTGGGATTTTCATTGAGAAATATATATATATTAGAGGCCCGATGCACAGAGATTCATGCAAGATTGGTGCTTCCTTCCCCTGGCTGCCAGCATCATTCTGGGCAGAGCCACCTTTTTTCTCTGGCCTGGAGCCTTTTCCACCTTCCCACACTGCCTTGGAGGCTGGGAGAGTCTGAGATGGTGCCTGCATATGCAAATTAACTCACCATCTTTGTTGAGTCCATTTGCATACTCACTCCTGATTGGTTGGTGGGTGTCACAAAGGTACAGCCAATTTGCATCTTACTCTTTTATTAGTGTCAATGTAGATATGAAATATGAAATAAAGGTATGGTACACTGTCAATTACATATCAGGTTTAAAATTATATCACTTTCAAATGTATAGATAAAGCCTATTCAAATTTATTACTAGTGAGTTTGAAAGTCAGATTAATTATGTTAATTTGCATGCTGAGACAGTCAAACAAACAACTCTCTTACTCCAGGGAAAGTCAGAGTGAAACATAGATTCAGTCTAAGGAAAATAATTGGACGGTCTCCCCATGGTGCTGTTGTTGGCTGTGGCTGTTATAATGGCTGTGGTGGCAGTGGTGGGTGGAAGAAGTATGCTGAACTTGCCCTGCGGGGTCTAAATAGTGCGATGGGATTGTTGTGTTCAAAGGACGCCAATAGTTCCACAGGAGACAGCCACCTCTAAACTGATGAAGGCCCAGTGGTTGAGCAAGGACCTATGAACCAGGCGGTCACATTTCAATTCCTGGCCAGGGACATGCCCGGGTTGAGGGTTTGATGCCCAGTGTGGAGTGTGCAGGAGGCAGGGGATCAATGATTCCCTCTCATTGATGTTTCTCTCTCTCTGCCTCTTCCTTTCTCTCTGGAAAAACACAAACTGATGATGAACGGCTGCTTTGCACTTTGTTCAGGGTTGGGTGATGACTGGTCTTGCTCTTTTCTGTGTAAAAAATGGTCACAAATCACCCACAACCTGTGAAATCCCAAGGCCACAGCTGCGTTTGTGAAGAGCCTTGTGCCTCGCTTGCACTTCCTAATATTAATGAGCAAATGGCCTATCTGCTGATGCCATTCTATGGATATTTGGTTAGGGAAGCTGCCACTGGGCCTGGTGATTTCCTCTCATATTTTTGATACTTAAATACAGCCCATAACCTAGTTCATGTTTATGTTTGTGAAGTGAAATATCCTCAAGTATGCCCAAGCCTGATGAGGGACTGGATTTTTCTCCAGCTTTCTTTTGCATGCAGAGTTTTCCTTCATTGGTTCTATTAAGAAAAAAACCAAAACTGCAGCTGTAAGCATCTCACTGTGCTCACGTTTCCATAGTTAAAAATAGTAATCAGTCTAGAACACTTCCCTTCTCTCTGGCTCCCACTTTTCCTGTGGTCACTCACTGATATCCGCAAGGCAAGGTCAGTTGTAATGCCATTGAAAAGGGACTGTGGGCGCGGGGGGACGGAGGGGACAGGGTTTTTGTCTTCCCGGATCCTGCCAAAGGGCTGGCAGACATTGATGTTACGAGAGGGGAGGCCTGTCACAGGCCCTTATTCCCAGCTCTGCCCTAGAAATGGCGAGAGAGGGAAAAACACACATGTTCCCCCGCCAGCCATGTGCACCGAATAGAATACCAAATACGAAAATGCGGACATCCTTCAGGACTGTTACCATTTTGCTTTGAAAACAGCTTTCTGAAACATCCTTAAAATACCAACTCTCCCAAAGAGCCTTCAAAACCGAACAGACTCCTAGACAATTAATTGATCACGTGGAGGATTTAGCGGGAAGAAATAGCCCATAAACATCTTATCCGCTCGGCGGGTGGTAGAAGGTAGGCTGCCATGACAATGGTGTTGAAAGTCAGAAAGAGGGAGGTGGGGAGAGCAACTGAGATTGGGACTAAATGAATAAATATAGATATAGATACAGAGATGTTTGGGACAAGCAGAAAGCACACTTAATATCTACATGCAGCCTATAGAGAAGTAGAAGGAAAAGGTGAAAGATTAATGAGGATTTTTTTTTTTGCATTTTCTATCATCTATGTGAATTATTACCTAGATGGATACGTCCTAGAAGAAGAAAAAAAAAACTGTGATGAATAAATAAACAGCTCTCGAAATCTTCAATAGGCTGCTTTACCTTGCAGGGAATATTATCATTGGCTTTTGATACAGTTTCTGCTGCAGGGAGAGACTTTCAAAGCTCCCCAAAGCTGAAGCATTGCCAGGCGCTCAAAGACCCCCCGCCGAGCGCGTCAAACTAAGAAATCTCTCTGAACTTGTGGAATTAAAAGTCATCTCCCCCCTCTCTCTCCGCAGCCCCTGTGCAAGCTGGGAAGCTCTGTCCTCATTTTTTTTTTTTGAGGTCCCTCCATGATAAACAAATGAAGCCTACAGCATCTTTATTCTTTGCAGCCATGCAATTAAAATTCTTTCCAAAAATGGAATTGAAGGCAATGCATTTCAAAAGGAACTTGCACCGAACAATGAGACCCAGCAGTCTGAATGGGCCACATTCAAGAAAGCCCCAAAAGGTTAAAGAGAGAGAGAGAGAGAGAGAGAGAGAGAGAGAGAGAGAGAGAGAGAGAGAGAGAGAGAACAGCTTGTTAAGGACCCGGAGTGTCCTTTTTTTTTTAATTTTTATTATTTTGATTGTACATCAAGAGGCTCTTTGCCACTTAAACAGCTCAGCAGGATTTATGGCTTCTGGAATGTCATAAGACTTAATTACTCAGACTGCAAAGAGGGGCACCCTGATAAAATATGCACAAAGCCATAGGAGACCCCTGCTTGCCGCAAATCATTATGTGTCCCCCCACCTCTCCGCACACAAATTAAAGAAGTGTAATTGGTGTTTGTATTCTCAGGCACCACGCTGCACGCTCCCTCTTACTCCCCTACGGTGTGTTCATTACAGGAACACCATTGTAATAATTCGGTAATTTCACCGGCATCGAAATGGTGGCTTCTGACTACCATGAGCAAACACAGTAACAAACAGTTTGAAAAGTCCTTTGATCATTAGCAGGGATGAGAAAAGTATTTTGAGTGTTTTTACCATAGAAAGGTAGAATGGAAATGATTTATCAGTTCCTAGTGTCCATGAAAAAAAAAAGTATTTGATTTTTTAAAATTTATTTTATTATTTAAAGTATGACAAACTAGAGGCCTAGTGCACAAAATTCGGTCATGGGGGAGTTGGGGGGTGTGTGTGTCCCTTAGCCCAGTCTGCACCTTCTCCAATCTGGGACCCCTCAAGGGATGTCCAACTTCCCGTTTGGGACCGATCCCAATAGGATCGGGTCTAAATGGGCAGTCGGACATCCTTCTCACAATCCAGGACTGCTGGCTCCAAACTGCTCACCTGCCCGCCTCCGTGATTGCCCCTAACTATTTCTGCCTGCCAGCCTGATCACTTCCTAACCACTGCCCTGCCAGCCTGATTGATGTCTAACTGCTCCCATGCCAGCTGTTTACCCCCAACTTCCCTCCTCTGCTGGCCTGGTCAACTTCCCTCTTCTGCTGCCCTCACATGCAGGCTTGATTGCCCCCAACTGCCCTCCCTGGCAGGCCTGGAACCTCCCAACTGTCCTCCTCTGCTGGCCATCTTGTGGTGGCCATCTTGTGTCCACATGGGGGCAGGATCTTTGACCACATGGGGGCAGCCCTCTTGTGTGTTGGAGTGATGGTCAATCTGAAAATTACTCTTTTATTAGATAGGATATAGTACATATGTTTCTCTTTTTTCCTCTCATTGACCTTCCCCAAGCCTCCCCTAACCACCAGCACATGCCCTTACCTTCCCTCCTTCCCCCAGTATCTTGTATCCATTGGTTATGCTTATTTGCATGCGTACAAGTCCTTCGGTTGATCTCTTATAGCCCCGCCCCTCACCCTCTCCTGCCTTCCCACTGCAGTTTAACAGTCTGTTCAATGTTTCTTTGCCTCTGTATCTATTTTTCCCGTTTCTTTTCTTTAAAAAAATCTTGCATCTGCAGACTAGAGATAAACATATAAGAACAAAAAATGTTTGAGTCTCAGTTTCAATGTCCAACAGTTCTGAGTCCCAGTTTCAATGTCCAACAGTTCCTTATGTGTACATGTCAGCAATGGTATCTGGATGGTGAACAGATGGTGGCAATGCAGGTGCCACCCTCTCTGGTTTGGTCCTGGGCAACCTGCAGCGACACACAGCTGCATGTGTGTGTGTGTAATTTTTTTAAGCTTACTTTAAAAAATGTTTTTATTTATTTCAGAGGGAAGGGAGAGGGAAAGGGAAATAGATCAATAATGAAAGAGAATCACTGATCAGCCACTCTTGCACATCCCCTACTGGGGGTTAAGCCTGCAACCTGGGCATGCGAATAGAACCTTGACCTCCTGATTCATAAGTTGATGCTCAACCACCGGGCAACACTGGCCAGGCTTAAACCCCACTTTGTAGGACTGCCCTTCTTTCCAAATGGAGATGGTTGGTCCAGGGGACAGTCAGTCAATGGTTTGAACCTGAGTGTTTTGTAGTATGTTGTTTCCAGGAACAGAGATAACACCCTCAGGGAGCAAACACATTCTGTGGAGCTCTATTGTTTGAGGTACTTTGACTACAAGGAGGTGTTTAAAGTAGAAAGGGTTCAAACAGAGAGGAGTGGGGCCAGGAGAGATGTTACAAAGGAAGAAGGAAAAGGTGGTGGGTAACCAGCATGGAGTCCCTGAAGTGACAGCAAGTGTGTGAAGAAGGAAGGGACATCCATAGTGTGAGCTACTGCAGAGAAGCTCATGAGAAGGCCATTAAGGAGAAGGTGGTGGAATCTATCCATTGGCAGTATCTTCTTGCTTAAAGAGGAAAACATTTTATTACAAGGGGCTTTTTAAATGCACACAATTAGGAAATTACCATCATTTGGGGTATTTTCTGAAGTAGAGAGACAATGGGATTGGGTGGGAAGGTTTGTATTTGTTTTTAAGCATATTCTACAAAGGAAGGAGGTGAATGAGGGCACAGATTCAAGAAGATGTGAGTGGAGATGAAGGTCCTGGAGAAGGAGGAAACTCAGGGGCATAGATTCTGGGACCCAGAGCTAACCTTGTAAAGAGGAAAAAGTATCTTTTGGTTTCATTTTAGTCTAATATGAAAATAGTACATTTAAAGCAAAAACATCAAGAACCTTGAGCAATAGTTCAAGTACATTGTGACATAAATGTGTGTCATAAGTAACTTTACTTTTGGCCCTACAATGCGTATTTGTCATTTCAGTTGAGTTTTAAAGAATGTCAGTTGGTGGATTGCACCACATTAGATATTAGAGACAGGCAGGGAGATTTCCTTAGCATAACAAAATATAAATAAGCACTGTCACATCTTTCAAGGTCATTTATTGGCAATGATTGAAATATTCCAGTAATGGAACATAAATTAATTTAAACATTTATTCTGTCGCATTGGGGTTATTTCTGCCCTTCATTTGTTTTAAGCTTTTTAATGCTCTGACCCTATTTATTTAAAGTGGTTTGAGTTTCATTTTCACTTTAAAGGATCCTCACATGTGAAAGCCACAACAGACATTATTTTGCTTTAAAAAGATGAAATAAGAGACATAATGTCTAGGTATCTATGGAGAGGATGACTGTAATCTACTCAGAAGACCTTGTTGATACATCCCACGTCTTAAGCCATTTCAGAAGCCTCCCCCGGAAGCTCTTGTCTCCACATGTGTGTTCTTCAGTCGGAGCAAAGAAGGATCTCATTTTCTGATACTGCAGTAAAATGTAAGTGTAGCCCTGTAGGTTACATTATGTGAAATCCTTTTTTTGTGAAGGGATTCCGGGAGAAGCAAGCAGAATTGAAATTGACTGAGATACAGAAGCCATAGCTATAACACCCAGCGGACCATAACGATCTCACTTGATTTTATTTACCCCTATTTATTTTTTTAATGCCCGAGTTTGGAACAAGTCTGATTAGAACAAATAACATTATAAAAGCCTTTGCAGTGAATCAAGGATGGGGGAATTAGGCACAATAGTGATAATTATAAGATAATTTATGGGCTATTTTGCATTAAACTTCTCAATCTATGTACTGTAGTCACACTAACACTTGGAGTTGGTTCTGATCTAAATGTATGATATTTGTATATATAAATACACACACACACACACACACACACACACACACACATATATATATATATGAACTTGATGGTTGTTTAAACAAAGAAGTGATTATTTCAGTACTGTTGCAGTGAGCAAGATTTTAACCCTTAGACACTCAGGGTGCTGATATATCGGCTTCCCCTATTTGCCTTAAAAAACTCAAGGTGCTGATATATCGGCTCTAGTTTTAAACTAATTTAAAAATTGTTACTTAATGCAAATTAAGTATTAATCTCTGTTAAAGTGATTATGGTATGTTTGTTTGTTTATTCTTTCAAAATGGGACTGCTTGAATAGTTACATTCTATATAAGGAAAATTACAAAGGACCTGGGAAACCTCAGTCAAGGCTAGCATTTGTAAGCAGTATCATTGAGCATTTGGGTCAAGAGTGGGTTTCAATGAGGGACAGTTCATCAAAAGTAGGAGTACAAAAACTGGATGCAAAAAAAGAGACTAATTGTTGTGCATGCTTCTCTAAAAATAAAAGAAAAAGACCCAGAACTGTCTGCATTAGATGTAATAAAGGCTTGCATGGGGAGTGTTTGGCCAAACACAAATGCTGACAATGTGAAAAGTACTTTTTCATATTGTGCATTATATCTCATGAACAAATAGGAATATTAGCGTCAAATTTGGATATGATAGAGTTAAATATTGTAACATTTTATAATATATGCTCCATCATTCGATAAATGTACAGGTTGTAATAGTTATATTATTTGTAACAAAGGTTTGGTGTTTCATTAAAAATTTTTGGTACTAAATATTTTTTATAAAATTACATTTTATTTGGACACATCCATTACATTTTTAAATAGAAACTAAAGTATGTTTTCGATTTTCAATTAAAATTTCAATTATCTTTGACCTAAAATCAGACTAACAAAAATTATTTGAAAAGAAGCTTGAAATTTGCAGAAATAAGGTGTGAGCTTTCTGGGCTTGAAAACCCAAAATGGTGTGAGAGCGAAAGGGTTAAACCATTTGATTCCCTCCAAAATGGAGTAGGGATTATTTTTTTTTTTTCATTCCAGCATGTCATTGGGAAATGCAAAGATAGGGTTTCATCTTAGGTAACTTACCTCAGATTAACTTTATCTCTACTTCAATGTCTATGTCTGAAGCTATGTAGGTGGACACTTATCATTACTTTTAGGTACCTAGGTTTTTAACTGTTTTTGAATGCTTGGAAAATTCTCTATTTTACAAGTTTTGGTGGAAGATACCCCACATAGGGGCTAATAACAGTACCCATTCAGGGCAGCCATGGAGGGCACCACACAAATCTCCACGGAAGGAGACCCAGCTGCAGAGATTGAAGTGTAGCTAGCATGCCTCCAGCTGTTGCAACCCTGGATTCTGATGGCCTGCACACTCAGGCCCAGGGCGAGCTACTCTCAGCTGGGGCGTGACCACAAGGGAACAACAGCCTGGCTCTGCACCCCGTGAGGAGTCCTTCAGAGGAGCACCCTTTACCCTGCAGCCCTCCATCTGCCCAGCTGGGACAGCCTCAGAGCCACTCTGACCTGGAGGCTCCTCCTACCCAACCCTGCCTCCACCCTGTTGGCCTTTCATGCCGGTCTCACCTCTCCCTGCTCTCCCTTTATTGCCTTCTCTGCCCTTTATTCTTCACAGATGTTTTCCTCAATAAATCCTTTGCACGTGTAATTCCATTCTGCCCTCAGTAGCCTGGAAGTCCCAGCCTGATGCAATGCCTGCCCTCCAACTCAGAATTCATATATAGGGTTCTTGGTGGCCTCCAAGAGGATCAGTGCATCTCGTTAGGGAGGACCGCACTGAGATGCACACAAACAGAAGGGAAGGGAAGGGGGGGGGGCATCCAGCTTCACACTCCTCTATGATTAGATATTAGGAAGAGCCAACATCAATAAATCTGCTCCAACTGCAGGTTGTCCGTGTTAGCCCAGGGAAAGTGTGCCGAGCCCGAACTGAACGCCATCACAGGCTCTGGGAAATTTCCTTGGCTGAAATCTCCATTCCTTTTCCAGAAATTCTCTGCGGAGAACTATGAAACATGCCAGCACAATAAATCAAGGAATAAAATTCGCAACGTCTGGGATTTTTGCTTGTCCTTGTCCTTCATGTGCCATGTAGTTGAACTGTGCTCTCATGTCATCATTACCTTGTTCAGAATCTCCTGGTCTCCAAATGAGGCTTAGAAGGGTAGGACTAGAATGTTCAAAGACCCTTTGATTTCTCCACTTTGGCTACATATTGCTGTTAGCTCAGGTACTTTAAATATTCAGTTCATTAGGCCAACCCTGTTCACAAGCCTCGGAGATATTCCCTGGGCCCTGGAAAGATTACAGAGCGTTAACCTATCCTTTCTATTCACACAGTAAGCGCTGAGAGTACACTTCCACTGTCTAGCCATCCACGCATATGTGGCCTCTTGGATGCAGTATGCAACTCAAAGTCCAGCATAACTGGAAAGAGCTCTCAAAGTGACGAGGTAGGTAAGGGGGGCAGCAGAATATGTGCCTCAGGATCTGGAATAGGAACTCTCTTACTATTTGACTAGAAATGGTGGGAATTGGTGTCCCGAGGCATCATGAAGTATGAACATTACAACAGGCAGCTCCTCTACTCTCCAGGACTTAAACAGCTTAGTAAAGAGTGTACGTAGCTGAAACTTGTTTGGCTCAGTGGCTAGAGAGTCAACCTGCAGACTGAAAGGCCCCAGTCTCGATTCCGGTCAAGGACATGTACCTTGGTTGCAGGCATATCCCCAGTAGGGGGTGTGCAGGAGGCAGCTGATTGATGTTTCTAATTCTCTATCTCTCTCCCTTCTTCTCTGTGAAAAATCAATAAAATATACTTTTTAAAAGAAGAGTGTATGCAAATGTATGGGCCAGAGTCCTAGACCTGCTTTCTTATTCTGCAATTAGTCTCCTGGGTAGTGGCCCCACAAGGCTAGAGAAGTCATTTAGGATGGTTCAGTGTCCTGCACTCAGAAGCCAGTTTCCTGATTGCAGAATTGTAGGCTGCCCTGTGCTATCTCCCAGCTAAATGTTGGGCGTATTAAAATCCCAATATGGCTCTACGGACCAGTTCAGCCATGTGTGGCCAGCCCTGCCTTGAACTTTAAAGGCCTGTGAGTCGCCTATTCCATGCATCACCTCAGTTACACAATATTAAACCAGAGACAGTAACACTAGTCATGTATTACAGCCCAGCAGTTTGGAGTTAAGGTAGTTCATAGAAAACGTGGTCCGCAAGGACACGCACACACAGGTCAAATCAAACTCACAAAGCAAGGGCAAACTACAAGCATCTCAGGGCAAGCGTGGCTGACAGCATCAGATGATTCTGAACTGCGTACTTTGAATCATGACACTGGCCAGTGGCTGGCGATCAGAGAGAATGGCTAGGCTTCTAGAGACTGAGTTTCAGCAAGGACTTCAGTTTGTGGGAACACCAGGATACAGGTGGCATTCAGGCAGGGCTCTGCCTTATGCCCAAAACTTTCATCTCTCCATGATTCCTCAATATAATCAGCACTTTCCCCGCTTCATACAGAGCCTCCTCTAATAGGTGTAGTTAAAAGATAGATTTTTTTTATGGGAGCTGACCCAAATATCTCCTAATTGACTATGTGTGTATATATACATCTGTATATAAATATGGCCATAATATCATATTTTCATTTTAATTTCAACATTCTAGTGATGATAGAAGATAAGGTAGAAAATTATAGGAGTGCATGTATTATAAGATATTATAGAAATAATATATATATAGTCAGATAAACATGGGCTTGAATCCTATCATTTATAGTCCCTGAATGGACTTAGGTAAGCTTAGATAACTGTTATGTTGGATAGAAATAATAATAGCTACTTCACGGCTCCTTGAAAAAATTCAGTTAAAGTAACATATGTAACATCTTTATCAAGGTAGTGCAGTGACTTTTCTTCTTAAACTTGGCATTATAATAACATTCATAATCGGTGAATTGATCCGCAAATTTAAAAAATGTTCACTTCCAAATCTTATTTCTATAGTTTATGTGCATTTATTAGACATGATATAAATGATAAGGGCTGCTATTAAGTTATTTCTAGACCAGTAGTCAACAAACTATTCTGATGGGCCAAATCCAGCCAGCCTGCTGCCTGCTTTGTAAATAAAGTTTTATTGGAACGCCATTACAACCATTTATTGGTATCACTTTCAGAAGAAGAAAAATTTGGCACAGAAACAGAAAGCTAAGGAGAACCGGAGGTGAAGATGGAGGCAGAGGTCAGAGTGACACATCCACATATCAAGGAGTGTCAAGGATCGCCAGCACCCACCAGAAACTCGGGAGGGGCAAGGAAGGGCTTGCTAGAGTCTGGTGAGGGAACGTGGTCCTGACAGCACCTTGACTTCATCGTCCCGTCCATCACCGTGAGGGGTTAAGTTCATGCCGCCTTCAGCCAACCAGCAGGTGGTAATTTGTGACAACAGCCACAGAAAACGAACACACCTGCTTATTTGGCATTTCTAGGGGAGTTGTGTGTATCCAGTTGGGATGTTGTCTCAGGGCGTCGGGGCGGCTATCACAAAAATACTTTGAAAGGAGATACGAGGGGCATGGCTTCGGAGCTAAGACGCCTTGGCTTAAATCTAGGTCCTATTGGGGGAGCCACTTATGCTCCAGTTTTCCTATCTGTGTAATGGGGAAAGAACGCTATCCATCTCCTAGAGTGCCAGTGATTAAATGGTGTAGAGTCACTGCCAGCATGGCTCGTTGCCATTAATATACTGGCTTTGTATAATTCCAAACCCTACTATTTAATTTTGTACCTATATTGTTTTTAAATTGGCATATAATATATATATGTATATATGTGTATATATATATGTGTGTGTGTGTATATATGTACATATAATATGCCAATAGGATATAATTAGCAATCTATTACGCATCTTCACATATTTCTCAACATGCTTACCAAAGATCAGCAAAGATATCATCCTGAAATGAGGAACCCTGAATAAGATTTTTCTTTTAAGATTTGTAATTGGTTTCTACAGAGAGAGGAAGGGAGAGGAAGAGAGACATAGAAACATGACCGAGTGAGAAGCATGGATCAGCTGCCTTCTGCATGCCCCTACCGGGATCAAGCCCACGACTGGGGCATACTCCCTGAGACCAGGAATCGAACCGCCAACCTCTCATTGCATGGGTGGTTGATCAACCACTGAGCATCCTGGATGGGGCTGGAAAACATTATTTTTTAAATAAAAGATCAATGCAGTGTCAAAACTAAGGAAATACGGGTATCACTATTTTGTTTTTAGTTTTCTTCTGTCAAATCTCCATTCAAATCTGTTACGTTTTAACATAGCATGAGGACTTTTAAACTTCCTGCATTTTATCAATTCCTTTCACATTTGAACTGCTCTGAAGTAAGAGAACAAAAACATTTGTTTCCTTATTATAAATGCTGAAATATATTATCTTGAAAATTGTAATTATCTGCAAAAAATGTCACGTTTAATCATATTTAAGTATTATTTGGCAAAACAACTTTATATATAAACCATCTATTTTAGGTTAAATAAGTAGTAACGAGTCTTTGTCCTTTAGAAGTGTTAAGCTTTCACAAAACCACCAACTCAAACAGCTCCACTTCCCAAAGGCAGAGATGAGAGGGTGAGGATGAAACCTCAGGTCTCTATGGAAGGCCTGAGCAAGCTAGTCGTTCAGTGACCATTTTGACAGAACCAAATGAACTGCCCAGAATCCTTTGTAATCCATGACTGGGAAAGGCAAGTTTGTCTCTGATTTTTTTTCTGACTGCATTCATTCTCTAGTTTCTAAGGTTAGAGTTCAACACCGCCGGCCAGAAGGTGAATGACTATGTTTTCACAAAGACCAGAGATTTGTTCTACATGAACTTGCCTCTGTTTTGATGAGTTGATCAAGTGCATGTATGAAAAGAGAAATGTCTTTCTTGCTGAGCCCAGTGCTACATCCCCCTTAGCTTTCAGAAAGCACCCGTTGCGTTCACCTGCCATTAGCATTGCACCTGGACAACTGTCCATGTCAGTGGCCGCCAATAGAATCTTGCTATAACCACTGCAGAGAGATCTCTGTGGGAGCAAGGTCTGAGAGCGCTGTGAGGCCAACGCCTCCAGTCCTGACCTGGTTCTTAGCTTGGTCAACTCGTCCAAGTTCTTAGAGCACTGCGCCCCCAGCATTCAAAATGATGGAGACTGGACATTGATCCTGATAAAGAGACAGAAGTCAATGTTCCACACGCCTTGCTTTATTATGAACAAATACTTTATTTGCTGCAAGTCCTAAGCTCCCCTGAGATCAATGCCACCAATCTACAGATAGGCATTATTTTAGTGAATCATACACTTAGAATGTGTGCAATGTCAGAAATAATATCAAAAGGGGAGTTGCAATATTTGAATATTTAGTGCCAAGGGTAGCCTTGGATAAAATCATTTGGGCTCTGTGGATTCTGGTTTACTTAAACAGGAGAAAGCCAGACCACCTGGCTTTAAACGGCCCCACACTGAACAATGTTTTCCAAATCTGTGATTCCACTTTGTATATAGCATCTCTAACCATTTTATTCTACAAATCACCACCATTTTCTTAATCCACATTCACACCAAAAGCGGCCTTAAGCATTAAAGATATTACTAAATGACTGGTCAATAGAATTGTCTACAGAGATCAGCTAAGGATTATATTTAAAGCTAGAGGCCAGGTGGAGGAAATTCATGCATGGGGGGATGGGGGAGCAGGAGCAGGGGGATGTCCCTCAACCCAGTCTGCACCCTCTCCAATCTGCGATCCCTCAAGGGATGTCTGACTGCCCATTTAGGCCCAATCCCAGTAGGATCAGGCCTAAACGGGCAGTTGGACATCGTTCTCACAATCCAGGACTGCTGGCTCCAAACTGCTCACCTGCCTGCCTCTCTGATTGCCCCTAACCACTTCTGCCTGTCAGCCTAATCACCTGCTAACCACTACCCTGCCAGTCTAATTGATGTCTAACTGCTCCCCTGCCAGCATGTTTGCCCCCAACTTCCCTCCTCTGCTGGCCTGGTCACCCCTGACTTCCCTCCTCTGCAGGCTTGATTGCCCCTAATTGCCCTCCCTTGCAGGTCTGGAACCTCCCAATGGCCCTCCCTGCTGGCCATCTTGTGATGGCCATCTTGTGTCCACATGGGGGCAGGATCTTTGATCACATGGGGGCAGCCCTCTTTGTGTTGGAGTGATGGTCAATCTGTGTATTACTCTTCTATTAGTAGGATAAGTTATAGTTCCCCTTAAAATGCACTGAACGTAAAGGACCAATCAAGAGTATCTTGAACTGAGCTTGCAAAATGAGAAATAAGAGTTGCAATGTAAACTTGTAAAGGGGTAAGAAAATCACACTTGCAAGAAAAATAGGACATTTCTAGAAATTTCAGCCTTTTAAATTATATTGATAATCTTATAAAACTAGAAGAGTATCAGGTGAGGAGTTAAAGAAGTTTACGAAGACCCTGCCTTGAGACCCATGAATGATAATAGGATTCCTGAGGTAGGGTTTCCACCAAGCCATATGTGGGGAGCAGGTGGGTGAGGGGTGAGGGGTGAGCCATTCCAAAGGGCAGAACACATCCTAGATGTCAAGTGATGCCTTTAAAAACCACTAGAGCCGTTTCCTCACATTGAGGCTATAAACAGAAGGATGCCTAACCATTCGAGGTCTGTTTGTGTTTCTTAGGAACTCTTCCTCTCTGAGAGGCAATAGATAGCCCTGAAATGGATTTCTTAATATATCCTTTCTAAAGAATGTTTGCAGTTGAGGAGAAATTTCATCTGTCCTTTGGGAAAACAGGTAAACAGGTGCTGCGTGCTTATAATCCACCGCAACCTACACTATGGCCTAACGTTGAGGCATCACAACTAACCTTCTCACTCTGTAAACACCGGGAAAGCTGCTGATGTGTGGAAGCAAGGAGGCACGCTGAACTTGGGAGAAAACGCCTGCAGATTCTCACTGCCTGTTAGTACAGTTTATTGTGAAGTGATAGTGCATAATTCATAACAAAAAGGCCCCTGAATAGCGACAGTTAAAAAAGGTAATAAGCATGCCTACTGCTAAAAAAAAAAAAAAGCAACCACAACAAACCCGAAGACAGAAATAAACCTTGTAATAAATTGGAAATGATTTTCAACCCGCCTCAAAAGGCAAAGTCAATCCTCTATCTGCTGTCACACACACACTTCCTGCCCATAGCAACATCTGAACGGTGTCTACCTTTAAACTGTTTCTGGCTTCACCACAACATACACACTCCAAACTGTTTTCCTGACAGACAGGGTTGTATTATCCAAGGAAGGGGAGAATACACTAGTCAACAGGGGCACTAAGTTTTCTCTGAATATATGTATGCCTCCGAAATTCCAGAGACTGGGTATTGAGTATAATCAGAACTTTGACAACAAGGCACGTCAATGCAGCCGTCCAGGTAGATGTAAAGAATGAATGAAAGCACCTTAGAAAACTGCTCCCGGCCTCAGTTAAATAGGCTAGGCTCATGGTCAGCAAACTGCAGCTCTTGAGCCACATGTGGCTCTTTGGCCCCTTGAGTGTGGCTCTTCCACAAAATACCATGGCCTGGGCGAATCTATTTTGAAGAAGTGGCATTGGAAGAAGTTTAAGTTAAAAAAAAAAACGGGCTCTCAAAATAAATTCCAATCGTTGTACTGTTGGTATTTGGCTCTGTTGACTAATGAGTTTGCTGACCACTGCGCTAGGCCAGCCAGCTACCAATACACAGGGGCATCTTGGGAAGTTTACCAGAATTCTTCGTTGCTCTTCTGAAGCACAGATAGGAAACTCTTCAGAAAAGGCGATTTCTTATCTGAAATGATGGGCTCAAGGTGATGACAAGAACGAGGCTCCCGTGCTATGAACTTCCTGGTTGCTGAGGTCGGTGGCTCATTTACCTGGAAGAAAGACTCACATTTCTCTCTGGTTCTTACTGCCATCAACCCTGAGCATGCTCCGGGGCCAATTAGTGCGGAAGCAGCCATCAGCTTAGAGGAGAGTCAGCTGCCAGTCGATTGCCTCTCTAATCTTGAAAATTGACATAAATAGCAAAAGGTATTTGAGGACCAAACAGCTTGTACAGTGAGCGATAAACTTACCTTTTTTTTCTACAAAGTTTGAAAAAGATAAGTTAGATGAAGAAATAGGGACCTATGTTTACAGACTGAAAAATAGTAATTAAGTGATACGTTAAAGTTTTTATTTCTTTTTTTTTATTAATCCTCAGCTGAGGATATTTTTCCCCATTGATTTTTAGAGGGAGAGGGGAGAGAGAAACATTGATTGGTTGCTACCTACAAGCACCCCTTGACCTGAATCAAACATGGAACCCTTCACTCCCAGGGACCACTCTCTAACCATGGAGCCAAACTGGCTAGGTCTAAAGTTTGTATTTTTAATCCTTTTTTACTCAATTTTCCTGGAAACATGTTCACCATATATTTTGAGCATGTGGCCCAGTGGTTATAGTGTCTACATTATTAATACATAACCTATGGTGTAATATATTAGCTATGCGGTCAATAGAAATAATATTTAAATTAAAATATATTCAATATGTTACTTTAAAAAGTAAAACATGTGCAATTGATTACCTTAAAAAATCTCATAAAATACTTTTGGATTTCTCACTGAAGTCTCAATTTCTACACATAAAGGTCTAATTATATTCAGTAATATTCTAGCTAATTAGGAACCTGGTCTTACTGACTTTAATTAAATAAATTCCTTTGAAAGCAATCACACCTTTAGCTAATGTTGACCACCAATTTGTTATTGACTAGGAATGGAAAGAGATGAGATTATGCTTTATAGGGGAAAACAGAAATAAGGAAAAGGGGTCATTCCCCCCACCCTCCTCCAAGTTCTCAGATCTTTTCACGATATCCCAAATTATAACCCATTTTCTTTCTTGTCTACAATGACTAGAAATTGTTTATCCCATTAGATCAAAGGACGTTCAGACAGAGCTCCATGGAGTTTATTGGGCTCCTAACAGGAGTCTCAGGCACAGAAGGAAGAAGATTGTTCTTGCTCCCAGGAGCTCCCAAGTGGCTGTCATGGCTGCCAAACCAGTGACCTCTGCGTGTGACCACGTAGGAGGAGGGCCTTCTGCTTGGAGATGAAGGGAGAGGGACAAAGGTGAAAGCCAAAGCCACTTTGGTCCTGAAAGATCCAAAAGGCTTTGCCAAATGGATAGGGCCTTGGAGTCTCTGTTAGAGAGTAGAGATGTTTGAGGATGCTTCCTCCTAGTCAGCTTAGCCTTGAATCCCAGCTGCACATCACAAAATAGCCTTGCAAGATAGAACACTGTCAGCTTTCTGAAGAACAGGATAACCCTGTAAATAACATGGTCATCAATAACATGACCCTGCCATTATTAAGAAAAACTTTTATCTTAAATTACTTGCTCTGCAAAAACAAGATATTGTAAATGTGCTTAAAAGCAGTCCTGCACAAAGGGTCGGGGGTGCTCTCTGAACTCCCTTCATGGAGGATGGCCGAGCAGTCGTCGGCTGGCTAATAAAGGCTCCCTAAATTTTAATTGGGTCTGGGCTCCAGTGGTCATTCACACACATTTGCTCCACAAAAGTCTCGACCAGGAAAGCAGGATCTGGATATGTAGAATTGGGCAATATATCTAAGATTATCAGTCAGCTGCTTGGATATGAAGAAAAAAATAGGAATCTCAAACAGTGAGATTCTAGCAATAAAGAGATAAAATAACTAGCATCACATGAATAACAAGCAGAGAAATTAAAAAGGGAAATGGATTGTCCTAACCAGTTTGGCTCAGTGGATAGAGTGTCGGCCTGAGGACTAAAGGGTCACAGGTTCAATTCTGGTCAAGGGCAAGTACCTGGGTTGCAGGCTCCTCCCCAGCCCAGGCTCTCCCCTGTCAGAGTTCCTGCAGGAGGGAACCAATGGATGTATTTCTCTCACATCAATATTGATCTCTGACTTTTCCCTCTCTCTTCCACTCTCCCTAAAAATCAATGCAAAAATATCCTTTGAGGATTAAAAAAAAAAACAGAGATGGAGACCGGAAACTGAAGAGAGTCTAGGAGATGACTCCCATTGTTATGCATTCCTTCCATCTTTGAAAATTTTTATGTTTGAGCCACAAAATACAAGTCAATATTAGACAAATAGCAGCAGAGGTCTAGGTAACGTGAAGAACACACGCAAAGCACTTCTGCCACGACAAACCTAGTTCTTCTCTGTTCATGATGCTTTCCAGTTCCTATCCAGACAGCCAGTTTGTGAATGGGAACATAAAAATAGAGGAACGATATTTTGCTTTTTCAGTAAATAATATCATGATCATATATTAGCCTATGTCTACCATATATTCCTGAAAATATTTTTCTAATCTGTGGGTATGTCGTAAAGGTTTTAAATATTTTCAGACTTTGCATAATGCTTAAGTAGATTTGCCAAAATCTACTTGACATTTGCTTATTTATGTTATAAGCAATATTTTATTGCCATAAACAAGCAAATAAACCTGCTTATGCATTTTTTCCTTTTGAATTAGTTTCTTCTGATTCATTTCTGGAAGAGAATTATAGGTCGAAATATATAAATATGTTAACAGCTCTTGATAAATATGTTTGTATTGTCTCTATAAACTATGCAAGATTAAGTATCTTCCAAATAGCCTCCCAATTATTTGAGGAAAGGCACCATGATTTTTATTAATGTTTTCTTTTCGAATAAATTGTTTCTATAATATTTCAAGACTTCCATCTTTAATTTGTAGTTTTTCAAACGTGCATATGTCAATCTATACTTTTTTACAAATCAAGTGAGATTTTTTTCCCCCCGAGGAAAGCAGGTTTCACTGGGATCAGCAGCAGCTTAAGGGGGACACATTGTTCCCTAGTTAATACTCTTCTAACTAGATAAGCTTTTCACCTATTCTCCAAAATATTTGGAGGGAATTAATGCCTGTTCCTGGGAACTTGGTAAATATTGCTGGACTCTGGATTTTTTAGTGAAAACATTTAACTGAGGAAAGCTTCTGAGAGGTAAAACATTCATTTTACTTTACATTTAGTTCCCAAATGGAGACAAATAGCTTAAAAGCAATATTAACCTTGATGTGCTTCGGCTATTTATCTTCATAAGAAACAGTCTGAAAACAAGAAAACAAAGCCCATAAAAATGATTTTATTTAATCACACAAGTATATCTCACCAAAAATCTTTAGTTATTTCCTTGGGGCTTAATTCCAGCCTCCGTAAGTCATGCGCCAATCCTATGGATGTCATCGGAAACTGTGCGTGTGGAACTCTGGGCCAAACTTGGTTGTCATGGATGAATTAGCCGAAAAGGGCTTTCGATCAATTTTTTTTTTCAAACATAAAGTGCTCTCACTCTGTAATCCTGTTCCATCTTTCCAAATTTATTGACCTAATCCAGCAATAATTATTGGATAGCCACAAGATACATCAGACCAAACCTCCATGCATGCATCAGAGGCAGTGGCCTTAAAACATTTACCTTTCCGCATAAATGTTAATAATCCTGCGGTGATATTTCACTGTGGCCAAAGGCGAGAATTGTGACATGCCGTGCAACAAGGTCAATTTCACTTGAGGAGGAATGCTAACGTTTTAAAGTCAGCCTTTCAATTACCGTTATTATTGCATTTCCGTTATCTTGTTACAGGGCGGTAATCCGATTTCACTCGTGCCACAGTTATTTAGGGAGGCTTAATATATTTCTTCAAAGTCAGGATGCATAAATGCCCATTTTTATATCATTTTCTAAGTCCCAAACACATTGTGTTTAAGAAAATCTGCCTTTAAAAAAATGTTTATTTAGATTTTTGTTAGCACCTTAACGTTTCCCTCGAAGGTAAAACTCCTTCAAATGGCATGCGACTGGTTATAATAACATGGCTGCCCCCAGGACCCCGTGCTCTCTCTGTGAGTAAGTGAGTGAATTTAATTCTAAGTCGTTATGGACCTGGAGCTACACTTCCTGATTGGCCTTATGATACCATCCACACACCAAGCCACTGAGCAACTGAAGGATTTTCATGACTCACCCACTCCGCCGGAGTCATTTGCTGTCCTTTTCCTCAAGGGCAGGGCAAGCGGCGTCCACAGACACTGTGGTGGACTACACTCAACTGTCTACTGAATTATACTTGTAACGGGCCTCCGGGGCACTCAGAACACTGTAAAAATGCAGACAATTAGCCCTGGCTGGATGGCTCAGTTGATTGGAGCATCCTCCTGTGTACCAAAAGGTTACAGGTTCTAGTCCTGGGTAGGGCACATATCTGGATTCCAGGTTTAATCCCTACTTGGGGTGTGTAGGGAAGAGAACCCATCAGTGTTTCTCTCTCTCTTTCTCTCTCTAAAAAATCAATAAAAACATATTTCAGGTGAGAATTTTAAAAATAATAATAAAAGGCCCTTGCCAGTTTTGCACAGTGGTAAGAGGGCAGGACCATGGATGAAAGGACCATTGGTTCATTTCCTGGCCAAGGGCACATGGCTCCGTTGCAGGCTTGGCCCTGGCATTGGATTCTTGGGACTCTTGTAGCAGGGGGCTCCCCCGCATTCACCCATGTGGTTCACTATTGGTACCCCTTGTTCAGGTGTCAATTACTGAGGTTCTCTTTCCCCAGCCTTATAAAGGGTTCAGCATTCTGGAGAAAGGGCTGCACATAGATGATTAAGAAGGAGTTCATGGACAAAAGATATTTTTGAAAGACATTGGGGGTCAGAGTAGCTTCCAGCTGATGACTAGAAGACTCCTCTCCTTGACCAAGGAACCTGCTTTCATTAGTACAATTTGTCCCAAGGCAAGGAGGAAATATACACTTCAAAGGGCATGGAATCAAAGAGGATATAGAAACATTGTTAGTTTGGGGAATAGCCTACAGCTGTTCAGGTGTTTAGCCAAGAGGAGGCAATAAAATGTCCTGAGCTGACTGGCAGCAGACAATCCTATTCAGGTTTGGGGGAAGTGCCGTTTAGCCATTTCTAACAGGTAAACTACATGTAACTCAACCCTGTTGAGCTCCCAAAGCTTCACCAAAATTTGGTAATACTCTTGTAATTATTACATGCTAGGATTGGTTCTCAGCAGTTCACAGCCATGTGGACCCCACACAGTGGGTGGATGGACTATAACTAGTGGCAGGATGTGGGGGGCTCAGCTCTACCATGGAACAGAAACTCTTCCAGAATTAAGGGAAATGGGACTTTAGAAACTCAAGGATGTTAATTCCACACAAATCAAGCTTTCTACCACATCCTTCTCCTGTGAGGGCCTCCAAACATGCTATTCCACCAGCACACCAGGAGCCTCACTCCCACCAGCAACAGAGAAGGTCCATCACCCACTTATCTGCTAACAGATGTCCACAACTATTATATATACTAGAGGCCCGGTGCACAAAATTTGTGCACAGGGTTGGGGGTGTTGTTCCTCAGCCTAGCCTGCACCCTCTCCAATCTGGGACCCCTTGATGGATGTCACCTGTTAAGGCCTGACCCCGGTAGGATCAAGCCTAAATGGGCAGTCGGACATCCTTCTCTCAATCCAGGACTGCTGGCTCCCAACTGCTCACCTGCCTGCCTTCCTGACTGCCCCTAACCACTCCCCTGCCAGCCTAATTGATGTCTAACTGCTCCCCTGCCAGCCTGTTTGCCCTCAAGTTCTCTCCTCTGCCGGCCTGGTCACCCCTAACTGCCCTCCCCTGCAGGTTTGATCACCCCCAATGCCCTCCCTTGTAGGCCTGGTCTCTCCCAACTGCCCTCCCCTGCTGGCCATCTTGTGGTGGCCATCTTGTGTCCACATGGGGGCAGGATCTTTGATCACATGGGAGCAGCCATCTTGTGTGTTGGAGTGATGGTCAATCTGCATATTACTCTTTTATTATATAGGATTTTTGTGGATAGTACTTTTTATTAATATAAAAACGTATCTGGGGGGCTTCCAGGAATGGCAGCAGTGGGAAGCAGTCATTCAAAACCTCTCACAGACAAAGTGATAAAATCTGGACAAAACTGTAACTACTATTTGAAGGCCTTGGCACGCCTGCCCAGTGAATGGCTTCTTGAAAACCAGCCACTGGAGGAGGTGGTTAGAGCACACTTCCAAGTCCTGGGCTCACCTGGTACAGAACCACAGACAGCCTCCCTTTCTTGGCTTGAAGGAGCCGAGGGAGGCGAGGGCTGGACAGTGGAAAAGTCTAGAAAACAGCAAGGAACACCAGGGAGTAGCTCTGTCGGCCTCTACTGGGGAGCAGCTGGCATGGGTGGGAGAGAGCTGGAAGTCTTAGCTTTCTTTTTTTCTTAATATATTTCATTTATTTTTTACAGAGAGGAAGGGAGAGGGTTAGAGAGAGTTAGAAACATCGATGAGAGAGAAACATTGATCAACTGCCTTCTGCACACCTCCTACTGGGGATGTGCCCACAACCAAGGTACATGCCCTTGACCGGAATCAAACCCGGGACCTTTCAGTCACAGCCCATATTCTATCCACTGGTCCAGACTGGTTTTGGCACTCTTAGCCTTATTGACCTGCAAGCTCCCTGACAACCTTGGCTGTGAGGACAGAAACGTGCAGCATTGCTCCTCAGCTAAAGATGGCAAGGAGGGAGACTGGAAACATCACAAGGGGTTCTGCAAGTGAGAGGAAAAGAGAACAGGCCCCCAAATGTGAGTACAAACCTCTGTCAAACCTAGGCCAACGTCCACGCTCAGTATTTGCAGGGAAGGCCTGGGGCTTGGGGCAGAGGGCAGGCAGCAGAGAGAAACTCGTCCCCAGCAGGTATTGGTGCCCGGAGAGGAATTTTGGGAGGTGGCTGCTTTTTGAAGGGAAGGTATTTCCTGGATCCACGCACAGCTCTCAGGGCTGAGCTGCAAGTTGATGGGGAAGATGAAGTTTCAGGAGGATTTCTTCGAAGCAAGGAATCGAGAGAGACTATATGAACTACACAGCCTGAATATAAACTTTGCCCGAATGCTTGAATGATCACCAAGTCCTATAAGCATAGCATGGACGCAGAGGGAACCAGGCTAAAAAGAAGGAACACGGTTTGAAGTGGGAGTCCAGACAAGTTAACTGCCTCCTTAGAACAAAAAGTGAAACAAGAATCCTTTGCTGAGAGGGAGAACACACAGCCACGATGGAAATGAACACAGAAATGGGATGCAGGGGTCAGCATGGGTCCCTGGACTAGACCAGCCAAGGAGAGGACCCAGCCCCGCATTGGCCTTGCCTGAGCACAGACCATGGAGTAAAACTGCAGGGTTTGAACTCCGTTTCACAAGTCACTGCTGTGTGAACTTTAGACAACTGTTTGGATTTCTCGGGGCCTCTGTTTCCTCACCTCTAAACTGGAATAATAACAGTACATCTTGTTTGAGGCATTTGTGAGCAATACGTGAGTTATTACACACAAAGCACTGAATAAGGGACGCCTCCTGCTGGCTACTGTGACCATGAGTATTCCCTTGAGGAGGAGGACAATCCAACCCCCCTGCTAACACTTACATGCAACTCCAGGGCGTGGCTGGAGGGAGAAACCTTGAGTCTATTAAACACAGTGAATTGGGTTTGATAATGCTACATTTCAGAGTCACAGAACAGAAGCACAAAATGGAGTGACCTAGAGAAAATTACACTTGATTTTCTTGTATAACAGAATTTTTGGTTAGGCTTGTGCTTATTGCTTGCACACACAAGTACATACATGCTTTCAAGCAGATATACCTGCTATTCACTCCTACAGGATACACTGGATTATATCTTGCTTTTTTTCCATTCTGACCATTTTATATATAGCCCAATTGAAATTCTGACTTCCTCTTTGTTTAATCCAAAAAATTTCAGAAAGTGATACAATGTTAAAAACTTTGTCTCATTTCTAATATTCCTGCATTCTGGTTAAGAAATATCCTATACAATAAAATCCTATACAATAAAAGGATGATATGCAAATAGACCAGTTACTATGCAGTGCACTGACACAAGGGGGCAGATGCTCAATGCATGAGCTGCTCCTGGTGGTCAGTGCACTCTCACAGGGGGAGTGCTGCTCAGACAGAAGCCAGGCTCACGGTTGGTGAGCACAGAGGTGGTGGGGGTTGGATATCCCCTGAGGGCTCCCAGACTGTGAAGGGTCACAGGCCAGGATGAGGGACTCCCCTGAGTGCACCAATTTTGTGTACTGGGCTTCTAGTCATCTATAAAATACATGACGATATTTTCAATTCCATTTATTTATTACTAGAGGCCCAGTGCACAGCATTTGTGCACTGCAGGGCGAGGGGGAGTGTTCCCTCAGCCTGGCCTGTGCCCTCTTGCAGTCCAGTTGGCAGGCAGACATCACCCGAGGGGTCCTTAGTGCTGCCACAGAGGCAGGATAGGCTCCCGCCACCACCACTGCACTCACCAGCCATGAGCCAGGTTTCTGGCTGAGCAGTGCGCATCACAGTCACTGGTTGTTCTGCAGTTTGGTCAGTTTTCATATTAGCCTTTTATTATGTAGGATAGGGCTAAGATTTTTATATCAATTTTAATTTTTTCTTCCTTGATTATTCATGCACTCAAACCCTCACCGTTGCCTACCATGGGTGTCTTGTCTGCTAGACAGGGGGTGCAATGATAAATACAACTCAGTTTCTATCCTTAAAGGCCGTACAGGGCCATAGAGATGCAGACAGACAAACAGCTTTTAAATAAGAAGAAATCATAGCAGCATTCAACGTAGACAGAGAGGTATAATGCTCGCATTAAATACAGAAAAACCAATTCAAGAATTGGATAGAATTATGAGGACTTCATGAAAGAGATGTTTGTGCAGCATCTCAAACCACAGGAAGTTATCTTTTAAATAGAGGAGAAAGAAGTTTTAGGAATTATGAAGGTTATATGAAAATCACAGTAGTGTAAAACAAACAAGTTCAGGGAATTGTAAATAATTTCAAATATTTGAGCACAGTGGGATATAGGGAGGAAAACCATGAGATCTGATGGGAAAACAGGATTCAGGCTGTATTTCAACTCAAATGTAAGGAGATCTGGAAATAAGGCCCTCAAGTGCAAGCTGACAAAGGGAACCTGCTTTGGAGGCATGTCTGTGTTAGGACTCGGTGACGGATGGCGCTGCCAGAGGAAGGAATGTGGTATGGGTGGGGGTCTGAGACTGTAGAATGGTCAGGTGTTCCAGGGAAGGGAAGGATGGCTCAGGCTTTTGGCTTCGGTGGCTGAAGACTGGATTCCTGCGGGACAGCTACAGTCAGAGCTGCCAGTCAGAGGCTGAGCACTGGAAGGGAAGGATGGCTCAGGCTTCTGGCTTCGGTGGCTGAAGACTGGATTCCTGCAGGACAGCTACAGTCAGAGCTGCCAGTCAGAGGCTGGGCACTGGAACTTGACCTTGGGAATTCAAAACAGAGGTAGGGGCCGGACACCTGGGTTTGGAAAAGGTGGAAATTCTGCCAATTCAGTGATGTGGAAAGAGATGAGCAGAGAGCTGAAGACAGAGCCACAGGGGGCCCAGCTTTGTAGGAGATGGGCAAAGAAGTGGGGATTGGTAAATGGAGCTGTACTAGTCAGGGTTCTCCAGAGGAACAGAACCGACAAGATGTGTATCTATAGCCATACATGCTGCATATCTGCATATCTGGTCAGCGCCAAAATGCACAGGGTAGCCTGGCAGCC
The DNA here is from genome assembly GCA_027563665.1 of Antrozous pallidus. NCBI lineage: Eukaryota > Metazoa > Chordata > Mammalia > Chiroptera > Vespertilionidae > Antrozous > Antrozous pallidus. The sequence continues at coordinate 91,738,070 of CM050519.1, forward strand.
TGGAGACCCAGGGGGAAGTTTCCTTTGGAGTCCAGAGGCAGTCGGCTGGCCGAATTCAATTCTCCTCAGAAGACAGCCGTGGTTTTCCCTGTGAAGGCCTTCAACTAATGGAATGATATAGAGGGTAATCTGTGTGATTCAATGTCTATTGATCTAAATATCAATCTTTTCTAAAACAAATCTTCTCAGAAACACCTAGAATAATGTTTGGCCAAATATGGGGTACTGTGGCCTAGGCAAGCTGACACATAAAAGTAACCATCACAGAAACTGAGATTCAGTCATGAAGATAGAGCAATTGAGAAAGGAGATGGAAAGAGAGGGAGGGGAGAGAGGAGAGAGAGAGAAAGAGAGAGAGGAAGACATTTCATGAGGCTAAGAGAGGAAAGAATTTCTAGAAAAACACAAGCAGATGTGAACTGGCAGTATGCTACAGGGTGAAGCAGTAGGAAGTCATGGTGATAAAATAGCTGTCTTTTCGCTAAAGCCAGCCAGAGTTGAGAGTGAGATACGGGAGACATCATCTGTCTAGTGAATAGTATAGTTCCAGAGTGATGGCCGAAGGGAGAATAAGGGGAAAGGGGACTTGCTTTTCCTACGGACTTGGAAAGAAAGAAAATCAACCTGCTATGATTCACAAGTTGGCTGATAATAGTAAAAGTGACTATAGCTCAACACATTCACACTCTAGGTGTAACTGCAACTTAACAGGATTCATAGAAACAGGGTACTCTCATGCCAAACAGTCACTTTCTAATAGTGAAATCTGGGGGAGGAGGAAGTATTTTGAATGGCACTGAGCTCAGGTCAGTCAAAGAAAACCACCTAGGTAGCTGGCTCCTCAACAAGGCAGATGGGCCCTGACTGGTTTGGCTCAGTGGACAGTGTTGGCTTGTGGACTGAAAGGTCCCGGGTTCGATTCTGGTCAAGAGCATGTATGTACCTTGGTTGCGGGCACATCCCCAGTGCGGGGAGGGGGGTGCAAGAGACAGCTGATCAATGTTTCTGACTCTCTATCCCTCCCCCTTCCTCTCTGTAAAAAATAAATAAAATATATTAAAGAAAACAAACAAACAAACAAAAAACAAGGCAGATGGGGTAAAAGGTGGCCGTGAATGCATTGGGTAATTTTTACCAAGTTATTTCTCCTTATTGATTGATACTGTAATTTCTAACAAAGAACATTTAACATTAATAACCGAATTCTTACTATAAGTAATGTTCTCATTTATTTTACAGCTCCTTATACTAAACATTTGGGAAGGTTAATGCAAGGTAGTGTGCAAAAAATAGCAATGGAATATTTTGATGACTGGACAAACATGGTCAGTTGGGAGATCTATGCAGAGCTTTTCCCTCTTTCTTTGGATAAACCTAATCTTGTCTTAAAATTAAGAAAAAATATGTCAAGGATGCACAATCCATAGACAAATGTATCTATTTCTTATTGCCACTTACTCTGATTTGTGTCATAAAAGAAGGCATATGACCCATGTACTGTTTTGTTTTCTTTAAAACCTTACCATGGCTACAAGGCAAAGAATCTATAGTTTCAGGCCCAGATTTTCATGCCATAAATATATGCACACTATAAAGAGTCTTCCCCAGTAGGATCTCATAAAAATATAACACATCTTGGTCGTTGCCACAAAATACACTTTCAGGGGCTGACAAAAGCACATCTAATTGGAAGCAGAGGAGTAATCTCACTTGTTCCACTTGAGTTGGGCAGCCAGGTGCTTGGCTGCATTTAAAGAACCTCCATTCAGTGTAATGGGTTGGGGTCACTTCATCTAATGGATCTCATTATATTGAGGGAATGTAATCATTTCAGTGGCTTGCTTTCAGTAGGAGAATGAGGAATTTCAATGCAACAAGGAAACTAATCTCAATTTGTTTTCAGTATCTGATAAAATGCTAGTTCACCAGATTTCAGGTTTTGAAATGGATTTGGAACAGAGATAAAAATATGGATCCAATCAATACTGAAGGATTTAGTGCCAAAATCTGTCCTTCATCCGATCGAGAGATTGGAGGGAAGGTGGGTTTTCGTGTTTTAGATGTCCTTCTGTTCCTTTCCTTCCTTGTCCTGGAGCAATACTTAGCATCTGATTTTCAGTACTGTTTCTTTATATCGATGGCCAACAGTCAACCCAGTCTTTTTAAAGAGATAGGGGAGGGTACGGTAAAAGGCACTGGCTTTTATATAAAAAATAACAACCACAAACAAACCCCAAAACATAAAATTCTGCATGCATGATTTCAGCGTCTCTTAACAACAGTCTCATGAATTCCGTTAGACTAGTTTGGCCATAGGAAATGACTGCTCTGTAGGTCAAAAGTTGTATAACGCTGGCCATTTCATGTGGTCCAGACCAAAAGCGTTCTTTCCTTAACAATAAACAAACTGAGGCTCACAGGCGTTAAATGGTCTACTCAAGGTCAAATAGCTAGTATACTGCACCATTGTAAGTCAGACACTGCTTTCTTTACTCTCCCATTCACTTCCTATGGAAAATAATATTCTAAAAATCAGACTTCTAGAAAATCTGGAGTTGCAATGGTCTCAACACCCACGGCTAGGTTTCATCTCTATGCTGTGCCTAGAAGTAGCCCATTCAGGTATGTCACAGGGATGCAAGAAGAAACTGACAAAGTTCCCAAAGGCCAAAGCTGGAACAGTTTAAGCAACAAAATAAATAAAAGTCACACTGAATTATAACCCACAGTATAAAAATACATACCCTTTGGTCATATGGGTATAAATAAATGACTGAATAAATAAATAGATGACAGAAAATAGACAAATGCCCTGTGCAGAATTTGAAATAATGTATGTGGAGACTCTGACTTCAAGCAGGTCAGCCTTAAAGGAGCGCGGGGTACAGTGACTTTCTTTCTAAGAGAACCGTATGCAAAGGGACAAATAGGGAAACTTGACATTGGAGAGACCTAACAAACACCATCCCCAGCCCAATGCCCAAGGTGAACATCAATGGCCAGGCATCACGCTGATAGCATATGGCCTTGACACGGTGTGACGAGAACGGCGGTTTATGTCTGCGATCGTCCCACTGGACTGGATGGCCCCATTCTAAACATGAGAAAAAATCGGACAAATCCCAGCTGAGGGACATTCTACAAAATACCTGACGAGTATTCTTCAAAACTGTGAAGGCCACCAAAAACAAGGAGAATCTGAGGAACTGTCAGAGTCCTCAGGAGCCATGGGGGACGTGGCATCTAAATGTCATGTGGACTTGCATGAAATCCTGTCATTGACATAGGGACAGTGGGTGACAACTAGGGAAATCTGAATGACATATGGAGTATCCTACATGATAAAAAGCTAATATTGCAAATTGACCAAACGGTGGACAGTCGGGTTGCTATGATGCACACTGACCATCAGGGGCAGACACTCAATGAAAGAGCTGTTTCCTGGTTGTCAGTTGGTTCCCACAGGGGGAGAGCCACTCAGCCAGAAGCCGGGCTCATGGCTGGTGAGCTCAGTGGTGGTGGTGGGAACTTCTCCCACCTTTGAGGCAGCACTAAGGATGTCCTACATCCCCTTAGGGCTCCTGAACTGCGAGAGGGCACAGGCCAGGCTGAGGGGCCTCCCCCCACACTGAGTGCACGAATTCCGTGCACCAGGGCTCTCGTAATCAATAATACTGTATCCATACTGGGCATTCAGTGTAACAAATGGACGTGCTAACGAAAGCTGTTCAGAGCAGGAGAAGCTGAGTGGGCCCAAGCCCTGACCGAGAATAGAACTGTATCTTCCTGGTTCACAGGTGGGTGCTCAGCCTCTGCACCCTACCAGCCTGGCAAACGATTAGAATATGTACGAGCAAATTCAAAATAATCACTTCCAGTACTGAAATGCTGCACCGATATTTTTTGCTTCGAGCATTTACAAAGACCCCAGCTTCTCGGTGTTTCCATAATGCGATGCAAGGTCTATCGGCTCACCGTGACCATTCCCAGGACCTGGCAGTCCAGCACAGAGATCAGGAGAGCTCAGCCCCGTGGTTATTTTTTCAGGATTCTTGTTTCAGACCCCGTCTGTGAAATACTTCCAGTCTGGTTAATGCATGCAGACTTTCAACCACTGCAAAGGGCGCCCTTGAGAACATGAGATGTCTTCAGAAAAATCCCAAAATAATTAGAGTGGCCTCAAAGACTTCCTGACAACTCACGTGTAATTTGATTTTATGTGAAAACCTTATAGTACACAAATGCTTAACATTTATCCAATGATGGTGCTAAAGTAGGCCATGGAGTGCCTTCCTAACATCCTCCTGGTTAGAGAAAAACCCGGGAGGCTTCAAATGCAACACGTTTCCTTTGCTATCACATCTTTAGAATGTAGTCATTTCACAGCATCTATCACCTCTGTCACGATTTTCTTAAATCTCCAGCCTCCCCAACTCACTTCTCTTATTACAGACCACATGATTTATGAGCCCGGATCGCTGCGAGACAGCTGCCGAGATTAGCATTGGAACCCGGTGCACATCACCTCGGAAGTAGTTCTTTCTGAAATGTACTGTCACCCTGAATGGAATTGCAACACAATTCTTAGGGCAATTCTGACATGTACCTTTAAACTTACCTGCTCGCTCGTAAAGAGGGAAAAAAAGAGAAATCGAAAAACATCGGGCTACTTTTATGTTTTTTCCTTCTTGTGAAACTAATTTATAGACATTTTTATCAAAAGCTTACCATAAACGTTTATTTGTCTAAGATTTTATGCATGCATATACAATATATATATTTATATATTTGTTCATATAATTGACAGTCTAGTCTATATTAGAAAATAAAGCAAAACCAATCCGATTTATAATGGGTACAACAGGCATGGCTCTCAGAAAATAACTCAAAAACTATATTACCAGTTATATTAATAGCATCTGAACTCCCAGAAACTTTTATTCAATGATGGGCCTTATAAAATCAAGTCTCAATTTTATATTTATATCTATATCTATATCTATATCTATATCTATATCTATATCTATATTTGCACAAATGTGTCCTTTCTCTCCCTGTATTTTTAAATGAAAGGATTTGGAGTTAAAGTCCTGAACTAGCTAAAGGATCTGTCTCTAACTAGTTATTTTGTTTTTTCCTACCAACCATTCAGGGCATCCCTGGCACATTTCCAAAGTGGATGTTGTATTGAAACTTACTAACAAGTTTGTGTTTGTATTAATTCTTCTCAGATGACCACCTCTAAGAGTTTTAAGAACCTGAAAAATCACTAGAGGTGACGATTCTTCATACTTTCAGTTCCTAACCAGAAGAAAATGGTATTTTAACACATCTCCTTGGATTTCCTGTTTTATTTTTGAGGTTTGATTTAAATATTTTTAAAAATTCTTTATTGTTTAAAGTATTAAATGAGTCTTCTTTTTCCCCCCATTGACCTCTCTCACACACCCCTCCTCCAAGCACAAGCCCTCTCCCCACACTCCCCAAAAGCTGTTTGTGTCCATTGATTTTGCTCATATACATGCATACAAGTCCTTTGGGTGATCTTTTTTGTTTGTTTGTTTGTTTTGTTTTTTGCTGATTTTACTTGGGGACATTGTGAGTGAGGAGAAGTAACATTCTAAAGGTGCTTCATTTCTGGTTTCTGTTCTTCCCTCATAAAAAACAAACAAACAAACAAAAAAAACAAGTTTTAAGTCAGGATAATTTTATGGGTCTAATGTAGGGATTTGGAGATTCAAACTCTAAGTAAGAAGTATTGATTAAAAAAAATAATTGTAATATTGGCTTGCACGAATCACACCTAACACATTATATAATGGTATATTCATTTTATGTAGTGAAGTCCCCCCAAAGGTTAATTTGAATATTAATAAGATTCAGCCTGAGTATAGTTTGAGTTCTACATTCTATGAATTTACTTTTTCAGATTTGTACAACTTTTAGTAGGTAACACTTAAAGATAGTAAAATATTTTTCCTAAAACAGGCAACAGGACTAACTTCTGTCTTTTCCTTCGGGGTTGAACTCAGGCAAACCTAGGCCCCTTTGCATTTCCTAGGCCCCTTACCACTCAGCTGCCGGTTCCTTTCAGCCACAGGAGAAGAGCTAGCCGGGAACATGAGGGAAAATCTCCCCTCTGGGTTCTGCTTCCCTTGTGTCTAAGGCAGGAAGGATAAGACATCCCTGGGAGGTCTCAGCTCATGGGTTTAGACAACACCCACATCCTCCTTTGCCTGATGTATGATGGTGGCTTGGTACCTACAAATCTCTGGCTTGCCTCAGTGTCCCATGTTTGGACTTCCAGCTCTTCTGATCATTGTCTCAGTCCCTTCTATGGAATCCCATGGCAAGGGTTGTGTTTTTTCTGACTGATGTCTGACACAGTAGTACAGTGACAAGGAATGAGTACACAGGTTTGCCTGTCTGCTCGACCCAGGCTTTGGATACTGGGCACACCCCCTAGTCTTTTCTGATAGTCTGTCTTCAGAACCTTCTACTTTCATCTGCTTTGTTTTCCCTCTTTAATTCCTCACTGTATTTATTATACTTGCCACTGTAAATCTGCGACTCAGTGGAGACATTAAAGATCATCTGGTTGCAGTAGTGACAAGAGATGTTTTGAGTATATTATGTATACTAAGTCCCACACTAAATATGCATATTTATATGTATTATCTCTTCACCCTCCACAAAGAAACATAAAGCTGATATTAAATTATTGCCATTGAACAGATGAAGAAATGTAGGATTAGATATATCATACAGCCAGCTCAGAATCTGCTTCAGATCCAAGCTATCTGCCCTATGCCTTGTTGATACAACTTCCTTCATGCAATCTTAAGAAGTTCAGATTTCTCTGAAGTTTTTACAAGACTGATCTTTGAATAAAGGTTTCTGGGAGTTCAAATGCTATTAACATAACTGCTAACATAGTTTTTGAATTATTTTTCCAAGAGCCATATCATAGTTGTTCCTGATGTAAATTGGATTGTCTTTACATTATTTTCCAATCTAGAGTAGGCTAGCAATTATATGAATAAATATCATCTACATATTTTGTGGTGTTTATTTTTTTGAAGTAAAGAATTTAAAATTAGAACATATATTCTGCAGGGAAAAAACCATGATGATAAAATATAAGTAAGGCAGTGAAATTGTAGTGGAAGTAATAACTTAGGAAAACAACCAAATTAACAAAAACCAATTAACGGCATTTTGATGTAATATCCTATTTTGTGCTTAGCTATTCCGAGTAAGCATTGTGTAGTTTGATGCTGCTTTATTTGATGTGCGACAGTGGTGGGGATGGTTGACTTGCTTTAAAATCAACTAGTTGGGTTTCTATGCCCAGATTCAGTGTATGTGAGCCTCTATATAGGGTTCTGAGAATGCAGACATCTAGGAACCACACAAGATACTTGGTTTCAACCTACCCAGCTTAGCAACATTATGTACTGTTTCCAGTATTTTCACACCCAGGATAGTTTTGCATGAATTATGCTCCATCACATCTTGAGTGGCATAGGGGAGAATAAACCAGGTTAGCTCAACAACCACTGACAGTCTTGACCTCAAACATTCTCCCTTGCTACCTACTCTCCTAAGAGTGGATGCATTCAGGAAAACCCAAACTGGCTGGGTTGGGGATGAGAAACTGCTCCTTCTTTCTTGTCCTGGGGGGCTGGACCCGCCGAGTGTCCCTTTGATTTCACTGTAATCCGCCTGACTCAAGGTGGGGCAGATGAATTCTTCACCACCAGATCTCTCTTCCACTTTAGGAAATAATCCTCTTTCAATCTCCTACTCATTCAAATAAAAATACCATCTCCTATTAATAACATCTTTCCCAAGGAAGCTCAAATCATTTTTCAGAGATTTCTCTAATCCTCACAGCAATCCTATGAGGTAGGTAATGTCCATACAACAACTCTTCTCAACCAAGTCAGAATGATTATGCAAGGGTATTAGGTGCCCGTGGATATTGCTGAACAGACTTTCATTTCATCTAAAAATGCATTTCCTGGGGATTGAAGGAATGCATTGATTTGAAATATATATGGGCTTAAAGATAAAAAATTTTACTTGAAATAGTGACTGTGCTGTCCACAGTACTTTTTACATTAATACAGATACACTGCTTCTAGCAAGATGCAATATAGCTCATTGGGATATTGTGAATATAAATTCCTAAGTTGGGAGGTATTGTTAGATTGCAAATATTAAAGATACAATTTATGGATTCCATCAATAATATTTTTGGGAAAATCATTACATTTAAAAATCATATTTTAACATTGCAATTGCTATAAGGGAAAGTAAAGAAGTTTATATTGGTTATGTGGTGGTTTGATCTCTAAGTATTATATATATATATATATATATATATATATATATATATATATACACTTACTAAGACTTTAGTAAATGATGTGGATTAAAGTTACATTATAAAATGTTTGAATTGGCTAAAGAAAAATCATCAGAACCTTATAAGCACATTCAAAACATGTTTCTAGGTATTTCCTTAAGCTAAAATAAAGACAGTCTCTCTCCACTAGCATAGTGTAAATATAATGGTATGCTAAATATAGTGCCAAATGATGGATTAGAGTGGTTTTTAGCAGTTAAGTCATTTTCCTCCCAAAACAATTATCATCCACCTTGTCAGATGAGAAAACCCAAGGCACAGGTTCCATCTGTCCTCACAAACGAGACTCAGATTTTAATCGGTGCCTCCTGCCTACCAGTGTCTCCTTCTCTAACCCTACACTTCCTCATGTACTTGAATTATACACTTAAGGTGTCAGCATATCTCCAAGGAGATTTCTTAAGTTGAAAGATGCACAGAGACTAATATAAAGTGGGAGCAATTGCTAACGTTCATACAGGATGTCCTTCCTTCCTTCCTTCTTGGGGAAAGCAAGCGAAATAAATGCAATCTGTGGCATGTGCACCATTCAGAGTTGGTGCTCCTCTCCGCAGAGACCCCTTGGACCCACAAGGCCAGCCCCTCATGGTGTCTACTGGTGAGTATGCCTCCTCCTCTTGACCTCAGCTAGTGATAGGTTTACCTTCTCTAGGGAGGATTAGAGGTTCTGATAGACAGACAGAATATTTATAACAAACCTGAGCAATAAATAAAACCCCAACTGCTCCTATACCATGGTTTAGAAAGTGAAGCTTTTCAGGAAGGCTAATCCTGTCTAATAAAAGAGTAATATGCAAATTGACCATACCTTCACCACACCCACCAGCCGATCAGGAGCGGGGGTGAGGGGAGGAGGGGAGGGCGAGGCAGCTGGGGAAGGAGGTGGTGGGACCAAGACGGCCAGGTTCATGGGGGGGTGGGGTCAAGGCGGCCAGTGTGCACTGGCCAGGGTGAAGGTATGGGCTGAGGGAGGGTGGGGGTCTTGGCTGGGATGGAGCCAGCCATCAGCCCCATTTCAGGGTGATGGCTGGGTGCCCAAGGCCTAAAGCCTTTGCCAGAGGCTTTAGGCCTTGAGCAGGCTGGGGTGAGTAGTTAGTAGGACATCCCCTGAGGGCTACCAATATGTGTGAGGGGGCAGGTTGGGCTGAGGGATCACCCACCCCCAGTGCATGAATTTTGTGCACCGGGCCCCTAGTCTATATCATAAAAAGCCTGTGGTTGTGACACTGTAAGGGCATCATGACCAAACAATAGGTCACCAGGAGGTTCATGGAGCACCTCTCATGGGCTGGGACTCATGGCTCGCATGGCAAGGCAGAGTGGATCATGTGGGGCTGGTGGAGGGGCCATGGAGGAAAGAGGGCACAGCATGGCAGGCGGGGGCAGGGAGCACTGCACAGTCCCCAGGTGGCAAGCAGAGGTGCTCCCCCTGCAGGCAAAGGGGTGGGGGTGCATGAAGGAGCTGGGAGCATCACAGGGTGCCAGCAGTGTCCACAGAGCATGCAAAGCATCATAGGCTGGCAGACATGGCCCTGGTGGCAGGGTAGGCTTAGGGTTGTGGTCGGCAAACTGCTGCTCATGAGCCACCTGCGGCTCTTTGGCCCCTTGAGTGTGGCTCTTCCACAAAATACCACGGCCTGGGCAAGTCTACTTTGAAGAAGTGGCGTTAGAAGTTTAAGTTTAAAACATGTGGCTCTCGAAAGAAGTTTCAATCGTTGTCCTGTTGATCATTGGCTCTGTTGGCTGGTGAGTTTGCCGACCGCTGGTCTAGGGGCCCCTACACGTACATCACTCAATCTTGAGCTGGGCATCTCGTTTAGAAGATAAAGGGTAAATACTCTAAATGCCTTTTAAAAGTTATAGATCAATCAATTAAGGTTTAGAAAAGCATAAGTTACCACCTAATTTAAATTTAGAAATATAAATGTGTTGATCGATTTATGGTTAAAATATGATTTACACAAGTGAAATTAAGGTAATAGAAAGAGTTAACCCTTGCTGAGTGTTAACTACATGTCAGCTACTGTGTTAGTTCTTTATATGTATGATGTGATTCCATTTTAAAACATTCCTATAAAGTAGGCATAATTGTTATGCTCATATTTCAAATAAGGTAACTGAGGCTAAGATAAAGGAATCAGTATATTAAGTGAATAGAGCCACTAAGTGATTCCTAATTCCTAACTTATAAACACTGTGTTATTTTTAAACACTCATAAATTTCAGCAGTTAATGAATATTCAGTGTGAGGACACTTTAAAACAGCACTTCAAAATAGGTACTTCAATTCTAATCATAGCTAATATTTCCTCCATCCTGGCAAAACTTCCCTCCCACTCCTGAATGAAATGAAAAGACCTCAGAATTCAATTTAGGTTTCATTTTTCACTGAAAATAACAGTCCGATCTCACTCATGAATATAAATAAAAACATTGTAAATAAAATATTAATATAACCATTATGACAATTAAAAATATGTTGTGCCAAGTCGCCTTTTACTCAGAAAAACAGAAATATAAAAATATGTAGAAATATTGATCTATAAATATATTTATTATGTTACATATAAATAGAATATAGTTGGAAAAATATAGCCTTATGTCAATAAATGCAGAATATAATTAATGGCATTCAATATCCAAGACTAAGTCTATTAAACAATCTAAAAATAGAAGAGTAAGTATTTAAGTTGATAAAGAATATGTACAAATACCCCATAGCAAATATTATTTTATTTTAGTTTTTAAATATATTTTATTGATTTTTATAGTCAAGAATAGAGAGGGATAGAAAGTTAGAAACATCGATAAGAAAGAAACATCGATCAGCACCCTCTTGCACACCCCTACTGGGGATGTGCCTGCAACCAGGGTACATGCCCTTGACTGGAATCGAACCTGGGACCCTTCAGTTCGCAGGCTGACACTAGGGCGCAAATAATATTTTAATGATAAAATGTTGAAAAATATTTACATTAAAGTCAAGAGTAAGACAAAGTTGCTTGCACTGAATATTCTACTCAGTCAAGTACCAATAAGTTAAATAAATTAGTATGCTAGAATATAAAACTATCACTTTGCATATAAAATAACTATAATCCCTCAAACTATAAATATCTGCTAGGAAAAAAACATATGACAAAGTGACTTGGTGTAAGAATAAATACAAATATTAAAATCAAGTCTATTTTTATAGGCTCTCAGCGATATATGTGTGTGTGTATATATATATAATAAAATAACATTCAAAATAGCAGTAGTATCTCAAAATATATCTGATAAACATCTTAAAAGTCTTTTTGTTAATCTTGGCAAGATGCTTTGGAAATGTACATCAGAGAACTAAAGTCTCCAAAGAGCTGAGACACTTTCACAGAAAACATCTAGTTCCCCTGAGATATCAAAACTGATTCAAACTTGGGAATGGGCTATGAGTTCAGAAATAGATCATCCAGAACAGTATCTAAAGTCCAAAGCACTCTGACATGTGCAATGAATGGAGGTAAGTGTTTGCTGATCAGTGGAGGGAAGATAGTCAATAAAAGATGCTTGAACAACCAGCTGCCTCTACAGAAAGCAAAGGAAATTAGATCCTTACCTCACACCACACATCAAAATCAATTTCCAATGAACTGGAAAACCCCCATGACAAACTTAAACAATAATAGAGGAAAACATACGATAGCTTTATAACTTGGGCTAGGGAAAGAATTCTTCAACAGAACACACAATTCACAGATCATTAAAGGAGAGGGTTGATTAATTTGACTACATAAAAATGAAAATGATGTTAACCAAAGATAGCAGATGCAAAGTGAAAAGGCTACCCATAGTTTGGGAGGACACAGTTTAATTTCAATGCATGTAACCACAAAACATGTACAAAAGAGGAAAAAGACAAACAATCCAAGGAAGACAAATGGGGATGATACACAAAGAAGCTCTTCTCTACACCAGGTGTCTTAATGCTCTTAGATATGAGACAACATTAATCTTGGGAAGCATGTTAAAATCACAGGGGCATACTATATTTTGCCACATTAGTAGAAACTTACAAGTCTGCTAAAGCCACTTCTGCTGAAGTGGTAGCAAAACAGAAACTTGTGGAAATATTAATTTTCTGAAAACAAATCTGGGAAACAATTGTGTGTTATCTTAGAAACATTATGTGGTTATGCCCTATGACTCAGGAATTCTAGATTAGGAATATATCTATATTGCTATATTTTACATACTAGGGGCCAGGTGCACAAAATTCATGCTCTTGGGGTGGGTGATCCCTCAGCCCAACCTTCCCCCTCACACATACTGGGAGCCCTCAGGGGATGTCCTACTGACTGCTCACCCCCGGCCTGCCCAAGGCCAAAAGCCTCTGGCCGAGAATTTAGGCCTTGGGCACCTAGCCATGGCCCTGCAATGGAGCTGATCGCTGGCTCCACCCCAACCCCAGCCTTGCCCCAGCCAGCAATCACCCTGCTGCTGGGCTGAGATTGCTGGCTGCCTCCACCCCAGCCCGGGCCTTGGGCAGCAGCCATCTTGGTTGTGTATTAATTTGCATATCACTCCTGATTGGCTTGTGGGCGTGGTGTATTGGGTGTAGCAAAGGTATGGTCAATTTGCATATTACTCTTTTATTAGATAGGATATTTACCACAACCCAGAATACACATGGAACACATAAAACACAAACAAAACTTTTAGAAAACAATACTTATCCTTAGTATATATTTTAAACTCTTACATTTTCCTTTCTCTTCAGTGAACTGATTTTACACATACTACTGAGTACCTAAGTAGGAAAGCTATTAATGCTATTGATATTTTCTTCTTGTCAATCAATGACTACATTGTTGAACTCTTGCTGAACATTCATATTGTACAATGTATGACCATAGTATGAGTGAGGTATGTGATGTGCTTTCATGATGTAACACCTTTTAAAATCCTATAAAAAGGTTATTAGTAAAACATTGGATTTTCCCAATTCTAACAGTCTCTCCAATGCAATGCTTTTTGCTGAGTAGATTATCAGGGGCAGTATTTCAACCATTGTTTTTTACATAACCCCCCCCCCCCCCACGACCACCCTGAGCCCTGCAATGCCTTTCTGCCTGGAAGCAGCTGCTGTGGGAGCTGTGGAGCCAGCCAAGCAGATAAATAATATTGTCTTCATGTCTAAAGGCAGTGCTTCAAGCCCAGCTGGTGTTGCTCAGAGGGTAAGCCCCTACCACTAAAACAGGAGGTAATGGTTTGATTCCCGGTTAGGGCATATACCCTGGGTTGGGGGCTCTATCCCCAGTGTGGGGTATGCAGGAGGCAACTGATCAATGATTTTCTCTCATCATTGATACTTCTATCTCTCTCTTTACCTCTCCCTTCCTCTCCAAAATTAATAAAATATAATAATTAATTAAAGGTAATGCTTCAATTTCCACTGAACTCCTAGGAAGGTTGGGAAATTCCTGGTTTCCTTTGGAAGATGGAGAATTCATTTTATAGCCAAGACCGGTTCGGCTCAGTGGATAGAGCACCGGCCTGCGAACGGAAAGGTCCCAGGTTGGATTCCAGTCAAGGGCACACACCTTGGCTATGGGCACATCCCCAGTAGGAGGTGTGCAAGAGGCAGCTGATCCACGTTTCTCTCTCATCGATGTTTCTGACTTTCTATCCCTCTCCCTTTCTCTCTGTAAAAAAAATCAATAAAAAGAAAGAATTCATTTTATAGATCAGAGTAGACCTGGCATTATCAGATGAAAGCAGTAATCCTGAACCTTCTCTAAAACGTAGGTGCTCCGGTCCCCCACTAACCTACGACTTATTCAGGTGAGTCCAGATTCCCATTGGAGTGAATGAATTCTGCCAAAGCAAGCAGATCCTAGCAAGTGCCTGCTTGTCTTGGTATTTTCCACTTCATGTGGATGAGTTACAACTGATTCTGATTCTTCTTTTCTCTGCCTCTGGATTTTTTTTCAAGCAGTGCCTCTCTGCTATGGGACAGATTAGATATAAATGCTACTTTAAAAATGCTAAACTATAACATAATTTTACACCATACAATATTTAATATGAGATCTGAAAATGTCGGAGGGGTGGAGTTTTTTTTATCTGTAAAAGTTTCCTTAATATTCTCAGCTCAATTTATGGCCTTTCCTATGGAAATAGAAGATGTAAAAAGGCACTTTATCAGAAGGAGAAACATAAGAAATCCTGACGAGTTGGGACTGTTTTATATTAAAAAAATTTTAAAAGATTTGAGGAATGGGATCTTTAGAGAATGAAAAAGGTAGAAAATCACCAAGTAGGTAACAACAAAAACAATAGAAATAATCATTCTCACTATTTAGCAACAAAAAGAAAAAAAAAGCACGTCTACTAAAATTCCAGGTTCCATGTTGGCTATATGGCTTAGTTGTTTGTAGTATCATCATCATCATATATCAAGATTGCAGGTTTGATCCCTTATCAAGACACACACAAGAATTAACCAATGAATTCATAAGTAAAGGGACAACAAAATTGATCTGTCTCTCTCTTTCCCTTTCTCTAAAATTAATTTTAAAATGTAGGTTCCTTTCTCTCTACATGTGTTTGTCAAGGATAGATGATCAGCGCTGAAACCACTGGCTTGAAGGACAGAGAGTTCAATGTTTCTGTGTAAGTAACCAGGAGAAGGGGAACACATGTGGCTATACCTGAGACCTCAGGGATCAGGGACACCAAAGCTGCAATTCACTCATTCAATGCACATCACTGGTACTGCCACGAGCAAGCCACTGTGCTAGACTTCAGGGACATAGGGCAAAGCCCTGTGCCAATGAGGAGTGTAGCCATGGAAACTTGCAAGGCATAATTATAGACTAATTACAGGGATGTGTGCAATTTTTGATGGGAAAGGTATTCAGAGCATAGAGAGGGGCCAGAGACAGGTACCGAGAGAGAGAGAGAGCAGATGCCTAAGCTGGCTTTCAAAGAAGCACCGAGATCTTCCTCTAGGAAGATTCAGGCCTATCCTGGAAAAGCAAGTTCGCAAAGGACAACAGACAGTGCCAATACTTGGAATGGAGGGCAGCTTGAACAAGAATCATGCACTGATTCTGGGTTCTAGAGGCCTAGAGTCATTCCTCCTTTGACTTTATCTCCAATGCTCTTGTTTTTTATGCAGCTTGTACGGAGTCCACAAAATGAGGATTTTGCATTCTATTCTGAATATATATATATATATATATATATATATATATATATATACATATATATATATACATATAGTATATATATTTTCATACCATATATATTCAGAAATATATATATATATATATATATATATATATATATATATATATATTCAACATTTCCCCTATAATCTTGAGCTAAATTTGCTAGCAAGTTTAATATTTTCCCTGCATTTAGATATAGTTAAGATCTAGTCACAGACTTGGTTGATAATAAGGAGGCTGGAGACAGTTATGCCAGCAGCAGCAAAGTCCTGAGCCACTGGCCTGGCAGACTGATGATGGGGCGAGTAACCATTCCATCTGATTAGAGCTGTACACCCAAGCTTGCCTGCTCCAGGTGAGGACTGAAATGCTGGTTACTCCATGAATACCAACATGTTGGAGCCACTCTGAATCTACTTTTTAACAGTGCTCTGATTCCAGTAGACACTTATGGCTGATAAGGAGGGTGTAGTGATAAATCATAGATGTCTACTGAGTTTCTTTCATTAGTAAAGTCCACCCAATTTGATCTTTAGTTACAAAAGTTTCATTCCTTATCTTAGATCCTGGGGAGAATTTCTGGGTCACTGAAAAATTCTTTTAACTTCAACTGAACAATATTGCTTCTCTATTAATTACTATAAAGAAGTGAATTATCCATTGTGTATTTAGACTAAAGGTGAGGTAGGTTATTTTTACTCATTCATGTGGACACTAGGTAGCTTGGTCTCTGAGCTTGCTCCAGCTCAGTCCTCATAAATTAGATACGGCTCTCCTTGGTCCGTGGAGAATAGATTCCAGTCACTAAGCAGGAAAATAAATATGCTAGTCACAGTCAGGAAAATTATATTTTGGATTCTGCCCTTTACTCTTGTAAAAAAAGCAAAAAAACACGCAGTGGTGATCACTTTGGTGGTAAAACAGCTTGGCATTTCCTTTGTGCTTGAGACTGAATATATACAAAGTTGTGCTCTTATACAATGTACACTGAATTTCAGAATTAAATATCAACAGTCTAGAGCTTGCTTTGCAGAAGAAAACATATGTAATTTCTTTTATTTTAAAGTAGATTATGTTTATAGATATACTAGGGGCCTGGTGTATGAAAGTTGTGCACTGGAGGTGGGAGGTTCGTCTGCCCCCTCTCACATCCTGGGAGCCCTCAGGGGATGTCCTACTAATGGCTCACCCCTGAATTGCCCAAGGCCACAAGCCTCTAGCTGAGGCTTTCCATCCTTGGGCAGGGGACCTAGGCCAGGGGACCCCAGCCAGCAATCACCCTGCGATCCAGCTGATCGCTGGGACTCTGCCCTAGCCGAGCCCAAGCCCACCCCAAGGCTGGGGTAAAAGCATCTTGGAAGAGGTTGCCCTGCCATGGGCAGCAGCTATCTTGGTTGGGTGTTAATTTGAATATCTCTCCTGATTGGCCTGTGTGTGTGGCTTGTGGGCATGGTTTATTGGGTGTAGCGAAGGTATGGTCGATTTGCATATTACTCTTTTATTAGATGGGATATTGATTTCAGAGAGGAAGGGAAAAGGAGAGAGAGCTAAAAACATCAATGATGAGAGAGAACCTTTGATTGGCTGCCTCCTGCACACCCCACACTGCAACCCCAGCATGTGACCTTGCCTGGAATCAAACCTAGAACCCTTCAGTCCACAGGCCTAAGCTCTATCCACAGAGCCAAATGGGCTAGGGCCGTTTGTATTTTTAATACCAACGAATATGTCATACATGAAGTTTCATGCTATGAAAAAATTTTCCTGTACTACTATTTCAAAATACCAGTTCAACAAACGAAATCTAATTCTTAGTAAACAATTTAGAAAGTTCTTCAGGCTAATGGAAAAGATCGTCTATCTTAAGTAAAAACAATAGAGTTAAAAGTGCCAGCTAATTTAAATAGTGCTATTCTGCCACCTCTGTTCTCAATCCAATGAACAGGTAGCAGCTTAAATAATAGGCAAATGGATGTGTTGAAATAATACCTATCTAAGTTATTTCTCATGATAAAGAAAGAAAGGTAAAGACTTCAAAGCAGCCCCACTTGCTTTCTATGCATGAAGAACTGAGGCATTGGAGGGCTTATCTGCAAATGTTTAGTCTATCAAAGCTTTGTTAGGTAGCCGTCCGGCAGCCTGCTGAGCATACTAACTAGCGCACACCCAAATTGTAGGTGTTGATTAGACATTTGTGCTCAAAATGAGAATCACCAAACGCACACAGCTACATTGGCCCCTTTTCACTCTAGATATAGTAAATGAATTCTGTAGGGACTCAGAGATTCACAAAATTTAAATGTAATTTAAAAAGTACAAGTAGGATAAAGGCAGATCAACTTAAAAAAAATAAATAAATAAATTCAGTGACCAGAAATTCATTTTTAGCCTAGCTGTCAATAGCTTTATACCAATGCCAATATGTTAAAAGTAGATGAAGATTCTTCTAGTGATTATTAGTCAAGATCTCCGTTAATATGCCTTGATGATATTTTCCTCTTCAATAGTGTGCATTATGGATTTCCATCTACTCTGATGGAACCACGAAGCATAGATTTTCATCATAGAATCTTTGTGAAATGCGTATTCAAAATCCCTTTGTTTTCCAGTAACAATGTTCCTTGCCCAAAGGTCTTAGCTTTCTAATGTGTTAAGGAAACTCCTCAGTAAATGGTATTTTAATACAATGGAAGAAGAGATACCATGGATTATCCTTACACGTGACTGCCTGGGAGTAATAAAATACACAATGGAATAGTGGTTGGTGTGGTTGAGCTCCCATGTGTAATATTTACCACTAGAGGCCAAGTACATGAAATTCATGCTCTTGAGGGTCCCTTAGCCTGCCCTGCACCTTCGCATGGTCCAAGAGCCCTCAGGGGATGTCCGACTGCCAGCTTAGGCCCACTCCCTGTGGGAAGTGGCCCTAAACTGGCAGTCAGACATCCTTAGCATTGCTGTGGGGGCAGGAGAGGCTCCTGCCACTGCTGCTGCACTCACCAGCTGTGACCCCACCAATGCATAATTGGGGCTGGGGAGACACATGGGAGGTTGGCCAGCCAGGGAGGGACACCTGGAGGGCTGCAGGGTGTATCCAGCCCATCTCACTCAGTCCAGATCGTCTGGACCCCAGCAGCAGGCTAACCTACTAGTCAGAGCATCTGCCCCCTGGTGGTCAGTTCATGTCATAGCAAGCAGTTGAGTGGCCTTAGCATATCATTAGCATATTACATTTTGATTGGTTGAATGGTCAACTGAACAACTGGAGACTTAGCATATTAGGCTTTTATTATATAGGATGTTGGAAAGGCTTAGATGATATGGGAGGGGATTGCTTTCTCTTCTTTCTTCTGTGAATGTTTTAGGTTTGGTCCAGGCTTAAAGTTTGAGAGACATTAATGTAGACAAATTACCAAAACAGGGTCAACGGTACATACTCAGCTCAGGAAATCTTTTACTGTCCCCACCATGCCCCAGGATCACCACCACTGCCATTCCAGATAGTCTCTTTGCCAAGATCAAATACTCATACCCATAGGCACCAAATATTGTGTGTATTCACAGGTCAGAAATTCTCCCACTTAATGTGAAGTAAATTGTAAACATTGCCTTTTCTCTTTTTTACACTATCCCAAATATTTTACTCCTCTTCCTCCTAAACCACAGCACTTCTGATGATTCTCTTAGATCCCTCTCTGCAAGGCTCCTCACGTCTAAGTAAAAGGTGAACTCCGAAATGGGAGAATGAGTTGCTTGTGGGCAGGGTTCACATCTCGATCTTGTGGAGAGAGCCTTGTGACCAGCAGAAATGGCACCCTGAATTTTAGAACTCTTAGAATAGTATCATCTCTTTGCTTTACTCAAAGTAAAGATTTCTCTTCACTTTTATTGGCATTCTTTATCTTTGGAGGTGAATGAAGAGCAGTACCAGTCAAAGTTTAGCAACTCAAAATACAACACACACAGGACGATGAAAGATGTTTGAAACAAAAGAAAGCAACAGAACAAAGATGGAGATAGACATGGAGACGCATCACTATAAATATGAAACAGATGAAAAAATGTTCACAGTGGTACCTCTTAGAGCAAAGAAAGTAGGTGGTTTAAATTCTCTTTCTGGTGTCTTGTATGTTTCCTATGAAACAAATGTATTTCTTCTGCAGGCAGGAAAGTCCTGTGAATGGCTATGTTTCACACATGGGCAGAGAGGGTGGGGAATGTAGCACAGTCGAGGAGAAGATATTCCAGAGAAATTATTTCTAGAGGGAAAAATATGTACCTGGGCACAAAGCCAAAAGACTCGCGTGAGAAAAGAGGTTAGAAGGCAGTCTGATTTTTGGACTCCTGTTCTTTCCATTTATTTTGTTTTGGAAATCTGCTCAAGAGTGAGAAGTGGTTTTGCATTGAGTCCTAAGGTATAAGCCCCATTTCCAGGCAAGCATGCATGTGGCTGCCTAGAAGTAATCATACATGCACTAACCTCATGGGCAGAGAGAGGATCAGCATCATGCTTCTGTATAGCATGTCAGCCTTTGCAGAAGGTGTCGGCAAACATGGCATTCTCGCCATAACCATGCACTGGAATTGCCAGGCAGCCTACCGCAGTGAAAGACAAAAGCTTTTGGCTTTGGATAAAATTGGACATACATCCAGGCCTAAGGACACATATGTAATACCTCCCTCATCAATAAAAAATAAAAAAAAAAACAACAACAGTGAGATAACAGAAGTCAAATTCTAATAAAGAGTCACAATAAAAATAAATGTAAAAACCCAGGGCTTTTTGTATGATTCTGTTTAAAAACCTGTTGTTTTACAAACTCTAAAATGGGAATAGTACTAGGAGAATCTATGCAAAGTGCCTAATTTGAAAGGGCTCAAACTGGGCATAATTTTTTTTTATCGTCGTTAGTTATTCTGGGTGTGAAATATCAGTGAATAATTAAGATCCTGTTCCTTGATCGGAATGGCATTTTTGTGGGATAATTGCTGCCGAGCAGGCTCTGCGTACAGCATGCAGCAGAGCATTCGAAGTTTCATCGACAAGGCAGCTGTGCGGAGACACAAGTCTTCCTACTTTTGTCTGTTTGACATTTTACTATTCTTCAGGGAAGAGATACCTCCCAAGGGATCCTATTGTTCCTGGGAATGCAGTTTCTAGTTGTGTGTGTGTGTGTGTGTTTAGTAATTCAAGGATCAGCCATGTTATACAAAGCCCAACATCAATAACAGAGTTAGCGCTACACACCAAGTCCTGAAAAATAAGATTTCCCCTCTTCAGCCCCTGGAGTGTTTCTCATCATGCGGTTCACTTCATGCTTCCTGACCCAGCTCCTTTGTGTAAGTAAGAGAAAGCTAAAGCATAAAACAAAATTAGCCACTTCCCGTCCTGATTAAACTCTCTTTCCCCTTCCACAGCGCACCACAATCTCTGTGTGAGGCCCCAGACAGCTCGGTCCAGTGAATAGGATGTCGTCTGGATGACTGAAGGTTTACGGGGTGAATTATGCTCACGGGTTTATGGGGTGAATTATGCCTTCCTTGCAGGCTTGCCCCCCGGCCCAGGTTGGAACACCTGTAGAAGACAACCAATTGATGCTTCTCTCTCACATCAATATGTCTCTCTCTTTCTCTCCCCCTCCCTTACACTCTCTTTCCAAACCAATAGAAAACATGTCCTCAGTTGAGGATTAACAACAACAAAATCTCTGGGTGAGAAACACCCTAGCTTAGCTTGTGTGCCCAGAGCCTTTGTGGTGGCTCCTGGGACACAGGTGTCTCAAGCTCAAGACAGCATGAGCCTTCCCTTAAGCAGTGTGGGTGATGTGTGTTATTCACAACATTGTCCATTTGGGAAGGCTGTGTATATAGGGAAAGTGAGCGGACAGGAGTGGCCTCCACTATGATCCCTGCTTTCATATAGTAAACACTTCTGTGAAGTTCTGATCTATAAACCAGGAATAACAATGACCACTTCATATATTTGCCCTCTTCAATACATGCCTTAATATATGCATTGTACTTAGTGTATCTAGAAATAGTAGGTGGTTCATAGATTTTGATTCCTATTTCTCCATCTTTTCAATATCCTGCCATTGAATTATTAAGTTTAGAAGAATTTCAAAGAGATATCATGGTAGGTAATATGTTTCTCATCAAGGACAAATGTTAAATTTTTAACTAGATTCCAATTCTCTTTTGAAACTCTTAATATCATTTATCTTTGTCTATCAATAATGGTTATTTCCATGTTCCTGCCAGCTAACTCCAATATCTGTATAACCCGTGGGTTTGCTTTTATTTTTTAAAATCTTGACTGTCGGTCTACATGGTGATATTTTATCCCAGAAGCAGTTAGGCTTTTCTCTGTTTGACACAGAACTTAGAGCCTTCAATCCCAAATACTCTATCTGGTCTGGAATCAGTTGAAGGTTCAGTAAATTCAGTTTCCATTTGTTTCATCCTCATTCCTTAGATATGGCTTCCTGGGTCTTTGATTGAGAGTCTGGTGTATCTTTGTCCACTGAGCCCTGAAAGACTGTTGGAGATTGTTATGTCATTCACAGGTTTTAGTTGAGCAATTTAGCGTCCTACCCCACGCAGCTTCAGATATGGGGAAAATCTTGACAGGGAGCCTGGTGTGTACTTGTGGCAGGTCAGCTTTACTGGGGTCTTATTTTCTAATCACTGAAACTCTGCAGGGCCATCCTATTCCACCTCAGCCTCCTATTCCACCCCTAGGACACAGTAACTATGTCCTGGGGAAAACTGGCTTTGTGTTTGCAGGTTCTTTGGAGGCTTAGCCATCTCATCCAAAACTCTGTTGTTTTCACTTTCCCCCAGTGGAGAATGTTTGCCTAGGCCAAGCCTTATCCTTGACCCTGACCTTCATTCCGCAAACGCCCTTAGGAAAAAGGAAAATATCTATAAACTCTCAGCTCACCTACAAAAGCCTCCTCCTCCTGGGATTTCATCTCCCCTAAGTTCTTGTTGCTTTCATAGCTTCTCATTCTCTTTAAAGATATGATTTTACTGTAATGTGTTCATGTATTTCCTAGTTGTCGTACAAGCTTAATATACCATAGCCAGAAAAGAAAATCTCAAAGATAAATAAATTTACATTTAGATAAGGTGTCCCTTTTTTAAAACTACATAATTGGAGTACGTAATTATGTACTGGTTTGACTGTCTAACAGCTCTGTAGAAGGATGCTCCCTGAAACATGCATGTGTTCTTCTGGCAGAGATGCCAGGAAGCCTAACGGAGGGATGCAGAACGGAGCTGCTCGCGGACTTTGCAGACTGAACTTTGGGCTAGGGTCAAAAGTTTATTCTTATCAGAGCAATGCTCCTAGTAGTGACCACGAAGGAGTTTAGAAGCTTGGAGACTTGGGCTACTGAGTCGGGGTTATAACACAAGCAAAGCAGAGTATTCAAAGATATTTAAGGTAGGTTTGGTAAGGATGTGTTAATAGTCAACCAGGAACTTTACATGTTAAATACATTTCAACTCTCAGTTTTACTACCCAGGGAATCATTGCTGAGTGCTGATTTTTTTTATTATATTAAGTCTAGAGGTAGACTGATTTTAAAATAGAGGAGCAGCAAATGGGAGTCGGTCCTCTCACAAATTTATTCTGCTGCTTCACTGACTACTATAGTTGTCCCCTTCTCCCTACAAATATAAAGGTACCTGCCTCATGGGATTTTTTGATAACTGAATTAGTTTACCAAAAAAAAATGCTTAGAACTGTCCCAACTCGTGCTTGCTGCCATTAGTATCACTACTATTTTCATCCTCAAAAGTTAAAGTGAAATAATCTCCAAAATTTGATTCAGCAGCTCAACAGACTTGAGCTATGACCTACACTTCTCTACTTACCCACAATGAAATGTTCATTTACACTAGAGAGAGCACTGAAAGCTACTGCTAGGATGAGTTATATACATCAGACATGGCAAAGAACCACACAAATGTCTTTATCAAAATATCGCCAACTTCAGAGCTTGTCCTCTGTTGAAATGAGAATTGGAGCTATTGAAAATGGGACAGAGCTGTTGAAATGACAATTGTAGTCTCAGCGATAATATGCAAGTATTACACCAGATTACCCAATTATTTTCTATATACCTTAACAAATAATTCATAAAAATAAATTTGGTGGTTGATGTTGTCTCTTCAGTGTCTAGACATGGTCTAGGCAAATGCTTGCTGGGCTGTTGAGTGAGGAATTATATCCTTTGAAGTCCTAGAATGCTCTAGATTCCAATAGAAAGAGAATACAGAGCAGTAAAAAGCCTACGACTATTAGTGTCCATGGCTTATTCCAGCAATAGAACTGTCTATCCATGGACAGCAGGCATCCTTTGTTGCCTTAGCAAGCAACAACAACAACAGCCTAAAAGGACAAGTTGATGCATCTATTTACAGGTAGACTGACAGATAGAAGATGCCTTTACCTTTGCTCTGACATACGCAGAGAAGATCAAAGAATCAGACAAATGAGGTGGTATCTATATTATCTAGCTCGGAGGTGATTTTATCTGGTTTATAGGAATACACCTATGAGTTAAAAAGTATATATATCGAGTGGACAACTTCATTGGGGTGAAGCATTCATACCCTATTCTTCTGAATTCAATCCACTTCAAATATAATACTGAGAACTGAAACCATCTTCATAGACAAACCTCATTATCTACATCAATGTGAATTTACTTTCAGGAATATCTGGGCTCTACGTGATTATGGTTTGTTTCAGGAACTTACTAAAATTCTATTTAGCTCTAAATGTCCATAGACCTAAGTTGAAAGATAATAAATTACAATGGAGAGAGTTATTGTACAATTTAAAGGTCTTCAAACACAAATGGAAATAATAATTAATTATACATGAAAATGAAAGTTCAACTTCATATTATACAGTTTAAAGGTCT
Organism: Antrozous pallidus; assembly: GCA_027563665.1. NCBI lineage: Eukaryota > Metazoa > Chordata > Mammalia > Chiroptera > Vespertilionidae > Antrozous > Antrozous pallidus. The sequence goes on from CM050519.1 coordinate 91,762,651, forward strand.
TCAAACAGAAAGGGAAATCGTAATTAACTGTACGTGAAAATTAAAGTTCATCTTCCTTTTGTAACTACTTAAAAATAAACTAAAGACTTTAAACCTCGCCCGTATGAATCAAAAGTACATCCAAATAAGTGACTTTCAAGTCAGGCACCTGTGTCAAAACATGAGTCTCACCTAGAATCTCAATTCACATTTCCATTGTTCTCATTAAAAGTCATTCTACGAAAGGAAATTAAGGATGTGTATTAGTTCAGGCCTTTCCATTAAGGGTAATGGTACCTATCAAATGATTTTAGATATTTCAAAAAAGTTAGGTCTTTTAAAACAGACTTTTCTTTTTAATGCAGAGGAACTTCAAAGTTGTAATTCAGAGAAAACCATCTCAACAGAGGTATGAAATGTAAGTGTGTGATATATTTAAGGTGGCTGAGGACTGACGATGGGGGCAGGGGGGTGGGAAGAAGTGACATTAAGACATGTCAGAAGTGTCGACACGCTGAACAATACACTTGCCCAAAGGTCCTCTCCTCTACAAAATAATCCTGTTCTCTTAGAGCCCCAAAGCAGCAGGATGTGAATTGAAGCTCATCATATAGGACTAAATATGCATATATGCCTGTGTGTGTGTGTGTGTGTGTGTGTGTTATGCAAATCGACCAGATGGTGGAATGCTCAGTCGCTATGATGCACACTGACCACCAGGGGTCAGATGCTCAATGCATGAGCAGCCTCCACCCCGCCTCTCAGTCCCTCTCTGTGGCCAGCAAGCTCCGATCATCCAATGGGGAATGGGTGGCAGCAGATGTGGGCATCAGGGCAAGGTGGGTGTGAGCAAGCAGGACCCTGATTGCCCTGCCAGTTGCCTCACACACAAAGGGAGACTGGCATCAGTGGTGGGGGGTAGGGCCAGCTGCCAGCAGCTGGGGAAGATCAGCCCTGATTGCAGGCAAGGCCTAGGGACCCTACCTGTGCACAAATTTCATGTGCCAGGCCTCTAATCCTATATAATAAAAGCCCAGTTACTGAATGGCAGGACAACCTGAATGACTGGTGGACTAATCTCTATGATGTGCATTAATCATGAGGGGGCAGATGTTTAATGCAGGAGCTGCCCCCAGGTGGTAAGTCTATTCCCACAGTGGGAACAGCCACTCAGAGGGCGGGTCCACAGCTGCTTGGCTGATCAGAATGAGTGGTGTTCCCACAGCCAGCCAATCCCTGCAGGCCATGCCCCTCATCAGTGCACAAATCCCATGCACAGGGCCTGTAGTTCTTAATAATATCCTTTGTCACTCATTGATTCTTTCAGCTTTGCCTGTGGCTATCCCTTTCGTAAAAAAAAATCATTCAATGCTAACTGTGTTCATACAGTTGCAACCAGTGATGGAACATGGATAAATGAAATTCACAGTCAATACCAAAGCTTTAGGTTAATCAATATTTCAGCTTTCTGAATGCTCAAACAGAGAAAGCTGACTTGGATTCTGTTTGCTCTTCACAACACTGTTCATTTGACATTCCTGGGGCTAACGAAGTGGCAGACAAAAAAAAAAGAGAGAGAAATAAAGAGAGTGAGAGATAAATGAAATAGAAGGAGAAGTGGATGGAGGGAGAGAGAGAGAGAGGGTGATTGATCTTGGCTGTTCAGACACTCTCTATCTAAAACCAGAATAATTTTATGAGTAAAAATTGTAATATTCCAAAACCTAGTTCTCATGCAAAAGAAGCTCTATAGTTAGCAAAGAACATCTATTTGTCCATGTGTTTTTGAGCCTTAGTAAGCCATATCAATAGATAACCAGATATGATTTTGAAAATTAATGAGTCAGAATCCCATCCTTTGTAATTAGGTCAGCAAGAAGAAAATGACTTCATTCTTGTTCACTGTAACAGTAACCTTTTGCTTCCCCTCGATCCCAGAAGGCAACCAAATGATTCAACCTTCCTAAAATTTCACCTCCCCTCATCCATTATATCTTAACTTACACATTAAGATTTTAAAATCTCCATCTGGTGGGTATAACTTGACCCCTTTTGATTTATAGGCAACCTGTTTTCATTGGTAAGCACATATTTTTTCCCTTTGGCCACCTGGCTGGGGCGAGAACAGCTGAGGCAGGTCTGCTCTCTAGTGAGCTGCTACCGGGCGGGCATGGGATGCGGGGGTGTGGGGTGATTTCAGGTCTAGGAAATTAGAGCTGAAGTTCCTCCTGGAAACCGGAGGCTTGGGAAATGACTCCTTCCCCTTATCAGTTGGTAGATCTCAAACAATGGTCACATCAGCAGTGTGGGAGTCAGTCTCCTTGCCTGGCTTGAAGGGGTAACAGTGCTCTGGGCTGTTAAGGGAGGGGTCCAAAGAAAAATTCCAATTATACTCAGAAGGTTAGATGTATAGTATTACAGGCCAGGGTGTCTCAAAGTGCAGCCTGCTAACCACTCGCTTTGGCAGCATCTGGAGTTGGGATGGAGCGGGTGTCTGTTGAATAATACAGCTCCCTATTCTTGTTCTTCTGAAAGTGATTATATAGAATGCCCCCTCCCCCAAAAGCATATACACACTCCCACACCTGGAAGCTCAATTTTGAAAACAAAATGCATTTAATAAATACTGCCCTATAGAATTATTCAAAGTGTGTGATTACATCTTTTTGGACATGCTACACACACACACATACACACACACACACACACACACACCACACTCTAGAGGCCCAGTGCACAAAATTTGTGCATAAGGGTGTGTGTATAGCATGCACGGGGTTGGGGGTGTCCCTCAGCCCAGCCTGCACCCTCTCCAATCTGGCACCCATCAAGGGGTGTCCGACTGCCCATTTAGACCCAATCCTATCCTATCGGAATTGGGCCTAAACTGGCAGTCTGACATACCTCTCACAATCCAGGACCCCTGGGTCCCAACTGCTCACCAGCCTGCCTTTCTGATTGCCCCTAACAATTCCTGCCTGCCACTTGATCACTCCTAATCACTCCCCTGCCAGCCTGATTGCCTCTAACTGCCCTCCCCTGCCAGCCTGGTTCCCTGCAACTGCTCTCCCCTGCAGGCCTGGGTCCCCCCCACCTTCCCCCCCGACTGCCCTTACCTGCAGGTCTGGTCACCCCAACTTCCCTTCTCTGCCAGCCTGGTCATCCCTAACTGCCTCATCTGAAGGCTTGATTGCCCCCAACTGCCCTCCCTTGCAGGCCTGGTCCCTCGCAACTGCCCTCCTCTGCTGGCCATCTTGTGGTGGCCAGCTTTGTAGGAACCATTGCATGTGGGAAGGAGAAAAAGAAAGGTTCAGTGGGACTGAGAATCTTGTCTTCACAGTCACTGATTTGGATGGGGAACGCGGGAAGACCATGGGCCTTTGCAGGATGGACTTCTTTTTAAGGCTATCTACACGCAAGTGGTTAAAAACAGCGATTTCCTGTGCCAGGAATATCAAGGATAATAAAAGAAAATGTACAAAGCAAAACAGGTGAGCAAATTAGTACAACTGGAACGTAAATATCAGTAAAGCAAGGCAAAGCCCAGTGTGAAGTGATGAATAAAATGGGTACATCAGATCCTAGCCATTTGTCACACAAATGGGTGCTCTGGCAGCCAGGGCAGAGCAGGGAACACACCAGCGGGGGAGATGGGCTTTCCTTCTCCCGAGTAGGATAATTACCCGGGAAGCCGAGTACTGAGTGACTGAGAGCTTTCTTTCAAACATGTTGAGTTTGAAGCTATGAAGTAATTTAGACAGAATATTAGTTATAAAAAAAACAGAGAATTTCGTTCAATTTAATAGTTTAACATGCTGACAACTTCTAATTGCCAAGAGGATTGGATAAATGGAAGCCAGAATTCCTGTGTTATGACAGAAAGAACGGGCTGGAAAAAGAATATGTTTGAGTGCTGTACTTATTTTTCAAATTTGCCTTTACCGATGTATAGTGGAAGTAGATGATGGCTGAAACTTAAAAAAAAAAAAAGTCTTGGTTTCTATCTGATTATGTGTGTGTTTTCTAACTCCGGGAAATTACCTAATAAAGTGGTTAGGATATAAATAAATAAAATAAAAAGATAATCAGAACATTGAGGTTTTATTTTCCTTTATGACTCCTGTTACATTCAAGGGTTACGTAAAGGGCAAAATGTGGATCTAATCAATGTTTGGCACAGAGCATGTGCAGGAGGTCATTTTAGTGGGCATATTAATCATTTTAAAGCTCGGTGTTTTATGAACCTCAATGTAGTATATTAGACTAAAAGGATTAACTCTGTCCTTTTGAGGGAAGGGGACCTTGCTTTACTGACAAACTGTAGCCGAATAGAAGAATGGACCTTTTCACTCTTATCGAGGAAAAGTAAATTATTGTAACTTTTTGTGCTAAATTGTCATGGAGATCCTATTTCCATCTATGAAATCCAATGCTTTTTTAAAAAAAAAATCAGAATAATCGTTCTCTTAATTCCTGCACATTTATGTGTGACAGAAGAAGGGAGGGAGCGAGAAAGACAGGTTGACTGCTCCATACTGAACACATGCCATGCACCAGACAGGATGCAGGGAATGACATGGATGTTGGGCTTCGGATGAACACGTCTAAGTGATAAGGTTTCCATCATACAGATGAGGAAATCGAAGCTCAAAGAGCTTCACTGCTTTGCTTTAGTTTCAACTCTTAATGATTTTAAGAACTGAAATTGCAACTCATGCCCCTAATCCCAAGCCAGTGTCTTAGAAAAGCATTGAAATGACCCCCTTTCGTTCTTTTCATTCCCAAATTATAAGATGGAAGATTTCATAGGAAAGGAACATATTATTAATTCATGGTGATGCTAAAATAGCATCTTATCTTCAATGGAAACATGACAAACGAAAATAAAAGCAAAGACAGATGGGAGACTGATTATTTGACTAAAACTCCCTGAGTACAATTCCCTTTTTATCATGGCCAAAAGAGTCTGGAAGTGCAAAGACAGGACAATATCCATACACTCAGTTTTGAGTGTGAAGTAAAATTGTCCTAGGTGTACATATGTAAGGCACTATGTTATTTTCCACCACGATTATTCTGGCCCTGCTGGTGTGGCTCAATTGAGCATCATCCCTAACACAGAAGGTTGCAGGTCCAATTCCTGACATTCAGATGTCAGAGCATCTAAAAGCAACAATAAAGAAAAACAAACTGAACTTCTGCATGTGAAACTGAGATACGATCTTTTACAAAGTGTGTGCATAAAGTATTGTAAAATGTCTTAACCTGGGCGGTGAGAGTTTGGTAGTTTAGGAGCATGGGTTCTGGAGTCAGTGGGGTCTGATTGCCAGCTACCGCCCACCTCTTTCTGGTGGTATTACTCAAGCTTTAAGGGGCTTACCTGTAACATGGCAGTAGGTGCTTACCGAAACCATGGAGGTAAGACAAACACCTGCCCCTTTCTGTAGTGATAAGCCTTTAGTGAGATGGTATGTTACAATGGTTAGCGAAGTGCCCAGCTCGTGAGAGACATTATCTAATTGGCGACTAAAGGTTGTACTATTAGCAGTGTGTGGGGCTCAAAGGGAGCAGTGTTTATTTGCCATGAGGATAAAATCAGGAGTCTGGGCTTCCTATTTTTCATGTCCATTTTTCCCCCTCATATTTCTTCCCACTCCTTCCCATAATTCTCAAGGATATCTAAATATGTATGTATACAACAGGAAGTAGCATTTAATAACAGTGAATATATGTGTGAGATATACAATACTTCATATATGTATATGTGACTTCTATTAAAGTCTTATGTTATTATTTATGACCTAATCTACTTGTCTTATGTTCCTGATTAGTTTCTACACTCTTGGAGGACAGCTGTTGAAATCATCTTGTTTTGGGTAGAAGACTGGAGTTCTACCTAGTACCTCATGTACTTGACAGTTCATGCATTTTTAATTTGGGGAGTACAGGTATGTACAAGTTGACTTCTTATTTGGTTTTAAGATGACAGCATGTGAATACAGAGTAGATCAACGGTAATCTTTAAATAGCAAAATCTTAAAGAAAAAGAAAGACTGCCATGTAACTATTTTGGCCTCAATTTCCTCCACTTTTCTATTCTCTATTTCTCCCTCACCCTCTCTTTCCTCCCCTTCAAAGACCAGCACACCCAGACGGTGCAGTATTTTTAGCTTTTGAGAAAATGCTGCCATATTTGGAACTCATGGAGGAGAAGAGACATAAGAACAACCAAGGTTCAGAAATTAAGTGATCAGTCACTCAGCTATCAAGATGTGCAGTAGCAATTAAATTCCTTAATAACTAAAAGTGAGCTCATTCTTTATGCATTATTTTCTCTTAACAGTAATGATTCACATTGAAGATTCCATCTGTATTTTGAAAATAACGGGTGTCTTAGATTAATGACATGATCTATTTGCGTTTTCTCCATTTCTCAGAGAAAGGGTGAGCAGGTACAAGTGCGGCCCCTCCATTCAAAGCTTGCGTCACCTGTTTCTGAGAGGAGGTGATCCAAGGCCAGATATAAACAAGTTGGAATTCCATCAAACCAACGGAGAACAATGGCAGCCCTTGTGAGGATGTTGAAACAGCATCTGTAACTTCTTAAAATTCTATTTTTTCATACATCACAGATGTCTTAGATCAGGTTGAATTAATTTCATCATCCAGGGTCAACACAAATACAAATACAACATAAACAAGCAAAAGCACAAAAATAAATGCAGGAAATGTCTTTTCTTACATTCACCTTAACCTTCTAGATTATTCTTAGTGAACTGCTTGCTGTTCCTGATATATTAAGTGCCAGGGAAAGCTTCCAAATCCTCATAGAACAAATGGCGTTCAAACTCAGATGCACCTCATTCGCAGTCCATGCAGAGAAACTGACTACCTAGTAGCTTTCTATTTTCAAGGATCCCTCCATTGGTCTCTAGACCATGTTGAGAAATATGCTAACTTGATTAAAAGTTAGATGCCTTAATGTTAGTCCTATAAGGGTGGGAATGGGTCCCAGCAGATTCTGTTGCTTGGACATTTCTTTCATCCTTTCTGCAGGGTTTGTCCTGCTCCAGCCACCAGCGGCATGGCTTGGCATGTGACAGCAATCTTCGGCATGCACCCCAATAATAAATCAGCCCGGCTTCATCCACTTCATCTATTGTCCTTTCTGTGGTCCAGGAGAGCCGTTATTGCTTCTTGGAAATACTTGCTTCGCTAACAGCCCTTTGCTCTGTCTCTGTGCCTCCTGCGGGCACAGTATCTCCTGGCTCAGGTGCAAGGTATCATATCTATTGTGTGGTCCTTTAAGGGCATTCTAAATGACAATGACCCTTACCATGCTTCGTGCTGACTGGGCACATGACTCAGCTGAAGAAGTGAATGGAGTAACCATCACAACCAAGCTAACAGCAGTCTAGGCAGGGACCGTGACCTCATGAAGTTCACCGAATCAATTGTAAGGGGCATCTGATGTCAAAGACAGACCATGCCTCCAAAATCCAGGTCAAGTGGTCATTAAAGCCTAATAAAGTCTTCTCAATGGGATGTCAAGAGGGGTGAGTTCTGAGTTTGTCAGTGGTTAGGCTAGGGATGTGGAGGAGGAGGAGGAGGAGTAAGAGGAGGAGGAGGGGGAGGAAAAGGAGGAGGAGGAGGAGGAGGAGGAAAAGGAGGAGGAGGAGGAGGAGGAGAAGAGAGAATTCCAGGGATAACTGTCGAAGCCTAAGGGGCAGCGGAGAAAAAGCACCAGTGTGTGGCTGGCAGTCCACTTTCCCCGACATGGTGCCCATATAAGAAAGTATAAAGTCTTCAGAACAGAATCATTGAGACCTGCCATGACCTGGTCTTCCTCCAACTTCCATTATGTCCCCTTTCTGCCCCTCTTTCTGTTTCCCCATCCCATCCTGTCCCTTGTGCTACTGGGCCCCTTCCGCCTGAATACCAGGATACACACACGGACCTCTCCCAGTGCACAGCCATGGGGGATTGGAGTCCCTTTTCATAAGACAACGCCACACAGATCGCCTGGAGGCTCACACTCGCCAAGCTGCTGAAGGAAGCAGGTGCTGTCTCGCTGTCGGCCTTCAGAAGAGCCACCCTCCTGCTCATGCTTCATGCAAAATCAGGGAGCGACTCCATTCAGGTGAGCAATGACACAGGTGTTGAATGGCTGTCCCGTGGGCTCCAGTCCACGCCTTAACCTGCTCAGTGGTAACTGAGTGTGTCTGTGTGAGTCTCCGTGGAATTATTCATGAGGTTAGACACAATCTCAGCCAAGTCATGGTTTGTCTCACTTTAGCTAAGCATCTCTTTGAAAAAGTTCAGGTGCCGTAATTGCATTTCAAAGATACATAATACATTGCCATTAGGTTCTGGTGAGGAGGTTTGCTGAGGTGTGAACTGGCTATTTTGTTCCTTTCTCTTTTATCAATCGTTGCTTCAAGCCTCACAGTCTTCAGAAGACAAAAAGATGCCCCGAATATCAAAGGCTGGAAGTTTATTACTATACATTATGAATAATTTAATACAGTAACAAAATAACACACTGATAAAAGCCAATGTGTAATATTCTATTCATAGCTGTCTTGATAATCAAAGTCATTGTGGGGGCTTTCTCTAATACTAATTTAAAATTTGCATTATAGCTCTCTGCCTTCCCCCACCACAAGCTCCTATTTGACAAGGTGCACTGAACACCCTTTAGTGGCCTTTACAATTGGGTTCAAAAGGACGCTTTCACTATATGCAACCGAGGGAAAATAATTCACAGATAAAAGGCTATTTTGCCTTAAATATGTCACCTTTTCTTATTCTATTGGCCTAGTGTTTGAAATTCTACTGCCTATAGCTTTTCTGTAAAGTTCCACAATGGAGCGACAGGCCTTGGACAGCACAATGTAACATCATAGTGCCATAAAAGAGTTATAATTAGGTTGTTGAGAATCGGCGATCTTTATCTATATATTTATTGCAAAACTGGGTGGTCACACGTTACAGACTGGAAACCACCCTCCATTGCAGTTTCCATTGATGTACAGGTTGTGATCCAGAGTGCTTTATCTTTCTCCACAAAGACTGTCTGCTAGAGCAAGGAGGCGGCTCTGCCAGCTGCTTTCACATGGTTTGCTTCGTCTTTATAATGAGAGAAACACACCCTGTCCAGTCTCTGACAGCAGGATGGGATCCCACTGGAGAAACCTGCACCAGGCCCCCGGTCATCTCGGAATGGGTTCTTGGATCATGGGGTTGCTTTGTTTTATTGTATTGTTTTCAAATCTCTGGTGTCCGTAATAGACAAGCAGGAAAAGTTCAAGGTCACTTTTAGAGTGACAGAGATCCTTCAGATCCTTAAGGACTTAGCTAACGTTTAACATATTAATTAATCATAAAGGTATATATATATAGTATTTTCTGGTGTATAAGACAAATTTTAACCCAGGAAAATCTTCTCAAAAGTCGGGGGTCAAAATCAAATCTGATGCTTTTTTAATTTTTATATGGTATGCATTGGAAGAGGAGTAGTCTTTTACAGCGAGTATATCCCAAACTCTATATTTTAACTGGAAAAGTTGGGGTTCGTCTTATATGCCCAGTCGTCTTATATGCCAGAAAATATGGTATATCCCCCACAATCCTTCCTCAGGCAGATAAAATGCTTGAAGGAGAGTGGAATCCTTGAGCTTTAATCAGCAGCCACAAAAAACAAAGGCCAGAGAGATGAAGACATTTTCTGAGAGCACTCTCTGGGGATCACTTTGCAGGTGGAGGGGGAGCTGGGAGATTAGACACAGAGCTCTCCCAAGGACAGGGCGTGGGTGCGGGCTATTCCTCCCCTCTCGGGGCAGCTTCCCCAGGCCTGCCTTTCTGCTGGGAAATTACTAGCACTTTTCAGTGGAGCCCAGGCCTTGTTATCCGATCAGCTTGCATTCTTATCGGAGGTTTGAAATCTGTATGTCAGCCAGGGGCAGCATCCCAGAACTGTGCCATCTTCGAAGTAATCAAAGTGGAGAATCTCTGAAATCAGGCGATAAAATATACTAGTAATGAGGCTGATTTCACACTGTTTCTCTCTGAGCAGCTGAGCATAAAAGACAGCACAGAAGCCATCCTATGAGTGTTCTGAAATGGCTTGGGTTGTGCGGTGTGCTTTTTCATTTAAATGTAGACATTAGCTCAAAAATATGTTCAGATAGCTCATCGAAAATAGATTTATCTCTAGAAGAAAGTATTTGGGTGCTATTCAATATGCTGGCCACCAGACCAGAAACACAGTCATTACCATTGCTCTCCTAATTTTCATTTTTCTAAAGAAAGCTTCAAGTTACGTTGTATGCTTAAACACAGGTATTTTAACTTTTTGGATCAGTTTTCCATGACAATGAAATCTGAAGCTTATTTTGTAAACCATCACATAGCTTGTCAAATAGCTACAAAGGCCAAAATATTTTCACCCCTATTTAAACTTTTTGAAGCAAGAAATTACGAATAGTTTATATAATCAGAAGGTACTTATTGAACATCTGGTTTGTACAAAATCCCAAATCATTCCCAGAGGATAAAACAAAGATGAAGAACACTGTTTTCTTCATGATGAAGAATTTATGATATAATGAGGATCCTGATGTGCTCATGCTATTCCCTTTTATTTTGTTAAAAACACACACACACACATGAAGATAGCAGAATTCATATCCTGTAAGTTACATCTCACTGAAAGAGTAGTCACTGCACAATGGAGACAGAATGGAAGAAAAGTGCCATTTATTTAATATTTCAGTCACTATGCTGGGTACCTTTTAACCATAATCTCATTTTAAAAATAGTTTATTTTATAACAACTTCAGCTGAAACTGGTTTGGCTCAGTGGATAGATCATTGGCCTGCGGACTGAAGGGTCCCAGGTTTGATTCAGGTCAAGGGCATGTACCTTGGTTGCAGGCACATCACCAGTAAGGGGTGTGCAAGAGGCAGCTGATCAATGTTTCTCTCTCATCGACGTTTCTGACTTTCTATCCTTCTCCCTTCCTCTCTGTGAAAAATCAATAAAATATATTAAATAAATAAATAAATAACATAAAACAACTTCAAGTTTACACAAAAGTTGAACGTGTACCAAAACATTGTACAAGTACCAAAAAAAGTGTTCAAGTGTATGGAGAGACCCTGTTCAGAATGCATCCACTTTCTCAGTGAAGCCCATTGAGACCACAGGCCCAGGATGTATGACCTCTCTTCTCACATCCTCGTACTCCCCTGCACTCAGGGATAGTCCGTGAGCCTTAATGAAACTTTCATGACTGACATTTTGTGATGGATGCCGGCCAGTTACTGTGTAGAATGCCCACCAGCTTGAACACGTCCAATGTGTTCTCATGATTACATTCACATGATGCACTTTGGACAGGAATAGCACAGTCAGGCCTTATGCTGCTCAGGGATTCTATGGGTTCATCATATCCACTGATCCCATTACTGACCATCTCGCTTTAAATCCAATTAATGTTCTGATTACAGTAGAAATATATATTCTATGCTAAAAGGTTGCAAATATGATTCATGTGCCCACAGGAAGCTAATTCTGACTTTCCTGCCCCATAACTACTTTAATAGACTGGCCTGAAATCATCCTACCATTTTCTATTTGCAGAACTTAAGATGCAGCGATCTGGCTGGTAGGTTTTAATTATTTCTCTTAATTCCACAAACAACAGATGAGGCCTTTTTTGATTGCCTTTTGCTAATAAAGACAGTTGCCCAAAGTTGTTCATCTAGCGAACTAGGACATGAAAAGAGAGGTCTTTTGACACCAAATCCCATGTTTCATTATTTATTGCTATAAGTTGCATTGTTATATAAAGGCTTTATATGTCGGATATTAAATCAACCCTTTAATATGTGTGAATAAAACAATTTCAATTACAAAATTGTATAAACATTGTTACCTATGAAAATAATATTGTCTAGTTTTGGTGAGGAAAACAATTTCTTGTCATCTTTAGAGTAGTAATCACAGTACTTTAAAAATATAGGACTATTTGACCCTCTGAGCAGATTCCCATGTAGATTTTCCCTTTCACTTTGCCTATATCTTTGTTGCTATTTAAAATCTTATAACCAGTATGTCTGGCTAAAACTAGTACAAGGATAAATATTAAAGAAGGTAGGTCCTCTATCTAATCTGTCACCAACTACTTATGAGTTCTGAGATAGTTTTTTGCCTTTCTTTTGTGCTTCAGGTTTCTATAAAATCTATAGATGCTCCCTTCTTGCTTTCCCACAGATGATGAGGAAAATTAGTACAATGGAGAAGGCAATGTATGAACAGATAGGAAATATGTTTCAACTTTCCTTTTCCATCTTGTCTTCTTCCTCAACTTTTACCCCACTGTCCAAGACAAATTGAGCCCCACTCCTTAGGACTCAGGGACCCTTACTCAGCCTGATGCAGAGCGCCCCCCACCCCCTGTTTTTTCTCTGAAGGCTCTAGGGAGCCATATAGCTGCCCAATCCTTTAAACCAGACTCTACTCCCTGCCTTTCTCTTTCTCCTAAAATGATGTTTAAATGCCTCAAGGACCCAAACCTTAGATAAAGCAAGGCATGGAATAAGGAGGGGGTGCTGGGTGGGCTGGAGAAGAAAGTAGCTTTGATTCCTGCCAGAAGAATTTAGTAGCAAAATGCAAGCTTACTATCATTTCTCACTAGGTGACTTTGCTTAGCTAATGTACTCTCATGCACTCGCTGTTCCTCCCCATCTTTCCACACAGCTGTCTCAGCTACCTCCTCCCTCTTACCCTTCCCACCTGGTTGATTCTCCTAGAATAAGTCTCAGAGTTCTCTCTAGGAAGGCGCTGTTGCCTTTTCCCTCAACAACTGACTTTCCTTCAGCAGGAGACAGAAATGAGTTACAACACACCCCTGCACCACATAGTCTTGCATGAAGTTCCTACTTGAGCTTTCTGAGAGACAATGGCTATTTTCTTAAGAGTGGGTTCTTGTAAGAGGAAAATGGTGAGAACTTATAAAACCTGTTTGCTTGAAAGGCACAGGGGGGCAAGAAGCAGATAGAATGAACACCTCTGAGAAAGAAATACAACCAGAAGTTTTTCTGGGAGTGGCCTCAGTTACGATGAGTCCATCACTGTGTCACTATAGACTAGTATAGACTAGGGGAGTGAGCATAGACTCTCTCTCTCTTTCTCCCTCTCTCTCTCTCTTTCATTTCCTCTCTACCTCCATTCACACATTGCATCATTCATCTACTCACCAGATACTAGGCATTACTAAGAGAGTAAATCTTAAAAGTTCTCATCACAAGAAATTCTGTAGCTACAAAATAAATTCAGGGTTCCTGGCATCTCTAAAAACAAAATGGAAGTGACTGAACTGGTCCCATGTCTCCACAGCCAGGAGCAGAGACCCCCCTGTAAAGTGGTAAAACGTGGATGCTGGCTCTACTTCCTGTTTCCACTCCTTAGTGTGTTCCTTAGGCAGGTTCCTTACCTTTTTCTGTGCCTCAGTTTTCTTGACCTTAACGTGAGGATAATCATTGTTGTACCCTCTCATTCAGGCTGTTGAGGTACCTGAATGAATTAACAGCTGTACACTAAACAGAGAGTACCTCACCCCGATAATCAACATATGTTCTAGCTCCTCCACATGCTTTCCTTGGCCCTTCGGCTCTCTAGTCTGCCCCCTAAACCATCTGCTCTACTTCCTCAATTATTTTGTAACTTTTTCCCTGAAAAAAAAAAAGTGGTAGATCTAAACTAGCCAGACTCCATAAGCTAGAATCCACAATTCAAGAGTTAAAAAACAGTCTTTATGAGAAAAAGCCAACCCACTACACATTATTAAAATATTTAAATTGCCAATCCACTTGGAGAGACAGATATGTATTTAGTAATGAAGTTCTATGCCAAAGGCAGCCAGGTTAAAGAATTTGAGGCTCACATTTCACCATAAATAAAAATAGCTTCTGAGTTACAAAGCAAGATTTGTTTACCATTCTACTATGTTTATTTATTTAAAAATGTCTCTATTGAATTTTAGAGAGAGTGGGGAATGGAGAGAGAGAGAGAGAGAGAGAGAGAGAGAGAGAGAGAGAGAGAGATCAATGAGAGAGAATCACTGATAGGCTGCCACCTGCAGGGGATGGAGCCTGAAGCCCGGGCATGTGCTCTGATCAGGAATGGAACCTTTGACCTTTTGGTGCACGGATGACACCTGTCCAACTGAGCCAACTGTCCAAGGCCCATTTGGTTATTTTTAGATTAGTTGTGGAACTTCTGGAATCAAAATGTAGATATTTGTCATGAAAAAAAAGTTGGATTTGAAAGTGATAATGTTTCATGTTAGAAAAATTGTAAAATTGATTTTCTGGTAAGAGTTAAACTCTCATATTTAAAAAAAATCATTAAAAGTGATTATGATAAGTAACCATAATACATTTTGCAACATTGTGGTTTCATAGGCTCTTTCCCACCAAAAGCAGAGGCTTAGACAGGAGAGCACTGGAGGGAGAGTCAGAGGCCCTGAGTGTGAGCTCTGACAAGGACACCCTTAATCTTCCCAGAGCTCTGCTGATCTATACTAATAAAAGGGTAATTTGCTAATTAGACAATTAGACTTCTGGGAGACTGGCCAGCAGGGCAGTTGGAAGCCATGAGGTTGGCAAGGGAGAGCAATTAGGGGTGACAGGCCAGCGTGGGGGTGCATTTGGGGGTGAGCAGGCTAGCAGGCAGAATGGTTAGGGGCGATCAGGCAGGCAGGTGAGAAAGTTAAGAGCCAGCAGCCCCAGATTGCGAGAGGGCTGTCCCTGTGAGATTGAGCCTAAAATGGCAGTTGGACATCCCCGGAGGGCTCCCAGATTGGAAAGGGTTCAGGCCGGGCTGAGGGACACTTCCCCTCACCATGTGCATGAATTTTGTACACCAGGCCTCTAGTTATTCTATAAATAGAGAATCCCTGTATTGTGTCTTACATGCATAGCTTTAATAAGCTGCATAAGGTTAGTGTTTGTTTTGGCATTTTATACCCAAAGTCTTAGAAAGGTAAATGAGTTCATCAGCTAAGGAGTTTTAAATTTTCCAGTGTCCTATGACTCTGCAGGTCTACTGGCATTTTAAATATCCAGCATTTCAGGTTACATATATTGCATCCTCTGAAAAACAACGTGATAAAGTAGAAAAGAACCGCATCAGCCTCTCTTCCCCACAGCGAACTCTATTTTGCACCTACCGATGCTCAAAGCTAATAGAAATTGATGCTGGGCGTCAATATGCTCCCCAAAATAGTGTTGTCAGTGAAAAAAAAAAACCAACCCTGTGGCTTTCTGGTGGTAAGATGCTAGGGGGTGAAATCACCCCATTCGTTATTCTGGACAGATGAGAAATCTCTCCTGGGAAGTCTGCAAAAATCGACTGCAAAGAATAAAGCTGTCATATACCATCAGCAACAATTTGCCCTGGCAGGAGATGGACAATGTGACCTAATAGTGCCTTTTATTTCTAATTTCTATGATTCTGTTTTTCAAGCCTTCCATAGTTCTCTTAACCCAATTCTGTTACACACCGAGCCTGAGTCTCCCAGTGTTTGAGCTGCTCCCTGGGTTCCCAGGCACTCCTGGAAAAATAAATGAAAACTTTTGTGCAGTGGATGAACTCCTTTATGACTTGGCATTATTACAAGTTGATACCAAGAACTGAATTATGAGGACAAGACATCAAATTATTATGTACATGAAGTGGAGCTTGACTTCTACTTCTCAAAACACTGAATCAATGTTCAGCTTCATATAGAAAGGAAACACTTGCCCTAGCCAGTGTGGATCAGTGGATAGAGTGTCAGCCTGCTAACTGAAGGGTCCCAGGTTCGATCCTGGGCAAGGGCATTACCTTGGTTGCAGGTTCCTCCCAGGCCTGGGGCCCTGGTCAGGGTGTCTGCAGAAAGCAACCAACGGATGTGTTTCTCTCACATCAATGTTTCTCTTCACTTTCCCTCTCTCTTGCACTCTCTCTAAAAATCCAGGGGAAAATATCCTCAGAGAAAGAAGGAAGGAAAGGAAACATTTGATACCCTTAATGTCTGCACAGCAAAATGAGCTAATTGCTTTTGCCAACCACATGGTCTTTGGTAATATCCATTGGACTGGACTATGTTTACAAACGGAAGCAATATGTATTATGACTTCTCCTTTCATTATAAACGTTTTCCACTTTGTGACAATTAAATCCCAAGAAGCATAGCCTAAAACAAGAACGTATTTTTCTGAATTCGTTACACAAATTGCACTCTTCTCACCTAAAATGGGTGTTACACATGTAACAAATAGTGAACAGACTCTCATTATCTAGCTGTCAATCATTCACATTTATAAAGAACCCTTCACGTGTGTGTTTGAAAGTGATGTACTGAAAAATGGAAATTATGCTTTCAGATAAAAGCAGTTCTAAAAATATATTAAATGTAGGTTTAAATTTAGATAATGTGGCAGTAGATCTCACTGAACAGAGAGAGGATTTGAAAGTGAAGGACAATGAAAGAAGCCCTGTCAGACTTAACCAGGTCTGTGTTTGATGACCTACAGGCCCAGTCAACTCGACGCACGGAGCTCATGTCTTCATGACATCGTGGACATCAAGACTGCGCCTTTGACACATCTTTTCCAGGCTTGGATGTCACACATCTGTTACTGAGTTCGATTGGTACTTTGACACTATATGAGATGCCATGTTTTATTATACAATTTTTATTTTATTTTTAGAAATGGATCTTTATTGCCCAGCCAGCATGGCTCAGTGCTTGAGCCTTGTCCTCTGAACTAGGAAGTCAGGGTTCAATTCTTGGTTAGAGGACATGTCGGGGTTGTGGGCTCAGTTCCCAATGGGGGACGTGCAGGAGGCAGCCAATCCACGATTCTCTGTCATTATTGATGTTTCTATCTCTCTCTCCCTCTCCCTTCCTCTCTGAAATCAATAAAAATATTTTAAAAATTTTATCTTTATTGTTAAAAGTATTACAGATGCCCCCCTTTTCTTCCCCATTGACTCCCTCCATCTTTTATAAAGCTACTGTGAACTCCCTCTTTTTTCTGTAGCTTAGGGCATAGTGCTAGAGAAATCTGTCTACCCTCCAGCAAGTCTACAGAAAGTTTCTATTCACTGAATGAAAGAACCAGAAGACTCCCACCTGGGACTCCTAATTCTAGGAGTGGTCAGTTGGGGCAAAGGCAGGGCCAACCTTGCTTCTAGGGGTGGTCAGTTAAGAGGGAAAAAAAAGGCTTCAGAGGAGGGAGAGATGCTTGGGAGCTCCTATTTGTGTTTTAACAACAAGTGACAAAACTTCGGATAGATATTGCTGGAAATAATATTCTGCAGTTGACAAGGAACTGAGCCCTGATTATAGGACTAGTGGAAGGTTAACCACCACAGCAGATCAAGTTTATCTGAGAATGTATTGATACACATTTTAAATATGTTTTTATTGAGAGAGGAAGGGAGAGGAAGAAGAGATGGAGACATCAATGATGAAAGAGAACCCTCTCTAGCAGATTCCTGCATGACCCCTACTGGGAATCAAGCCTGAAGGGTATGTGCCTGGATCAGAACTCAAACCATGCCCTCCTGGTTCCTAGGTCGATGCCCAACCACTAATTCACACCAGCCGGGCCTTGGTACACTTTTTTAATATTATAGAGGATAAGGAGCCTTGGTAGCAGAAAAAATGCTACCAAAAGTCATTTTAATTACCTAAATCATATGTCAAACAGAAATGTTTGTCTAAGACATCAAATGGCTAACTGCATTAGCTCCAAGGTAGAGGTAAAAAAGAAAATCCAAAACAATCTATAATAATAAAAGCATAATATGCAAATCTGCCAAACTACTGAACAGCAGAACGACTATCCAGAGGACCACACTATGACAGGTACTGGTGCCAGGCCGACAAAGGCGGGTGTGATGCGATTGGTTGGGGGTCCCTGCCTTTGCCCCAGGATTACCCAGCAGAGGGAGTCCCAGGGCCCAGGCCACTGGCCAGTGGGGCAATCAATGGGGGGGGATCCCTAATGGCTTCAAAGAATGAGGCTCATGTCACCCTCTATGGGATGATCAATGGAGGGGGGTGCTTCCTGGAATGGGAAAACTGGGGGTGTGGTGACAGACATGGGCAGTCCCAGGACATGTGCTGGTGTGGGCGGGTGCGGGTCCAGGGCTGTGAAAGCTGGCAGCCGGAGAAAGGGAGGCCTACCCTTGGAGGAATTTCATGCATGGGGCCTCTAGTTATTGAAATGAAAGGAAAACCAAGCTTGTTGTTCCTCCATTCCCCAGTGCCTGGAGTGATTCCTGTAGGGCTAAGTTAAACATTCTCCCTAGCTTATGGGTCATTTCAGGCCGTCAAAATGCTTCTGATACTGCTGCTGCTGGAAGAGCATACTTCTTGAAAATCTTCATCCATTATAGAACCGCCTTGGGCACCTAGGAGGACACGCTCCCACTGTGTCCGGATGCCACACCACCTACACAATCGAAATTCCCAAATGCTATGACATTTTGCAGGGCCACACGTTTTTATTTTTTTAAATATATTTTATTGAGTTTTTACAGAGAGGAAGGGAGAGGGATAGAGAGTTAGAAACATCAGTGAGCGAGGAACATCCATCAGCTGCCTCCTGCACACTCCCTACTGGGGATGTGCCTGCAAGCAAGGTACATGCTCTTGACTGGAATCGAACCCAGGACCTTTCAGTCTGCAAGCTGATGCTCTATCCACGGAGCCAAACCGGTTAGGGCAGGACCACAAGTTTTAGGTATTAGTCAGAAGAGTAAAGATTGGAAGGCACTAGAAGAAGTGGAGGTCAAGGCAGGCAAGGCACTATGATTTTCAGGCCACCTAAGCCGCCTTGCTCCTTGCTCTCCCTGTCTGTTTGTTGATGTCACTGCAGAAGGTTCTCTGTGCTGGCAGCGAAGCCTGGGCAGACTGCCATTGGCTGGGCAGCAGCCATGTTCTCCCGGGGCCTGGCTCCCCCCTCGCTCCGACACTGGGCCTGTGGAAAGCTGAGCAAGACCTCATAGGCCAGAGTGCTACCCTCTTGGAGCGACTGTTCTAACACTGGAAGTGTCTGTGTTTAGATACCATTTGGAAAGGTGACGCTCTTCAAAGCGTGTCTCTGTTTACAAATGGCTTAACACGTTCTCCTAGTTTAAAATATTTATTTTAAATATCAAACAATCTCCCGGAACTCCCGTGCTTAGGAGTTCTGCTCCTACCGCACATTGAGCAAAACAAAAATATTGACTGAACATGCTGCAGACATGTTTTAATGTTGTAGGTGGCTTTGCATTCTATTTATCATCACGTCTACACGCATTAAATGGTATGACATAGAGACAAACTATTTAGTTTTCAGAATATGCTTGTTGGGAGGGATCCATATGTATACTAAATTTGGTATCTTCCTAAAATAGCTACAACTCACAGGTTGAGAACAGGCAGAAGAACAGTGCATGTTGAAAAGCAGAAAAAACCTGGCTTTCAAATTGCACTACATAGATGGATAGATAGCTGACAGGTAGATAGATACATAGATAGATACATAGGTAGATTATAGAAATGTGCACAAATACATATCGCCTTGAGCAAGTCACTTAACTCTTCCCATTTTAGAGTGCTGATTTCTAATAGTGTTTTGGTAGAAATGAAATCATATAACTTGTAGAACCGTGTCTGGCACACTGTAGACATTCAATATCCATTTGTTTTTATACTTTCTATCAAATGTTAGACATTTTTAGATTCTCTCTCTCTCTCTCTCTTTCTCTCTCCATACATATATATATATATATGTATATATATATATATATATATATATAT
This sequence comes from Antrozous pallidus, assembly GCA_027563665.1. Lineage (NCBI taxonomy): Eukaryota > Metazoa > Chordata > Mammalia > Chiroptera > Vespertilionidae > Antrozous > Antrozous pallidus. The sequence goes on from CM050519.1 coordinate 91,782,498, forward strand.
ATACATATATGTGTGTGTGTGTGTGTGTGTGTGTGTGTGTGTGTGTGTATCCTCTTAAAATATAAATCAGGGAACAAATATTCGGTCCAGAGAAAGATTCATAGCAGCTTTACTTTATACAGCAAATGTTACCTGTGTATTTAACATGTGTATTTAATATGTTGCCCATTGTAAATGTCATACATGTGTTCATCTGGTCAGAAGTCTGTCCTTTGGTGAGGGGTATGTGCCTCTAGATACCTTAGCTAAGAGATACTTTGCAACTGATAGGATGCTTTTAATTGGAAACATGATTTAAAACACACTGATGTTTATCAGAGACCTGAAAAGCTTATCAGCGGCCTGAAAGGTAAACGGCTTTGTAAATTTGGGGTCGATGCTCTAATAATCTGTTGGGATCGCTACAATGTGATGTTTTGTTGTTGTTGGTTCTCAAGAGAGCTGTATTGAAAAGACCAAAGCAGGCAGCTCCACACAGCTGCCCTGCCAGTCTTCATTGCGGCCTCCTCTGCCTGCTTGTCAGTGTGGAGAATCCAGTTTTCCACAGCAGCATGAGGCTCAGCAGCCGGCACCACAGGCCGTTATGTTGGTAGTTTTGAAGCTTCCCGTAGATGAGGATGCTCTGCTGGGCCCCATTGTCCTGTAATCATAATGGCAAGATTTCATCTTCGTTCTCCATCGCCACTTCATCTCTGGAGCAACCCCCCTCTCTCTCTCTCTTTCTCTCTCTCACACATTCCCTCTCTCCCTCTCTCTGTCTCTCTCATCCTTTAGTGGACTCCGGCATTATTCTCTACCACTATAGAGACACAGCTTTTCCATTGTCAAGTTAATATTTTGGCGCCCATATTTAATTGTTTAGCCTGTACAACAACAGGGGGAAAAAATCATGGAACCAATTTCTAAAGGTATTTTGCAGGCTATACCCAGGAGAATAGCAAAGTTCTTACATGGACACATGGGAAAGGGATGGTTTTGTGACACTTTAATTTAGTTCACTTTATAGTTTGGTTTTGAGTAGCCTTCATTGGACAGCTCTGTATTTGTGCCGCATCCGTTCTTTGAATGTCTTATTGGGTGTCTAATGTTCAGTTGTAAGAGTGGCTGATTATTAAGCACTTACTTTGTGACAAGAGCTTTGTGACAAGCTCTGCTTAAGCATTTAATATCCTCCCTGTCTAGGGTTAAGTACCATTTTTAATCCCATTTCACAGATGAAAACAATAAAACTCAGAGAATGTATCTGCCCAAGGCCATTCAGTGAATGGTTAAGTGAGGATTTGAACCCAGAGCTATGGATCTAAATGATTTCTTGATTTTCACTATTTTAGATGTTTTCGATAGTACAGATGTGGTTTAAAATATATTTTGGGATGCCCAGCCAGCATGGCTCAGTGGTTGAGCATCGACCTAGGAACCAGGAGGTTCGATTCCCAGTCAGGGCACAGGCCTGGGTTGCCGGCTCCATCCCCAGTGTGGGACTTGCAGGAGGCAGCCGATCAGGGATTCTCTCTCATCTCCCTTTCTCTCTGAAATCAATAAATATGTTTTTTAAATGCTTTGAGATGGAATGGTGTGACAAAGCTTACTTTCTGCAGTATCTATTGACGGCAGTTTGGAGGGGAAAAAAAGAATCTCCAGTCAGAAAATAAAAACATACAGCATTAAATTGGTCAACGGGTGCTCCCTTTATTTTTCTCAATTCTTTCTTAAGCTAGAATGCTAAAGTGTAAAAAGCAGAAAGACCAGGATTGTATGCAGCCCTACACAAAAGCCTAGATTCCTGAGGAAATGTGTAAGATGGCATTTGAATAATAAGCATTTGGAATAGAAAACAAATCCAAGTTTTCTTTAAAATGAAAGAACACTGTTTTCCATCTGAAATCAAAAAGTGAATAAGTTAATGGAATAATTCATTAAAATACGTATTAAATATCTGGTCTTTGACCTTTTACACTGTATTTTATCCCAGAAGATAACGAAATGCTCACAGCATCTCGGCTACTGTGGCACCATCAGACCCTTAGAAGGTACAAACAAGCTTTCTTTCTCCTTTTTTGTTCCTTCTTCTGAATTGAACACGGGAGGGAAGAGGTGGGCTTCTGATGGGATTCTTGGGAACTGCTGTTTGCATAAAAAATTAGGCGAGATTTTAAAGTTGACAATGTTTAGATTGACAATTTCAATTCCTGGTTGCCTGCGTGTTTCTGTGCACGTTTTAATTATCACTTGGAGTAAGTGTACTGGATATACACTTATCAGCTCCTCGTTCCCCTGTGGCCCTCGCTGTGGGGTACAAAATACAATTTCCATCCTGTCTGCTGATGGCCTAAATCAGGTGCACACAGAACAACAAGGATGGGCTTCTTAATTTAGCCGGATAAGATGCTCATATAGCAGCGGCCCTGGGGGTTAGATTAGAGGAGAAAGAGAAATAGATTCCACCTCAGTGGAGTTGAACAATTTCTAAAAGATTTAGCACAAAAGAACTGGGCCATTCCACACTATGAATACTTAGGAAAATCGGACAACAAGATATTATTTTTTTATATTTTTAATACAGAGATCCATGGCATGCATGCAATTATAACTCATGGCAATTTAAGCAAAACTATCAGAAGAATGAAATTTCAAAAGAAATGTTGAGGCTCTGAATATCATGGCAAGGCTGCATAAAAAATATGTTATGCTATAAAATCTGAAACACGTGTCATACGTACATCACTTCATTTAGTTCCTAGTTAGCATCTTCAGTGTATAAGCATAATAAATATTATAATGTTTTATCTTAATATAAAATATATTTTAATTTTGAATAATTAATGCTTATTTTAAAAACATAGTTCACCAATGAACTGTGTTATTCAGTTTCTGTATTGTATTTCCTCTGAAGAGACCCCTTTCCATTCTAAGCCAATACCTAGTCCAAGTCAGAATTCTCATCATAATCATTTTTATCTGTAGCAGAAAAGTACAGAAACAAAACATGCCAATATGCTAAAAGTAAGAATATCAACATGTTTTCCTCTTCCTATGTCTCATTATCTCTGTAATACACTGTCCTCATCATTCACATTGCCTGCTGACCACAGCGACTTGCCAGACTTCTGCCTCCTCTAGACCAGTGGTCAGCAAACTCATCAGTCACCAGAACCAAATATCAACAGTACAACGATGGAAATTTCTTTTTTAAGAGCCACATTTGTTAAACTTAAACTTCTTCTAATGCCACTTCTTCAAAAGAGACTTGCCCAGGCTGTGCTATTTTGTGGAAGAGCCACACTCAAGGGGCCAAAGAGCTGCATGTGGCTCGCGAGCTGTAGTTTGCAGACCACTGCTCTAGACTATGGAGCTATTTCCAACCACACACAGCCTGCGCTTTTGCCAACTCCTGAGGCATCTGCCTGATTCCCAACCCTGCACGCCCTCCTCTTTAAAGAGTAGATGCAACCCAAGAATCAGGCTGAATGTGGAAACCCAGCAGCTTGAAGAAAGGCACAAATGCATCTTCAGTCCCTTTGCAGGTATGCCCTGCTGACACACAGGTTCTCCCTGAGCCCCTGGGCCAGGCCAGTGCAACAAGGTCTGCTTTCACGAACAGGCTGCCCCGGGGAACTGGCCACAGCTATGTCTGGTTTCTCATGCCTTTGTTCACTCTTAAATGTTTCTCAGTTACAAGCCATCATCTTTTTTTTTTTTTAAATATACTAGAGGCCCGGTGCATGAAATTTGTGCATGGGGGAGGGGGGTGTGGGGTGTGTCCCTCAGACCAGCCTACACCCTCTCCAATCTGGGACCCCTCAAGGGATATCTGACTGCCCATTTAGGCCCAATCCCGGTAGGATCGGGTCTAAATGGGCAGTCAGACATCCTTCTCACAATCCAGGACTGCTGGCTCCAAACTGCTCGCCTGCCTGCTTCCCTGATTGCCCCTAACTGCTTCTGCCTGCCAGCCTGATCACTCCCTAACCACTACCCTGCCAGCCTAATTGATGTCTAACTGCTCCCCTGCCAGCCTGTTTCCCCCCAACTTCCCTCCTCTGCTGGCCTGGTCACCCCTAACTGTCCTCCCCTGCAGGTTTGATCACCCCAAATGCCCTCCCTTGCAGGCCTGGAACCTCCCAACTGCCCTCCCCTGCTGGCCATCTTGTGGTGGTCATCTTGTGTCCACATGGGGGCAGGATCTTTGACCACATGGAGACAGCACTCTTGTGTACTGGAGTGATGGTCAATCTGGGTATTACCCTTTTATTAGATAAGATATTTGTATTGATTTCAGAGAGAGAGAGTGAATCACGAGAGAGAATTACTGATCTGCTTGCTGCCTTGTGCATGCCTCCCATTGGGGATGGAGCCTGCAACCCAGGTATGTGCCCTTGACCAGAATTGAAGCCAGGACCCTCCAGTCCTCAGGCTGATGCTCTAACCACTGAGCAAAACCAGCCAGGGCAGGTCATTATCTTCTGCCCTCGCTGCACAGATGCACGCATGCAGACAGGTGGATGCTCCTTCCCCATCCCTGGCTCCTCTCTCCACCGGCTCAGGCTGTGCCCTAGCCAGCAGATGCGGGCCAGGCCCTGGGTGGTAAATGAGCCCCAGCCACTGAGCCCCTGGCAAAGACACTGCCCCCTGGACGTTCTCTGTCCCCACTGGCGACAGTGACATGCAGCTGCGTCTGCAGGGCCTTTTGCTGGGGACTACCCTGCCCGCTGGGCCCTCGGCCAGGAGTCCCCAATCATCAGACACGACGATATTCAGATGGAAGCACAAAAAGCCATTTTGACTCGAATATCAATTATTCTCGCTGCCATGTTGGATGATTACCCACTCGATTGCTCCTCTTCATTAGCAGTGATAATTGAGCAATGACTCTGCGTGTGCTTAAATAATAGCATGATTAATGGCGTATTTACCTAGCGTGCTGGTGAGCTTCCTCCATCCCGCACAATGTTTTCTACATGCGTTGTCATCACCGGCAAACACACGTGTGTGCCAGGCCTGGAGCCTCAGAGGAGTTCGGAACTCTCCACTGGTCCCCCCCTTCACCTGCTGTCACGTGGGGGGCTGTCACCTTCTAGCAGGAATGGATGCTACTGGGTGCAGGGGGAGAAATGTAAGTCGCTGGTCTGCCCTTTGTGAATTCACATGCATTTTATCTGCTTCTCACCTGCTTTATCTCCAGGGCAGAGTGTTCCTTTATCAGCACATGTGATTTGTGATTTTTTTCTATTAAATTATTTTTTCAAAGACTATCATTAAAATAAGGAGCTAAAATAACCAGCCAGAGATGCAGCTTATAGAAGAGATGGTTGCCTTTTAAAAAACAAGATCTGTTCATGTGTGTGTGTGTGTGTGTTTGTGTATTCATATATATATTTCCAGCACCTGGCCTGCCTCGCATTAAAATTCACCCAAAAGTTCTAATTAACAATGAGACCCTGTGTGTGTACCTGACACATTTCCTAACTTCAATCCACCACTTGGAGGTGAGAGGAAACAGGAGAAGGTCTGTGTGTCATTAGCATACGAGGTCACTCAGCAGAAAAATAGGCAGAAAGTGAAAGTCATGTTTCCTGTTCTCCCCTCCTTTATACTTGGAGGCTTGTGAAGAGCAGGCGCGGCAGAGACACTTGGAAGAAGTCATGGGGGTAGGATGGCTGTTTTATGTGGATGCGAATATGAAGAGCTTTTGTTCACGGCTGGCCCGACCCCTTTCATTCCCGCACTGGCAGACCTGCTCCTGCCCCCTGGGGACTTGCGGGCTGCAGTCAGCCTTCCTCCCCTGTGCCCTGAGCAGGCCGGCGACACCTACAAACACGCGGGACCACGAACTCGGAATCCTGGTGTTGAACCAGTTTTCCAAGGTGACAGAGATGTGAGGCAGGTGCATTTGCACCCCTGATTCCGAGGAGCCTTTTCTACAGAACTGCCCTCCCACCGGGTGGAGGACACTGGGGATTATCAGGGAACCCTTAGAGGAATCACGCCAGCCTGTCTCTCGCTTTCCCCTCGTCCTCTGAAAGCAGTGCTTGCATCCCCTCTGCTCCGACTTTAAACACGAAAGCCACACTTAGATAATTCAGATAATCAGAAACTCTCATTTCTTTGGCAAAACAGAGCACCTGTTTCCTCCGTGGGCATTTGCCACCTCACTGGCTGGAGAGACAGAGAGTCATGAAGAAGGCGCGCCTCTTACAGGACTGTCCTTAAATGCATTCACGGTGTTAAAGGTTTATTAGTTATTCAATATTCACACAGCATCTCTGTGAGGGCAGGCATCCCCCCATTTGATGGAGGAAGAGACCCAGACTCGGAGATCAGTAATGGAACCGGGCTATAGAGCTGGTGAGAGAAAGCCAGAATTCCAGCTCAGGAATTCACCCTAGCATGTCAGCATAGATGGACAAATAGCTAGCATTCTGAACAGTATTGAACCTCGTTAGAATGTTTTGAGCTGCTGGGAATTAGGAGACAAGCCAAATCTATATGTTATTAAAATTCACTTCACTCGGATAATTTCAGCCCATTATTGCAAGAAAATTTAACCTTTTTTCCTTATGGTATTTAAATTTGAACTGAGAGTCCTCAGCCATCACCACAGTCTAGCTCGGAGTAAAATAAGCAATCAAGAAACGTGATGAGAATTCTCACCTGAGAATGAAAGAGAAGACAAACCCCCCGATGTTATGCACAAAGTAAGAAGTCACAAAAGACTGTGACAACATTAAATAGTAGAAATAGTTGCTTCATAGTGCTTTTATTACAAACTAAATTTAGCTTGGCTGACATGGCTCAGTGGTTGAGCATCGACCCAGGAACCAAGTGGTCACTGGTTCGAATCCCAGTCAGAACATATGCCCTGGTTGTGGACTTGATCCCCAGTAGGAGGTGTGCAGGAGGCAGCGGATCGATGGTTCTCCCTCATCATTGGTGTTCTCTCTCTCTCCCTTCCTCTTTGAAATCAATAAAAACATTTTTAAAAATCCAAAAACTAAAATTCTATGCAATAAGAGAGGAATATGCTAATTATCTGTTATGCTGTGAGGCTTCCTGACAGACCAGGTAATGACTGGATCAGACAGATCAGCAGATGAGTGCAACAGTAAGCTGCAAATGGGCAGCGGAGAGCTATAGGAGTGGGCAGTGGAGAGAGCTATGAGGGGGGATTGGGGAGGGAGGGAGATACAGGGGGGCAGGGCAGCAAGCTATGAGGTTGTTTTGTGGGAGCTACAGGAGGGTGGCAGCAAGATACTGGAACATGGATTCATGCACAAGGCTACTAGTTAGTTGATATCGATGGCCCCAAACTCCATTGGGGACTTCCATGAGGTCAGTGATAACCCTGTATCCTTGGACAGTCCTGGCAGACATGAGAATGTTCACAGGTGCCCATGAGAAACCAAGATATATTACATCATCTCACCCACAGTCACATTTTACACAAAACAATGAAGAACCACCAATGCATAAGGTTAGGAATTAGAGGATGTGAATTATACACCAACTCTCGCAGCTGCCAGCAATGCGACTGCACCAAACCAGTCTCCTACACAAGATGTTGTGCATGAATTACATTGCAACAATGCCCATCTCACACACTCAGACAGTCCTGAGGGGCTCACAGAAGGGGAAACTCCTGGGAACACCCTATAATTGTAAGAGCTGTCCAAATACAAATAGGATTGTTGTGGCTACTTATTTCTGAAATTCCAGCTGCCATATTGTGGCTGAAATAGCTGGCCACCAAGAGGAGACCTTCACCCCCTCAGCCACCTTCCAGAACAGTCTTCCTCCTGCATGACTGGATGACGGCCCTCCTGGCTGGCCACTTAATTCGCCTGCTATATTTGGGGGAGTCAGTCATGAATATGAGGTGTCTTATAAAGAAGAGATGCAATGTGATGACAGCAATACTTCAAATTCATGTGAGGTGAGGTAATATCTTGACTACAAAAAAGGTGGAAAAAATCGGATGGAGGACAGACATTTAGGTGAAAATATTTTAGGGTTAAACAAATGAAAATAATCTGGAATAGCGCCATTTTCACAAAAATAATAATTATATAAATATTCTCCAACAACATTTTGGACTGAGCTGGCTCTTGTCAAAACAAAACAAAACAAAACAAAAATCATCCCCTTGCTTTTTGTCTTAATCCATTTCAAAATAACATAGTCTTTTTTTTTTTGTTTTCCTCCCTCTTAATGAGGTCATAAATATTGGCCTCAACCCCCTCTGATTGTCCTGCACCAACATAGTCATTCAAGTGCTTTAAGCTTGGGATTTTTTATTTTTATTCTTTGGTATTTAATCTACATATCTGTGTTCTCAACCCATTTCCTACTTCCCAATGCCATCCAATAATGATTACTTTGTAAGCTGCTTAAAAAGAGATTCTGAGATTTCCAACCTTAAACCACACTGAGTGGGCCAGAAAGGATCTGAGAATTCAGACTGAGCCATAGCGCCATCTCCTGGAAGTTGCACGTCACTAGCAACACCTAGAGACCAACACAGGGCCCCTCCGGATGGCACAGGCAGTCTGGGTGCAAAGGTGTGTGTGCTCACCCACGGAGAGAGGGTGTTCTTCACTCAGTCAGAGTGAGAGGACACACACGTCTTAGAAAAGCTTTAGTTGCTGAGGGAGATGACTTAGCTTGAGCACAGTACAAAGTAAGCCCACAGCTCACCACAAAACCATCTCCCGACGCAGGCTGCAGACACCCAAAAGCAAGCCGATAGCCCGCCTTGATAAACCCAAATCACAGGTTGTTTTATTACGTCCATATTTTGGAAAATTTCAAACTGCATTCCACTTTCCATGGTAAGTGTAAAATGACAACTTGCGCAGAATACCTGGCTCCTGGTTACAGGTTTCCATATCGCATTTTGCTCCTGAGCATCTGTTTATCTATTCTCCTGTTAGAACAATAAGGCATGGTTATGCAAACTTGATTTATAATCAAGTTATTTTTGCATGTGTATGTATCTATTTTAAGTGTTAATGTCTCTCCTGGTTCACATACTTTATTTTCAAACTTTGAAATAGTTACTGTCCACATTGCCCATATGGCTTAAACACACACACACACACACACACACACACACACACACACACACACAAGAAAATGGATTTACTGCTTCCAATTATTTGTTCCATGTTTTCTCCCTTAAGATAACTTGAGGCTATGTTAAAGTGTGAGGTGCTCAGGTTATGACCAAATATGTAATAGAATCACCTAGTTTTGTTGGTACTATCGCACACATTCTGGCTACTTGTACTATCACGTTGGAATGCAGGAGGGAAAGCTATGCTACTCAATATGATCAGCTGTTTCTGTACAGATTATTCCAAAGATCTGGGCAAACGAGGTCAATTAGGAATTTTGCTTTCCTTTCCTTAATACATCTCTCTCTCTTTTTCCTTAGGAAGTGCTCTAAAGAAGCTAGTCCACCACCTCCAGTCTGTTCTATAATCTTTAAAACTGTACTAACTTTGAGACTGGGATCAGTTGACTGCATAATAAGGTTCTGATTTGGAAACAGAAAAAAAAAAATCTCTACCATTATTAATAGTGGATGAACTGAAGCCAGCACTCTGGTATTTAAGAAAAATGAGCATAACACATAATAAAATACCGCATCCAAATTATTCAATATGAGAGGGAATATGGCCTTTTGGAAGGATGGATATTGCAAGAATACTAAAGTCACCATATGTATTTAATTAAAAAATTATATATATATATATATATATATATATATATATATAACTAGATTTAACAATAAAATTAGTTTGATCATAATATAATCTTACTTTGATGCTACATAAAGAACATTAGGGAACTTTATGATGAACACCAAGTATCAGTGTCAAGTACTGAAGGATTTAGTTTATACGACCGATTATATTAGTTTTCACTGGATTCAGGATACATTCCTTTAAAAATATTTCTGGATCTCTGTGTCTGTGCTTATAATGTGCACTTTTTCCCATGAAAGTGGGGTGGAGAACATGTGTGTGCAAGTCCGTCTCTGTCTTCGGGACCTCATGGGTGTGGGATGAAACAGAAAGGTGCTTCCCAGTGAACGTCTCTCTACCTGACGGCCCCCAGCTCACGTGTGGCTTCGCTTGATTAACGCGCCTCCTTCAGTGGCCATAAAGGAGCATGCATTTTAGATTAGCGTTTGCTGCAGGCTTTTTGATGGCTGGCTTACAGCCAAAGCACTTATCCTGCTATTCAGGATATATTTCAGAAAACCATATAACTGCACCTAAGAGTCTTTAATTGCTAATTGTTCCCACTAACTGTTTAGTATATAATGCAAACAATAATACATGATGTCAGTTTGAATTTCAAGGCTGTTATTCAATCCCAAGTTTCTGCTGTGTTATGTTCTCTTCCTGTGGTTAATGATGTCTGAAAAACCCTCCGCGGAGCAGCGATCCCGCCTTGGGTAAGGGGCAGGTCTGCATTAAAAGAATAACAACAAAAAATGGAAAATAAGAGGTCTGAGTAATAGCCTACTGCATGTCTGAGTACAGTACTGAGTACTGTGCAGACTCAAATGAAGGGCTATGTTGTGCTTCCAATTACAGTGCACATCTCAGTAACCATTCGGAAGTTAAGGGAACTGTGGATTTTCAGTGGAATTTGGAATCCTCTACTTTATTGTCACCTGTACCCAAACGAGTTCCATTGTGTTCTGGGAATCACTGTGTCCAGGTCTTATCGGCAAAGAGACAAGCTTTCATTATTTCTGAGGAACTCTCTCGCCTCTGCTCATTGATCCATTCTGCCTTCCACTCTCGCTGGCTGAAGCAAGACCATGTAAGCCTTCTTATAACAGGCGATGGAAAAAGTGCGGCACGGCCAAGCTCTGGCTCGCTAATAGTCTTTCAAGTACTTCTCCCTCCGTTCTGTCCGCAATTTCAGTCCGATGTTCAGCACTTGGACTGGAAACGTCCTCGAGCTCTTTGCAAGCTGGCATCTAATTGCTTCTTCATGCTGCCAAATGACTGAGTGTTTTCTCCATTGACTTCGTTTCTGCCGGCATCCGGGCTGGAGAGTAAGCTGGAGAAGAGAGACTGGGGAAGGATGGAACTCACGCAAGGAAGGCCTAGAGCAGATCTGAGAGTCAGGGAGGGAATAGGGGGAGAGTTCAGAAAAGCCAAGAACAACATCGGCAGACTGTAGGCTGGTCAACAAGAACAGAGACACAAGACCGAAGTGGAGGGTTGGTAGGGAGCAAAGTTCTCCTTGTGTCTGAGAAATAGTTATTGGGAGTATCTACATATATGTGTGTGTGTGTGCTGTCTGTATATGTGGACCCATGCAAAACACTGCTTCTTCCTTCTCCACCTTTTTTGATCACAAAAGGCACAATAGTGCATTTGGTTCATCACTCATTCCACACTGTACCCTACTATCAAATTTTGATGGATGGCAAATTGCCCACAATCCTCCCCTTTTCCTGGCTTCTGTGCCTTTTACATTGGGAGTGAGAAGCTCCTCTCATCCAAACATGGATTCCGTTTCCCTTCTCCCTGAAGCCGGCCTGCCCATGACTTGCTTTGGACCGTCCAATGTGACGGAAGCGGTGTTAGGCCTCTCTTCCGCATTGCCACTGGCCCTCCTGGCTCCTGCCCGGCTGCCACATGACCAACCTTGGCTAACCTGCTGGAGGACGAGAGACCACGTGGAGCAGAGCAGAGGTGATTCGAGACTGGTTACCTCCCAGCTGACCTTGTTGCAGATTCAAAATGCATGAATGAATGCAAATGGATACAGAAGAACTACTCAGCTGAACTCTGCCCAAATTCCTGACCAATAGAATTAAGATTTAAATAACTATTTGTTAAGACACTAAGTTCTGGGGTGATTTATTAGTCACCAAAGGCTAGTTGTTGCAATAAACAACTCACATTTCTTGGGGAGCTTAATCACTTAGCATGTGTAGTGATAAGTATATTAAGTATTAACCTATATTTAAAATTCAGACTTTTCTTACAATCTTCTTATGTAAATCTCCTAAGAATCTTACATGTACACATGGCTATCTTAATCACATTTATGGTTCAAGATATAAGACAGTTTCTGAAATACTAATTTGTAATCCTTGTATTTTTAACTTCCACCAAGATAAGGCATATATCACAGCATAATGTCAATTATTCATTTATTTGTTAATATAGACACTAATTTTTATTAAATATAAGGCCTGTAGTTTTGAATCCTAGCACATTATTTTAAGACTTGGATTTTTGAAAACGATGCACTTGGGTTGAAAAGTTACCAAAATGGGACAACTGAGATACATGAGTTTTACTCATCTCCGTTCCTAAAGGAACCAAAACTCCCACAATAAACATTTTGATTGTGCATCTCTTACAGTAGCACACAGATCGATTTTCATCTCATCTGTGTTCTTCCTAGCACCTGAATAACGTCAGGATTCAAGAGCTACTCAAAAAATTATTAGTTCTCTCAACCTCAGGCAGTCGAGCAGTTTGTTCATCACCAGAGAGCCTCTTGACTCCAATGGCCCTGGCAATATACGGAGACGCTAATGGCGTTACCTAATTCGGTCATGCACGATTAATTTAATTTCATATGATCAAATGGAAAGTGCTCACTATTTAGATGTGCAGTTATATAAAAGCCTCACAGTGCACCTGAGTTTTGGAAACCAGATCATCTGCTTATGAGTAGACACTTGGTAGAGTTTATTTCAGTTCAGAAATGTGGGAAATTGGTTTTGAATGGAAAGAGTAATATTAAATGGGAAACTGGACTAAATTGCAAAGGTTTCTGCTTCCATCAGATTTCGGCAGGAAACAGACAGCACACTCACGCCCAGTAATGGAGAGGAGTGAGGCACTACTTGCAATGGTGCGGGCAGGTGTTCTATGGGAGGACTCTGGGGTTAGTAGTAGTAGGGAGCACTATCAACCCCCAGGAAGGAAACAGTGGCTAACCCCCCAAGAGCTGTTTGGAGAGGGCCAGCTACCAGGAAGAGCTGTGGAATTTTCAGGCAGCCAATGTGAGGGGGATGTGTCAGAGAAGGAAGCAGGATACACCCTGGCTCCTGCCCTTCCCATCCTTCCATCTGTCAGTGCTGCAATTGTCTCAACTCCACAGTAAGCCCAGGGGAAGGATGCTCATCAGTATCACCCATTCCCCTCGGCCACCTAAGACATCAAAGGTGCAGGAGAATGGAGAGCGGTCCAGACAAGCAGATGGAAGATGGCCAGAAGACTTCCTTAACAAAAAATTAGGGCTGAAAAGACATTTTTAATAACGGTTAGCTCACCAAGAAGCTTGATTTATTTAGATTAGGAAATGACCATCATGTGTTCTCATTTACAATTGTGTAGAGAATGGAATGATAAAATATAAAAATGCTGGAGATATTAAAAATAGTGTGGAATGTAAATGTTTATTCAATTCTCAGTGCTCTTAGAGCTGTAGTTTTATTATCACTTATTCATTTCATTGCCATTTTCTTTTCTTTTTAAATTATTCTATTGACTTTTTAGAGAGAGAGGAAGGTAGAGGAAGATGTGAGAGAGATAGAAAAATCGATTGGTTGCCTCCTGCACATCCCACACTGGAGACTGTGCCCACAACATGGGCATATGCCATAACTGGGAATCAAACCAGTGACCTCTTGGTGCATGGGTCAATGCTCAACTGCTGAGCTACACCGGCCGGCATCATTGCCATTTTCTTCAATGTCATCACTTTCTACACTTGCAATTATTAAAGTAAAATACTTGACTTCTCTGCTACAGAAATCTATAGATCCATTAAAATTCATGAAATGGAATGAGGCAAAGTGTTTTTTAGTGTCGTTTTGGTTCTGCCTGTAACAAACTGCTAACCTCAGGCAAGTTGACAAACACTTTTTGCCTAAATTTCTCCATCTACATAGTAGAGATAACACCAATCACTACCACAAAGGGTTGTTATAAAGATTGAAAGAACTCTTACAAGTAAATCACTCACAACTGTGTCTGGCACAGAGTAACCACCTGCAAAATGTGAGCCAGTGGTTATGGTAATGAAGGAACATTGGCACCCACATTTTATTATTTGATTAAAGTTCTGATTCTTTTCTTTCTAATGAAGATCCAACTTGGCCTTGTTGTAACTTGTGGACTTGGAAAGACTCTTACTGTGACTTGGAACTCAGAAACAGTGAACAACCTTCCCCAAACCCTTTGCCAGCCTTTAGTCAGACAAGGAAAAAGCTTTAGAAAGAAGTGCAGATCTGTTTCATCAGGGGCTTAACATGATGTTAAGAAAAGATTTTACTGCTTAACAAGGTTGTGCAAGCAGGAAGGAATGGCCCAGAGCCCTGTGGAAGCTGCCTTCCCACAGGCACAACTCACAGCGTGCCTCCTTCCTCCCTGGAAAATGTCCAGAAGCAGAAAGAAGACACATCCATTCAAAAATCTCACAAGTTAAATATATTCCCAATCAGAATGCAGGCTTTGTGGCTTTATAAAAACATATTTTATTTATTTTTTACAGAGAGGAAGGGAGAGGGTTAGATAATTAGAAATATCGATGAGAGAGAAACATTGATCAGCTGCCTCCTGCACACCCACTACTGGGGATGTGCACGAAGCCAAGGTACATGCCGTTGACCGGAATTGAACCTGGGACCTTTCAGTCTGCAGGCCGATGCTCTATCCACTGAGCCAAACCAGTTAGGGCAGCTTTGTGGCTTTTACACTCAGTGCTTTAACCCTTCCTTGGATGCCCCATCAACCTGCAGAGCTTCATGGAAACCCCCTCCTCAAGTCCAGCTGCAGTCCTAGCTCATGTCAGAGGCTCTGACTTGCGCACACCAAATACCCTTCTTGATAAAAATAGATTATTAGCTTTCTTTGTTTAGAGGCAATCAAACACAAGAAGAAGTGAAAGGGATGTGTTAAAAACAGATAATCAGCTAATTGAAACTTTCCCTACCAAGTAGCACAAGGAATTCAAAGAATATCGACTGAGGGAGAGCAATGAGGTCGTGTGCGCAGGCACTGGAGTGGAATTAGAATTCTCCGTCTGGAGGTGATTGTGAGGACAGTTGTCAGCCTGGTTTGGGATCACCAGTGCTTCTCTCTGAACTCGGAGATACTTGGGAGTGCTCTGTGGAATCCACACTCACTTATCTGTGTCACTTTTATGGTCTTTGCTGGTCTTCTTTGAGCTGCACTCAACCGCTTTGAGACAGAAACCCACCAACCACCTTTAATACCTGCAGACTTTTGTTTTTCTCCACCACAAAAATATCAGTGCTTCCCACCCACCAAATGAATCTGATGAAACCGGTGAGCTTTACTATCGCCATTCTCCGCAATGGGTCTCTCACGTTGTCCACAGTACTGAGAGCCCAAGGAAGAAGGGCCATGTGTTCTGATAGCTGGGGAGAAAGACAGAGACATGAGAGCCACCAGAGAAACAGCACATGGTGTAGATGTAACAGGAGAGCACTGAACAGAAAGGTGGCTAAATGGCAGGGCAAGAGGTTAGCGCATGTTGATGTCTTTAAATCCAAGGTGGCCACTAATGCTTTTTGAATAATAAGAATAGAGGACAATTGCTACAAGGACACACACACAAATAGCTATCCATTGCTATAACACTTACAATAGGCCAGCTGTTATAGTTATAAAGGACATTCTAATTCTATATATAATTATTTAAGTTTTCAACAAATTTACAAAGTATATACTATTCTTGCTCCATTTTACAGATAAGAAGAATGAAATACAAAGAGATTCAATAATTGGTTAAGGTCAGACAATCTACTCCAGTGTATAAACTCTTAGCTACACTTGTTTTTTCTTTCCTTTCCTTCCTTCCTTCCTTCCTTCCTTCCTTCCTTCCTTCCTTCCTTCCTTCCTTCCTTTCTTCCTTCCTTCCCTCTTTCCTCTCTCTCTCTCTCTCTCTCTCTCTCTCTCTCTCTCTCTCTCTCTCTCCCCCCCCCTCCCCTCTTTTCCTCTCTGGTTCCAAGTGACATAATGACATTTAATGAATTTTCTGGAAAAAAACAACAACCAGATGAAGAATATTCAAGACAGAGTCTACTGGGATACTGGGAGTGACCTCTAACAGACAACACGTACCCATCATCTAAGAATGCGTCATTTTGAAAAGCAGTTCCACCTACATTTCTTTCTACAGTGACATGCATCTGGCATGAGACCGATCTTTTCAAGTAATTTTAAATCTCTAGATTTTTTCCTCAGTGACATGAAAAGGATAAAGTAAAAAGCACTAAAACCAGCCTTCTTGTTCTTACTTGCACTAGTGATATGGATAGCAAAGCCTTAACATTGGGGCAATGGTTCTCAATAATGGAATGCATAGCCAAAGTTGAAGAAACCAATGTTTTTAAAAATGAAAGAGAGTGGATGAGAGAGCAAAATATTGAAATATCATAGCATGATCGTGGAGTTTATTTCACACTGCTATCCATTGAATTTATGAAGAGAAAAACTACTGGGTGAGATAGAAGTTGGCAGTTGTGGTCATTAACAGCGAGCTATTGCCCATGGGTCTGCAATAAAATGTAGTCCATATTGATTCTTTTAACATTAACTATGTGGAGGCTGTGATTGAAAATTACTGTTGAATTGTAGATAACACTAGCTGGGCTCCAGAAATGATAAATATTGCAAACAGGTTATAAAAGCAGTTAAGGTATTATTATGTTTGTGTCATTAGATTAACTTCACTGACATAAACAGTTCAACACAACACACGTTTATATGCCATTTAAGTACTATCTGTTCAACTCACTTTAATAAATGGCACCATACCCAGCGCTTTATGCAAATACACCTGAATTCAGGGTCTTTCAACACTGCTGAAAATTACACTCTGCTATCAAAATGACTTTTTATACCACTGCAGTGGTGCACTTTCAAAATTAACTTCTCTGTTTGTTAGAGGAGTTGCTCCTCCAAGGAGAATAAAAAAGAGAGATAAATAAGTAAAGCTAAAGGAAGGAAGGAAGGAAGGAAGGAAGGAAGGAAGGAAGGAAGGAAGGAAGGAAGGAAGGAAGGAAGAAAGGAAGGAAGGAAGGAAGGAAAGAAGGAAGGAAGGAAGGGAGGAAGGAAAAGTAGGTTACAGTTTTTGTGTTCTTCAGAACAGATGAAATTAATTCAGAGCCAAGCATCAGACTGTTTCCAAGCAGAAAACATCTCCTTAGTAACTGGATGAAATCAACATTAAAATCATCCAACAACTGTTTCCTCCAGCGTCAGTTTTAACAGAATGGCCTGTGGGAGACTCTCCATGGTGTCACGTTAAGGACAGAGCTCGGGGTGGCCTCCTGCAGTCAGGTTCTGAGGTGGCATCAGCTGTGAGCAGTACCTCTGCTAGAAGATTTCAGAGGGAAGATATCTCAGACCATCCTTTCCAATGTTCACATTTAGAATGCTTCATGCAGGAAGTGAAGGGAAAAGTGAATGTGTTGTTTAAAAGCTCACATGCATTCTTAGCTCACATTTACTCCTTCAACTGGAGCGAGATGCACTTCATTTCACACTCTAATGGCACTTGAAGATACTACTGTCCTATTCTGTTTCCACCTGCGTAAAATTTATAAGGGGATAATCTTCTCATCCTTGAGTGGCTTTCCATGAGGTGGGTTGGGTACCTCCCAAAGTGGATTCTCATTTGAGAGATAAGCATTGTGTCATTCATAAAAGCATGTCAAACCCTCAAAGTCCTTGACAAGTTAAGGTGTCTTCTAGACTCCTTCACGTGAGGAGAGAGTCAATGATGGATGTCAATGATGGATGTCTCCCTTGGTGAGGACATAAACAAATTTCCCTCTACTAAACCCCTCTCTCTCTGTTAGAGCTTGGCTTTTTAAAACAGAGTGGGCCTCTGGACAGTGTTGCCGAGTGGTTAGAGTGTTGGCATGAGGACTGAAGGCTTGAGGGTTTGATTCCTGGTCAAGGGCATGCACCTGAGTTGCAGATTCAATCCCCAGCAGCAGTGGGGGCATGTGCAGGAGGCAACCAATCAATGTGTCTCACATTGATGTCCCTCTCTTTCTCTCTACTCCCTCCCTTCTAACCCCTTTAAAAATCAATAGAAAATATCTCAGGAGAGAATTAACAAGGACAACACCAACAAAACAACCCATAGAGTGGAAAGATTCTTACGAATGAACACAAATGGATGTGTGGGTATAATTCATAACAGAAAACTCTCTGAAAGGAAAGGATGGAAAATAATGGAAAACCTTTGCTTAAGTAGGCTAGCCACACTGATCTATATGTATATCCAATCAGAAAGGAGACCAGATTAATCATTCAGGAATTCAAATGTGAGATCTGGCCTTGACCTCTCCCCTGCACCACCTCCCCTGGCCAGCATACATACATAGAGCCAAACGCATAGTTTGTATTTGGGGGAAAAATACACTGAAGACAAAATCAGTATTTCCTAATTTTGCAAAATCAAAACAAAAACATGTGTGGCTCTAAACCATTCTTGCCCTATGCCTATGACATGTTTTGTTCATGAGTACTGCTGCAAAAGCTAATTTGAAGTGTGAAGATCATTTTAAGTGGGTGTGCCCATGCTAGTATTTTGATATATAACTTACGATTGTCGTTGTCAACTTGAGGACCTGCTGTTGGCTGCTTCCTTCCTTGTGCCATGTTTTTGCAAATGACAATGGCTCCTCCTTTGCTCTCTGTGGGCTGCTCAACCTTTGAGCAAAGGCTGGCTTTCCCGTGTCATTAGGAAGTGTGTTCACTCCGTCCTTGAAGCGGTTCTTTTGTCCCTATTCAGTCAGAATGCCCGTCTTCCCTGGCCCACCTGTAAATTTCTTTGATAAACCTACTGTCAGCCATTCTCTTTACAAGAGCAACCTACTGAAACTGAATTACCATAAGCATGACTTTCCTACCAGTGTCCCGACAATGCTCTGGGCCCTCATTAATGCACATCATTTTGCCACTTAATTTTAAGTATGGCATACAGGGAGAATTGCCTAGGAACTACATATCCTATCCATCACAGGCCTGGCCAGAGCTCAAGGAAGTAGTAAGCTCTGCAGCCTGCCATGCCTGAGTTCTCAATTAGAGTTTTGGGGAAGAAAACAGAACTGATCCTGTCATAGCCAGGCTTTGTTTATTTCTACTGTCTTCCCGCTACATATTCTAATTCTCTCCTCTCTAACCCAATTCCGTCCCCACTCCCCTTACCATCAAACAGGGGAACAGAGGGATGGGAAGCAAACCTCTAAATGCCATCATCACAGGTGCTTCCTTAATCAGTCTTCATTCAGATTTTGATTGCCCTAGGGTCTATTATTCTCAAAAAGGAATAAAATGATATTCATAAACCTTTGATGGTCAAAAGTATGTAGCTTGGGTATACTACTCATGACAAACATTTTATCTTTTATCTCTATTTATTCAGCTATCGACTTATCTTGCTTTTTATTGAGACACAAATGGTATATAATGTTAGTTCCAGGTATAGAACATAATGATTTGATATATGCATTACTGTGAAATGACCACAAAAATAACTCTAGTTAGAATTGATCGCCACACATAATTATACATTTTTAAAGTTAGTGGTGGGCTGGATTTGGTTCACCAATAAATAAAAAATTATATCTCTTTTATTTATATACTAGAGGGCCTGGTGTCCCTCAGCCCATCCTGCACCCTCTCCAAACTGGGACATCCCTCTCACAATCTGGGACTGCTGGCTTCCAACTGCTTGCTTGCCTGCCTGCCTGATTGCCCCTAACCACTTCTGCCTGCCCGCTTGATCACCCTCCTAACCACTCCCCTGCCAGCCTGATTGACACCTAACTGATCCCCTGCCAGCCCAACTCCCTCAACTGCCCTACCCTGTCAGCCTGATCACCCCCAAAAGCCCTCCTCTGCCAGCCCATTTGCCCGCAACTACCCTCTAATGCCAGCCCAGTCACCCCCAACTGCAGTTCCCTGCTGGCCTGGGCACCCCTAACTGACCTCCCCTGTAGGCCTGCCACCCCCGCAATGGCCCTCCCTTCTCTCCCTGCCTAGTAATCCCCAACTTCCCTCCCCTGCCAGCCATCTTGTGACCACAGTGGGCAGCCATCTTATGCAAAGGAGTGATGGTCAATTTGCATATTACTTCTTTATTATATAGGATTCATTCCTTGTGTTATGTTAGATGCCAAGTTGGAGGAGAAGGTCACAGGATTACATAATACATTTTTATGTAGATGTGAAATTTTTAAAAAATGGGAGATAGAGAGAGAGGAATGAAAGTTAAAATGATGGCTCAGAATTCTGTTTTTGAGGACAGAAGAGTTATAAAGGAGGAAATAACAGTATCTTCTTTTCTTACTCCCACAATCACCTGCTCACCTGTAATAGCAGCTTTCTGGTCTTATTAAGAAGTTAAAGGTGAAAAGGAAAAGAAGAAAAAGATGATAGTGCGTCCTCCATTGGGAGCATGAAATGAAAGATTTGAGATATGCACCTTCAAGAATGGTAAATAAAATTGAGCACATGAAAATATTTTAAGGCGACAAAGCCACAGCTATCTAGCATCTTTGGAACATGTCACTTGGAAAAACTTTTCTTAAATATTTGCAGGTAAGCTGCTTTAAGTTCAACCCGCTTTCCCTTTAACTCCCTGTGATGGAAACCTTTTTAAAATGCAGGGACATGTGCCAATCTTCTTAAGCAAGACCACCGAACATAATTTCCTTTTCCCTTGCCGCCTGGGGTTATCAACACGAACATCAGCTACTGCATTTGGCTGTAAGGAGACCATGCCCTGGGGAACCACTGAGTGCATGTACAGTGGTCCCACTTGATAAAGTGAGTCCAGGCTCCTTTTAATTCGATTTCATTTCAAAAGAACATTGCAGGCTTTATTATAGCCTTTGTTATCATGATCAGATGGACCCCACTTAGAGCAATGCCCCTACTTTTAAGTTTGCAACGGACTGGTAAACCATCTCATGATTGTGTGTGTGTGTGTGTGTGTGTGTGCGCACTCTCACACCCCAATACATATAATAGTATGTTGATATATACAGAGATCTAATTTAGATAAAACTTGGTTCTGAGAGAGACCAAAGGCCTCTTGAACTAATAATTGCACTGCTCTCTGTGTGTAGTTCTGTGGTCTGTGCTTACCCTCTTCCCAAAGCCTATTATTTCCTTTGCTCTTTCTGATTCTTATTTGTGTTCCAGATCAAGATTTCTCAAATGTAAATGAAGACTAGAATCAGCTGGGGAATTCTGATAAAAACACAGCTTCCGAGGCTATCAGTCTGAGTAGGTGCATTTCTAAGAAATTCCCAGGATCACACTCTGAGTAGAAAGATTGGAGATTTTTCAGTGACTTGGGTAAGTGATCAAGATCAGGAATCAGTAAACTCCAGCTTGTGGGCCAAATCCAGCCCACTGCCCATTTTCACATGGCTTGTGAGCTAACCCTCATTTCGCATCTTTAAATGTTTGGAGTAAAAACACAGAAGACTAATATTTTGCCACACACGACAATCATATGATTTCAAGTTTTCATGTCCAAAAATGAAGCTTTGTTGAGCCAGGGCCACACCCATTCATGTGCTCATCCTCAGCAAATGCCTCTGCGCTATACAGAGCTGAGTGGCTGCCAGAGAGAAGACGGGTCCTGCAGAGTCTCAGATGTTCACTTTCTGGCCCTTCACACAGACTGGGATCTGGCTGACAGCACTTCAGAGTCGAACAACACTGTCTAAGTCACACAGGGCTTTTGTTTCCTGTGGTCCCGTTAGGAGGTGCAATGGATGTGGCTAACGCGGGAGCACGCTGTGTAGTAGGCAGGCTCAAGATGCCCGGGCGTTTGGGGGAAGACTTCTTTAAAGTCTCACAAAGTAGCATATAGGCTAGAAGACACCCACCAGAGATGACAAATGGCTAGTCCCAGATTACATGCCTGACAAGGCGAGAGGCCAGAACAGAGCTCAAAGTCAAGTGTCTTTGCACTGCAGAATAAGGCGCTGTGCTAGGGGAATTGTTGTCGTGACATTTCCAAGTTTTTTCTTCAACTAAATTGTTTCCAAAGTAATGTTATTTCAATCATTTATCTATAAAGGATGGCCTTTTATTCTGCTTGTAAGAACATCCTTCAAAATGATAAAGTAGGCCCAAACCATCTCAACTAATATTTCCTTCCAAAGATTTAATATCCAAATAAAAATGGAAAAAGCAGAATTCACAATCATAGAGAAACATCTATTCATCTTTTAGGTTCAAATGAGATTTACTGGCTTCTTCCCCCCAAACACTTATTTTATATAAAACAGATTCCATTAAAACTTGAAACTCTGCTCCTTGCACTTAAAGGGCAACTTTCAAAATAGTAGTAAATGTTGGGCTCACCAATAGTTTTTGTTAATATGAAAGAGATTTTAGATCTACTAAAAATAATCGTTTAAATTATCTTTTAATTATTTAAAATATTTCTTAATGGTTGATAGGGTCTAATATAATATTTTCTCTTCCATTCTGTGATCTGTATAATTTAAACACCATGGATTTACAAATGAGAATGAACCATGAGAATAAAATTATTTCTTTATTAAATATATAGGAGTAGTTTTGTCTTTGTATCAACAAGGAATGCTCTGAGTTTGGTTTCTTTCATTTCCCACCAGTAGAACTAAGAAAATAAAAGAATCCTTAGCTTTAGAAAGGAAGTATAATAGGCAACACAAATCATCCTTTATTTCATGGAAATCTCTACACTCTCTTCTGAGGTTTCTTATGAGATTTATCCCCCATCGGATGACACATTAAAACTTATTAGTCTAAAATGTGAATACAAAGAAAACCTAAGCCCAAAGAGGCTAAAAAATTGGCCAACCAAAATATATTTTAAAATGTACAATACTGGTGATGTGCCGAGGGCCAAATTATTTGTTAGTGAAAATGCTGTTGTTAGAAATGATTTTTTCTCTTTTTGGTACTCTCTTATCTAAGGATAACGTAAATGAAGTTCAATAGCTCTATGGCAGGCTTGTTTGACTTGCTTCATGCATTGATATTCTCGTGATTGCTATCTTGATGGAAATTGAGCTGAGTAACTGGAATGGACACTTCTGAATCTTAAAATCTGCTAGTTTGGGGCATAATGGCATTTTAAAAAGATATATATATATATTTTTTTTTCATAATTAGCTTCCTGCTGTTTTTCAAATTTGCTTTCTTACTCACTTCATAGAAAAATGAAGGGCCAATTGTCTGATTGTGTCTCTCTGCTTGTTTTCCATCACTCCCACACCAGCATATTTCAGTTTCCAGGGAACTGTTTCCTCTGCCTGAAATTAACCTCTCTCTCTCTTCTCCACACCCCCATTCTGGAACAATCACTCTATGCCTCATGTGGTAGAGACTGGGAAATTGTTTACCAAGCATTTCCTTTTCCCTCTGGGCACACAGCTAGATCACATTCCAGAGCTCTCTTCCAATGAAGCTCTGTTCTGATACTGAGTTTTGGCCAACGGACTATAGACAGAAGAGATGGAGTTCATTTTCAAGCCTTTCCATCCCCCTGAGCCGACTTCCCATTGAATGAATCTCCCTCTCTTTGTGATTTCTCCCCATTCCTAGCTGAATGAGCAAAATTGCCAGAACCTAAAGAGTGTCTGGCACTAATGCAACGTGGAAGAAGCCTGGGTTCTATGGCCACTTAAGAGAAAGATGCCCAGGGGAGATGCTCTTCCGGAAATTATTGGGGAAAGAAAGACCAGGAGACTTCAGTATTCTTCAGTGGCTTAAAACAACAAACATGACAATCTCATATTTTCTGTTGTCAGGAATTCAGCCATGACTTAGCTGAGTGTGCCGAAGGCTCAAAGAGTCTCATGAAGTTGCAGTCAGGCTGCAGGTCAGATCTGTGGACTCGTTTGAAAGTCTCACTTGGTGGGGGATAAGACATCTGCTTCAAAGTCACTCACAGGATTTTGGGCAGATTTGGGTCCTTTCCTTTGTGGGCCTCTCCAAGGGCTGCCTTATGACTCATGACCTGGCAGCTCACTTCCCCCTAAGGCAAGCAATCACACACACACACACACACACACACACACACACTTATACACACACACTCACGCGTGCATGCGCACACGTAGACAGAAACCAGCCTTTCAAAAACCTAATCTCAGAGGTTCCACCCCTGCAATATCTGTTTGTTTGAAGATGTACACAAGTTGTGAGCCCTAAAGCAAGACCATTAGAAGCCATCTTGAGAGCTGGCTTCTGTATAGTATACATTTCCCTGATGATTCTGCTTTTCTGGAGAAGAATTAATCACAACCTCTACCTAACTGTGCAATAAAAACATGCTCATGGACACCAAGTATGAATGGGGAGATTTTGTATTCCGTGAGAACACCTAGTCAAGAGTTCAAAGTGCCTGAAGATTGAGCCTGTGCTCCTGAGGCTTATACTCACAATGACACCATATCAGCTGGAGATGGCCTAAATAGTGAAGCCATCACTAAACTCTTAAGTACCAGAGCACAATGTCAGGGAACTCATCCACTCTGGTGTGTCTGACACAGTGTCTTAGGAATCCTACTGGGTATTTACTCAGTATGTACTTGTTGATCAAAGGAATGAGTGCTTAAATGATGGGTAAACTCTGGATTTTAGATGGCTAATTTGCTACCAAAACTCTTATTTGAGAGACATTAAAAGAAATTGGGTCAAAAAATACTTGCAAACATCAAGGACTGACTCACATCTCACAGATCAAAATCACAGGGCTTTTCTAAAATTTTAAATTTTCTCAGTGGAGTTCACATGTATAACTTAAGTCATGGATATTTATGAACTTTGACTATAATTGTTGGACTATAATTGGAAATCATTAAAAGTATAATTTTATGAAGTACAATTCCATGATCATGTTTGCCTTTCATGTATGTTTATTCAAGACATATTCATATCATAATTATTTTCTTAATTAAAAGGATATTCGGTGAATGAAATGAATTCAGCCTCTCCTGAGGATAACATAAAGACTTTGGTCAATTCTAGCCACTTGGATTGATTCCATGGTGATAAATTAGTTGTCCCATAACTATTGTTATGACTGAGAAAAAACAAGTGTCAAATAAAAAAATTGTATATATGGGCATGTGTATAAAGATGGATGTGTCTTTCTTTAGTATTCTCTCCATTGAACTCTCAGTATTCCAAAGAAAATATCGAACCTCTGTAAAGACATTGATGTTTACAAAGGTCATAGAAAACAAACATCAATACCTTGTCCCAACTATTGGAAATTTCTGATACCACAGATGCAGACCAAGAAAACTTTCTCTATAACTAAATGTTAAAACATGATACTTACAACATAGTATATTAACTACATTTTGATTAAGGAAATAGATGTAATTATTACTAATTTTATTTCAGAGAAGGCTGGTGTTCTGAGACATGTTCGGTTTGACTTTCATTGGTGAATCATTTGTAATTGTTCACTTATCCTGAATCTTGGGGAATTCCATTGTGAGAAATTCAGACAAAGTTATTTATCATGGAAAGAGGTTAGAGTTAGATAAAAATTAAGAAGATTATACCATTTGAAGAGATAAAAGATTACTAAAATAAAAATTCTTCCATACTCTATATCCTTAAACTTGTATTTGCAATATGATAAATTTGATTCTAAGCAAATTTAAAAGTCATTTCCCTTTAATGTCATCTACATAATAAATAATAAATATCCTTATAATTGTGCTATTAAGGATCTTAACCACAATACTAATTATGAGGGTATTAATCCTAAGGGCAACATCTAAGTATGTCTACCAAGACAGGAGGTGATATATAGTAAACTGCTTTGGCTGCTTTTTTTAGAGATAAGCATTTGAGATAATGACCGTAGTTCATTAATCTTTGATTTCATGATGTCTAACTCAAAATACATGTGCACAAATATTTAAAATGAATGAATGAATAAATGAAAGGACATACAAAGGAAGAAAAAGATATGAGTGAGGGTCAAATAAGTTCTGTGAGCCAATCATACATGATGATTTGGACAAATATTCCTATAGTTCGTTTAATTGTTTTAAACATTCACTCTTACCTCGAGGAAAGAAAGCCTACAACTCTAAGTAGTTAACTCCATCAACAGGCAGGTAAGAAGTATCATCCTCCCAAACGTTACGTATAGTGTATTAGATCGAGCATTTTTCATACACATAAACTATATTTCTCGTGAACATTATCGTCTCTCAGCACATTATGTATTTCGGATCTTCAATAAATAATGAAGAATAACAATAACAACAACATCAACAAAGACTCCGGGGACTACAAGGCTTGCACTCAGGCGAGGGCCTAAGCAAACAGATGGCGTCCTCTGTGTGCCCCGAAAGTAAGCCTCGTTGGCTTCTTTAGAACCGCTAAGGGCAGTAAATCCCTGAGCAATTGGCCTTCCATCAAAAACAGTCTGCATCCGGTCTCGGGAGCTCACAACGAGGGACTTTTGGCAATGGTGTTTCAGTTGATCACGCCTGTAATGGGGCAATTATAGTCAGAGAGGTTGTCTGTGATGTAACTCAAGCCCTCATTTCTACACAGCTGTGCAGACCATCAACTCAAATTGTACCAAGAAGTCAACTGGGAGCCTATTCAGAATATGGGATATTTATTGGCTGAGGATGAGGAAAGCCTATTTGTTCAGCCACAGTGGAATTTGTCTTTGCCGGCTCTGGGCACAGACATTCCAGCCTGTGCAAATAGCAGGACAGCTCCTGCCAAGTTGGCTGTCCCGGGCTCTCCTCTGACCTGGTTCTCTTGGGCCCGTCTGTCATTCCTGTCTCAGACCAGCCTGCTCCAGGGTTTTGCTTGGTCCATTCTCTGACTCCATGAGCACGCGCAGGCCAACCTTTTAACTTCTGTGGCCACCCAAAAGGATTTTTCAGAATGTGGATGCTTCATCAATAGATAAGGATAAAGGGATTGCAAGTGGCATGAGGCCCCAGCTGACATTAGATAGCATGAGTTTCTAATAGGTGTTTTCTTGACTTTTTTTCCCCCAGAATATTTGGCCATTTTAGAAGGCAAACAGAGAGTTGGAAGTGAGCTTTCCTCAGAGCCAGGGACCAACTCACTAGGTGAGCCAACAAGGCAAAGGTGTAGGGAGATATTGAAGGCATGATTACGATGCCTGTCCATGGGTCCCAGAGAATGGGATGAGTCAGGGGTAGACAGGGTAACGTGATGGCCTAGAAACCACTGGAGATTGCAATGAAGATCAAGGACAGGCTGTGGGTCAGGAAGTCAAAGTGGTGCAGGGGCAGAATCTTGTGATTAGAGGGGGATGAGTCATTGAACTCTAGAAATAATACGGCTGTGACTGGTAAGAAGTTCTAAGTTGACCTGGTTCTATCCCCCTTTCACCCATAATAAATGGTTGATGTTGATTTCAAGTGGGGAGCATCAAAGAACATTTCCTTAATCTGTTTCTACTTGTGGAGCTGTGGGGATCAGGCTAGAGGGAAAAGCTGGATTCAGGTATGTGAAGAGTAGAAATAAAAACAGGTTCAGCTAAAACCAGTTTGGCTCAATGGATAGGGCATCGGCCTGCAGACTGAAAGGTCCTGGGTTTGATTCCGGTCAAGGGCATGTACCTTAGCTGCGGGCACATCCCCAGTAGGGGGTGTGCAAGAAACAGCTGATTGATGTTTCTCTCTCATCCATGTTTCTGACTTTCTATCCCTCTCCCTTTCTCTCTATAAGAAATCAATAAGATATATTAAAAAAAAAACAGGTTCAAGTTTAGCATATGATTTCTAAAAACATGTACATCTCTTATTAAATATGTACAATTATTGGATTACAACTAAATTGAGCATTACTTTACTATTAGAAGTCACAATGGAATCTACCAATGTTAATGGACATTTATTTCTAGAAAAAATATTCAAGTATTTTAAATAGGTAATTAGATGGAGGCAGAGAGGGAATTTAGGTAGGGAGACCAGTATCAACAAAAACACAAAATGAAACGAAAGATCAGTTCTGTACGGTGGGGGAGAGGGGAACAAAACAACCCCCAAAGTATGCATGTGATAGGTCATGGGACTTAGTCTTTAGTGCACTGGGTTATGTTCCTGACTTCATGTCAGCACTGCCTACAGCTCTGAGGTGAAATGTCTTAACTTATCTGAATTCAGTAAAGAGTTTTGGCTCCATAAAGACCCGGATGTCTACAGCATGGGAATCTCAGGAGTAATACATGAGATGTCCATGGAGAGGATGGAAATGAAAGTGACATCTTGTAAGTGACATAAGGAGAAGGGCATAAGCAGGAGTGGATATGCTGGTGGGAGAGCAGAAATGATCCAAAAATGTGCGAGAGGAAAAGCCAGCCATTCTCACCTCTTGACTATCATTGTTGCTGCAGTTCAGTCAGAGGTGGGATTTGTAAGGAAGACAACAACAAAAACAAATCACACTTCCACCACCACCACCGCCACCAACAGATGTGGAAGCCCAACCACTGTTCTCTGGAGTGGAAATTCAGTGCGAAGCTGAGCTCAGAATAGGGCCAGAGCAAGTGCTAAAGAATGCCTCACTTTATCTTTGCTTTATCCTTGCTGAGTCTTCTGCCTCCTTTTAATTCCTATGATTCATTTTTCCTAGTCTATCCCAACTTTCAAAAACATTTTTGCAGCACCTAACTGGCTTGGCTCAATGGATAGAGCTTTGGCCTGCAGACTGAAGGGTCCCAGATTCAATTCCAGTCAAGGGCATGTACTTTGGTTTCGGGCACAACCCCAGTAGGAGGTGTGCAGGAGGCAGCTGATCAATGTTTCTAACTCTCTATCCCTCTTCCATCCTATCTGTAAAAAAATCAATAAAATACATTAAAAAAACATTTTTGCAGAATTTTATCATTATTTTTCCCCTAGTACTTTCAATACAAACAAGACCTTTAATAAAAATAATGATGTATTTAGCAGCAGTAAAAGTTAAAGGGATATGATAAATGCTTTTAAATAATCTATATCACATCAATGAATTAGGGCTCTAAAGAAAGATAGTAAATGGATCTCTCAATTAATTATTGATATCCAGTGAAACAAACAATCTCAACAATGACTACATAAATAGTATATTGGAAACATTTATTTCTAAAGTTCTTTTAACACTTATTGGAATAAAAATGGTTAACTTCAACACATGTAATGGGTATAGTTCCCAACTGCCTCACATGATACTTCTGCTGTTGGAAATGACTTCATACAATTAAGGTGAAGCTCTTTTCAAATAATGGACAACTATGGTAAAGAATACCACTTTATGATGTATCTAATATAGATATGCATCTTGCTATTTTTCAGACCCTTCACATATAAGATATGAAAACAAAGTGATATTAACAGAAAACTTTTGGGATTATATTATAATTCTAAAAGACCATAGAACTCATGTTCACTCCCTTATTTTTCGTAATGAGAACATTTGAAACTAGCATCTACCAGGACCATGCAGGTAGCTGAGCACACCCAACTGAAAAGTGAGTCTCCTGGCCCCGAAGCACAGAGTTATTTCGGATTTTACTATGAATGAAAAGTTGGAGTACAAGTTATGCATTGTCAACTGATCTTATTAAGGAGACAACATTCGATAAGGTAAGCACACTAGTAGAGAACCATAACTTTTTCTTGGGAAAAAGATCACTTCCTCTCTTCAAACTCAGCTCTCCACTCAGAATGTAAAGAGGCATTGATCTACTGTCTGTAATTGTCTTAAGTTTTAGACACTCAATAAGGCTCTGACAATGTGAAAACATTATTTAGTTAAACCAGGGAGTCAATTCAATCTTAGTTCACGGGGAGGAGGGAGGAAATAACCGGTCTCATTTCAGGAGAAACACAATTATCAATAACACATCTGATTTGAATTGTAGTTTAAAGGCTAATCTAATAATCACTTACTGAGACTTTCTAACAATTATCTAAAGACAGTGAGGCATATTCCAGAGCACCAGTGGATGTCCCTAATTCCTTTCATTACTGGGAAGACAGGAGATACATTCCTAACACCAGACCAGGCTGAAAGTTGGGAAGAGCTCTGTGATTAGCTTCCTCTCTTAAGGACTCAGACAACAGAGGGGTGAGGTCATAAGTCGGGGCGGGGGTTGGGGGGTAATAGGGGGATGAGGACACATATGTAATACCTTAGTTAATAAAGAAATTTAAAATAAAGAAAAAATGAATGTAAACTCGGTGAACTTTTCTGTCACTACAGAATGCCTTATTTATGTTGATAGGTAGTAAACATTCAATTTCTCCCGAAAGAAGCCACACATCCCTGCGCTGAAATACGCATTGCCATTGAAAATGGAGAGAATCTGACTGAATCAAAAGAAATCCGTGTTCTTGAGATCCTAACTCCTGTGGAAGCATTAACAGCACCCACCTAGAGGTGTGCCTCCATTAAATTTATGAAGGGTTGCAGTGATGCTAAATAAGTGACTGCACAGATTTCTCTTCACTCTAGCCAACTATTAACACCGATGTGTTCGTAAGGAAAAGCAAAAGAAAGGAAACCTGGACTTCGAAGGGATCGAGCACAGAACACATGTATCTCTACGCTTCTACAAATCCCTGACGCTGCTTTCATTAGGCTTATTTATTTCCAGTTTTAATAATGTTGCATTAATTGCGTTATCAGATTAAAGTGAACCTCACCTGTCTGACGTTTATTTGCATTGCTTAAAACTGACAGAAATGTAACTACAGATGTAGCTACATGAAAACTGACAAAAATATCAGGCTCAAAATTCAAACAGACATGAGGATGTTAGGGGATTGAGTGCAACCTTCAGACCCAATTCATCACTTCGCTCTTCCAGTCTTCTCTTTAGAACAGATCCCAAACCCAAGGATTCCTTCCTGCCTCCACCTTAGCTCTATCCCCCACCTTCCTCTCCCCAGACTATTATTAGGGACCCCTGTTTCTATGTTACCTCTCAAAAGCTATTCTCCACAAAGAAGAAGGGCTGATCACTGACCCACCCTCCCTTGTGAATATCATTAGATTTTTAGGGAGTTTGTGAGCCAGTTGACAAAATCACAGCAATTATTAAACTTAAGTAATATAAAAGCAATTAAGTTATGTTAAAAACAAAAGTAATTGCTCCAACCTCATCACTTCATCCATGCAGTGGTATGTTTTACTATTATCTGAGCCCTTAAGATTATGTACATCTACTCTGTCTACATGGTGTAATTCATACAAAACAGCCAGCTACGGTGGATCTCTTCCTGAATCCACATTGACGACTTGAGATTAGCCATGATGAAGGGATGCACACCATGGAAACTGCAAATGTTACAAGCAGGACTTGGCCTACTGTTTTATTGATCATCTAGACCAGTGGTCGGCAAACGCATTAGTCAACAGAGCCAAATATCAACAGTACAACGGTTGAAATTTCTTTTGAGGGCCACATTTTTTTAAACTTAAACTTCTTCTAATGCCACTTCTTCAAAACAATCTCGCCCAGGCCTTAGTATTTTGTGGAAGAGCCACACTCAAGGGGCCAAAGAGCTGCATGTGGCTCGTGAGCCGCAGTTTGCCAACCACTGATCTAGACCTACCAAAAGGAATGGAGAAAATATTAACAACATAGATCATGCTCAAGAGTTTGCCGAGTCTGTAGCCCTTGTATTTTGAATAACACACAATACATTGAGGAATTGGTTGCAAAAGACTTATCTGTTGCAGCAAAGATGTGGCTCAAAAAATTAACGAAGGAGCCAAGTTCTAAGATGCATCTCTGCTGTTACCGTTCCCTCTGTCTCATTATTGTAAATTCAAACAGCAACCACACCCATGGCAGAATGACATGGTTTTGAGCCCCTATCATATTCCTAGAACAGCAGGTGCCCCAAACATCTCTTGAATGAATGTCTTCATACAGACTGACATCTTCTCACTACCCCCCCACCACCACTTCCTTGTTACCTTTGTGAGTTGAACGGTGTCAGCTTTCCTTAAAACATAGGAATCAGGGGCAACTCCATTCCTGCAAATGCCTACATCAGTGAGCACCTTGCTGGTCCCCTTTGCATCTCTTATTCCTGCTTTTCCTGCACAAAAACACCACAGCCCCTCCCCATGACCTCAGCGCATTTCCAGAGGCTCACTGAGAAATTCATTATGAAATCTGGGGGGGGGGAGCCCTCAAAATATGATATTGACATATTCTCTTTAACACTTAAGACGCTGCAAACTCGAGCCTGTAACAGGAGATTACTGTTCCATTGTGAATGCCAATTAAAGCGTAATGGTTAATCTTCACTAAATAAGCAGTGCTTCATATACCACGCAACACTGTCTGCCAGGCATTAGCAAAAACCGATTAGTTAACTGGCTCAACAGATTAAATGCAGACGTTCACGTTTATGGGGGAATGAACAGGTCTTCACTGTAACCGTGTGGAATATTCTTCTGTTTAAATTTTATCGCTCCTCATTCGGGTTTCATTTAAAATGTCAAAGTTGTAATGGCAGTGACATTCACTTCATAATAGTGTTTGAGACATACGCCGTAAAAGGGGTTGTAATAATAATACTACAAATTACATGCTTATTTTTCCAGATCATACCTAATAGACTGTAATATCATTTCCAGTCACAGTTCACCGAAGTCAAATTTAAAGCATCGTATTAAAGTCAAGGTTCCTTCGCATCTAATGAGACCTTAGAAACAAATGCGGCCAGGCCTGCATTCTGGGAAATAGACGCGGAGAATCCCTCGGAGGCCATGGCACCGTTTAAGGACGTTAGAGGGACAGGCACCAGCACTGAAGGTACACCGTGGGTCACCGCAGATTTAGCTTCGGCATTGTGCGGTGTGGCATCTCAGCTGCTGTGGGACACGGGGGCATAAATTGTACCTGGCTTGTAAAATATTCAGGACAAAGAATATTTTATGCTTAGAAGCCTCACTTCTAGAAATTATGCCAGCGAGGGAAGCAATTCCAGAAAACACCTGTCACTGGGGTATGGATGGCACCATCGCAAATCTTGGCAGAGAAATTTATTTCACGAGCATTCCGGAAACGTTAGAAAGGGTGTCTTTTGTTCATTCTCTAGAAATTCATATAAGTGAGTCTCAGCTAGAGACTGTATGTAAATGTGAGAACTGTGGATTTTTTTTTTCAAAGTCCATCCTCGCTCATAGTTTTGCTGTATTCATCGTCAGAAATGGATAAGAGGAAATATTTCCCTAGAATTCCATCACATAGGATCATAGGTATATCTCTCTCTGCTTCTGCTTTTTATCACTGTGCTAGAAAAACAAAGGAAATTGGAAAGTAAAGGTGATTTTATGACATTCTCTAGCTGGCCCTATAGTTTGGCATTCTGGCAGAAGTTTTCCAGACAAAGCCTTCTGATTGGTTCTTAATTGACCATTCACATTCTTGTCCTGTGAGTAACTACCCTCTTGCCTAATTTAGAAAAGCAAAGCAATAGGGGCCAGCAAGATCATGTTATTTGAAAATGCTTTTCTTCAATACTCTTGTGGTAATCTAAATTCAAAGAAAATGATTATTCCCCTCAACCACTGTGTAAGTAGACACTGAAATTACTATGAGAAGGGCTGGATTTATAAATATAAGCTTTAAAACTTATAAATATAAGTTTTAGTGAATTAAAAAGTTCACTATCCCCCTCTGATAGATTAGAACTTTCAAAAATAAAACCTTGGGTTTTGCTTAGCAATTGTAAAGAACTTGAATAGTGGCCTTCCATTCTTCTGGGGCAGGTTGTGAACAACGGAGTTTGCATTTCCGCTCTTCTGCAGCTACACCAGTTAGAGAGGCCCTTGTTTCTAGATGTATGGCCAAAAATTGGGTTAATCACAAGGTTTTGACATGCCTGTGTGTACCACAATTTCTTTCAGTTGAGAACCAAAGATTTGTATTATTTTTTTAGTATAATATATAATTTATTTCAGAGAGGAAGGGAGAGGGAGAGAGAGATGGAAACATCAATGATGAAAGAGAGTCATTGATTAGTTGTCTCCTGCATGAGCACTAATGGGAATTGAGCTCACAACCCGGTCCTGTGCCCTGACTGGGAATGGAACACTGACCTTCTGGTTCATAGGTCAACACTCAACCACTGAGCCGTGCCACCTGGGCAATATTTCTTAAAAAATAGATTTTTAAAACTTATTGTTACAGAGAGGAGGGAGAGGGGGAGAGAAACATCAATGTAGATTAAACATAGATCAGCTGCCTTCACTTCGCCTCTGACAGGGGATGGAGCCTGGAACCCAGCCATGTGCCTTGATCTGGAATCAAACCAGCCATTGTTGGTGCATGAGAGGACACCTAACCAACTGAGCAACAGTGGCTAGGTCAAAAATTATATTTCTTGATATTTTTCCTAGCAGTATTTAGCCACGAGAGCAAATTGTGCCTACAGAATATTCTGTATTCTTCCTTTCTATTGATCTTCCAACTGTGATAGACCCACTGAACTTGGTGGACAGGATTTGGGGACATAGAGAAAGAAGATTCTACCATAGCTACAATTCATTTACCTTGATAAAGGAGAGTTTTGCCACTAATATGGAGAAAAATTCCAACTACAATCTATATTCATTTAAGGAACATCTTTGCTATCTTTCAAAGTATCTAAAGAAAAAAAGAAAAAAATTGTATTTACCCACTGAATAGCCTGAAGGGATACTATAAAGGAAAAACCCTAATTACTTGCTATTACTCATCAGTGAAGGATTTCATGCTAGCCATGATTTGGACAAAGATTCCTTCAAAAAGTGAAACAGACCTTCCATACCATGTCTGTTTCTGTTAGCTGTTGATTTTGTTTCAGGACAACCCATATGACAGATGAATTCCTTT
The DNA here is from genome assembly GCA_027563665.1 of Antrozous pallidus. Lineage (NCBI taxonomy): Eukaryota > Metazoa > Chordata > Mammalia > Chiroptera > Vespertilionidae > Antrozous > Antrozous pallidus. The sequence continues at coordinate 91,817,433 of CM050519.1, forward strand.
TAGGATTTATACTTCTCCTGGAGAATTACTGCTGAAGAGTCACAGGAAATAAAATGCTATGAATAAGAAGATTTAAAGAGAAAGCTACCCTTGCAAAAAAAATATACTGAGATCTGCACATTTAAGCATTTTGAACCTGCTAGCATTTTGGCTCATCATCATTTCTCCAAAAGAACAAGGATGCGAACATGAACATTTGCTCTAACACCTGATGAGCCGGGACATGTGGGGAGGCTTAGAGTCGACGCCCGCTCCCAGCTAATATATGGGAGCCCGGGAATAAAGGAAGCTGTGCGAGAGGCATGCCTGCTTCCTAGTGAGCGTGATGAGCACAGCAGAAAGGGGATGAAGAAAAGAGACACACTAATTGCCCCCCTGGCACCTGCACAGTCCTTCCTGTGTAACAGACCTGAATAAATAGGCACTATTTTCCCAGGGAAAGGTCATGTTTTTCAAAGATGTGGACATGAAGCGAGACACAATAAGGGATAATATGATATTGCCTCTATGTACTGGTCAGAATACTAAAATACAGTTGATTCTGCAATATCCAAACTATGCAGAACCGGTTTGGCTCAGTGGATAGAGCGTCGGCCTGCAGACTGAAAGGTCCCAGGTTCGATTCCGGTCAAGGGCACGTACCTTGGCTGTGGGCACATCCCCAGTAGGAGGTGTGCAGGAGGCAGCTGATTGATGTTTCTCTCTCACCGATGTTTCTGACTTTCTATCCCTCTCCCTGCCTGTCTGTAAAAAAAATCAATAAAATATATTTTAAAAAAAGAGGCCATACTGGTTCTCATTCCAACTCTACCCGGAACCCAGCCTGCCCACCCAGCATGACTTAGTGCCAAGGAGGGACAGGGTCACCCGTGTCAGGTCCCTCATCTCTGTGAATCAGCTTCTTGATTATAAAAGAGAGAAGGGCTCAGAGATGGTCTGAAGTCTGCTTTTGTTTTAACACTAGATCGTGCTAGCAGCAAAGGCATCGGTATGTCAAGAAACTCTAGACCGAGATCAGTAAGGGGCTTCAAAAGCCAGAGGATTCGGGGCCATAGAAGTGTGCTCCATCCAGATAATAACATTGTAAAAGCCTTGGGAAAGAGCCTTCTATACATTGCTCAGAAATAACAAACAGATCAAATGTTGAAACAAAGAGCTGTTGTTGGCTATTGATAGTTTTTCATAAGAAACATCACTTCTGTATTCATCTCTGGACTACAGGAAGGAGACTGTAGATAAATTCCACCTCAATTCCCAAACCATATTTCAGACTGGAGTTGCGACATTTTTCTTTGCAAAACCTTTTTCAGGGCTGATAACCGTGGAACAATGGATTGATCCTGAGTCTCAGCTCTTTGTTTTCTGGGGGCCCTCCCTCTGGCTGAGCAGCTGGGAGCCAGGAGGAGGGGCAGAGGGGGGCAGGGATGACAAGCAGGGAGCTCACACCTTTCCTAATGGCTGGTGAACAATCAAGAGCTGATGGTATTAGTGAAAGGTTATTATTTGAATTAATCATACAAGTTTAAAACAACTTGGCATTTCAAAATGTTTCTGGGTGGGTGTCGTTTCCAAACTGCAACTGCTGGGAGCGTAAGGCTGGGGCGGGTGCAAGTCTGCCCGGGCAGGGGGACTGGAGTGCGGAAATGTCTCCAGTGCAGCCTGTCGCCTTTCCAGGGGGAGGTCACAGGGTCCTGGGCAGATCAGGGCACTGACTGACCCTTCTACTTCACTATTTGGGGAGACAGGACAGAAGGGAGGAAGCCAGGGAAGAGAGGACCCAGGAGGAAGCCAGAGGAGAGGAGAGATGAGAAAAAATAGAGGTGGACCTGGGACTAAGGCACAGTTCTGTGCTAACTGGTGATTCCAGCCAATCGCTTCCTTTCTCTTTGTTTCTGTTTTCCCATCGGTAAGAATGGCCTGCTTTTTTACTACATGGAAGTATTGGGCAAACCAAATGAGAAATATATGACAACCCTATCTAATACAGAGGGAATATGCAAATTGACCATCACAAAGATGGCAGTGCCCAGTCCTCTGAGCCCCACCAGAGTCCCCCAGTTCTTTCAACCCCACTGGGGGGTTGGCAGGCATCCAGTGTGGCCAGGCCCACCCTCAGCCTTCTAGCCACCCAGGGCTGCCACAGTCTCAGGTAACCAGGGCCGGCCAAAGCTTGCACTGCCAGCAGTGGCAGCAGCAGAAGCGTGATGGAGACATTGCCTTTCCCTGATCGCCAGTCACCTCCTGCCCCTGAGGACTCCTGGACTGTGAAAGGAGGCAGGCCAGGCTGAAGGATACCCCCATTCAGTGCATGAATTTTCATGCACCAGGCCTCTAGTCTATATATATAAAAGCCTAAGCCACAGAACAACCGAATGACCAGTCACTAGACACATACTGACCACCAGAGGGCAGATGCTAAACACAGGACTGTCCCCTGGTGGTCAGTGTGCTCCCACAGTGGGAGCGCCACTCAGCTGACAGATCCATCTCAGAGGCCTACCAACCCTGAGGCAGCCACTCATGCTCTTAGTAATCCTGCAGGTCCAATCTCCAGAGAACAGGCCAGGCACCAATGGACTGGTACTACCAGCACAATTCTGACAGTGCTGCTGGCCTCCTGAAAGTTGTCCTAGGGCCCTGTGGTCACTTCCTCTCCCTAGATGTTTTGCAAGAGAGAAATGATATAAAAGTGGCCGCCAGGTAGCTGCCGACAATCTGTGCAAATGTCAGCTGAAGGGATCTGGATCCCGGGTCAGCAAGGGAGTCCCACCACCCACCCGGAACACAGATTGCATCCTGTCCCCAACCCATTTTCCTTGGGATGGCACCAGAAGCAGAGCTCACAGCTGGTGAGCACAGCTACAGTGGCACTAGACTCTTCTGATCAGAACTCACTGGACACAAGCCTGAGGCAGGTGCAGTGGGGCTGGGATGAGTGGAAGCAGCAGGCAGGAGTGGCAGGTGGCATAGGACTGCTGGTTTCAGCCCCCCACCCCCCTACAGGCCACACAGAGCAACCCCACCCATGCATGAATTCATCAATGAAAATAATCAATGATACAAATGCGTTTGCAAAAGAAGACAGTCGCCGAAACTGGTTTGGCTCAGTGGATAGAGCACTGGCCTGTGGACTGAAGGGTCCAGGGTTCGATTCCGGTCAAGGGCTTGTACCTTGATTGGGGGCAAATCCCCAGTAGGGGGTGTGCAGGAGGCAGCTGATCCATGTTTCTCTCTCACCGATGTTTCTGACTTTCTATTCCTCTCCCTTCCTCTCTGTAAAAAAATCAATAAAATATATATTTTTTTTTTAAAAAAGAAGACAGTAGTAGGTAGAGTAAGTGGCATATAAATACTCTCTCTCTCTTTGAGCTGAGCAATGCTTTAATGTCACAAACATGGGATACCTACCGGGAACCAGGCACTGATCTGACCACTATACAACCAAGAAAGGAGGACAAGGTGGTCTGACATTGAGGCCCTCTTAGTGTAGTGGGGGAGACACGCGCTTTAACAAGCCATTCTGATCAGGTAAAGGAGTGGATACGACAAAGGCTGCTAGATTGATGCGGAGGCTCGCAACAGACCTCATGCCTGGACCTGGGCACAGGCTGGGCTGAGCCTTTCAGACTGAGTGTGAAGAGAGCCAGGGGCTGGCCCACAAACTGCTCAGCCAGAGCCCAGGCTGAGAGGGTATGGAAGGTGCATTGTCTCTGCTGTCACCAAAGAGAGATACACCACTGTGAGGAGCAGGGCTGGGATAGCACCTGTGGCCAATTCATGTCATCTTACAAAGGAGTTTAGAGTTGCTCTACCCATTTCAGCTCAGTGGATAGAGTGCCAGCCTTTGGACCTGAGGGTCCCAGAATCTATTCTGGTCAAGAGTGTGTACCTTGGTTGCAGGCTCCTACTTGGTCTGGGGCCCCAGTTGGGGTTCCTGGAGGAGGTAAGCAATTAATGTGTTTCACATCGATATTTCTTTGTCTTTCCCTCTCTCTTCCACTCTTTCTAAACATCAATGGGAAAACATCCTCCGGTGAGGATGAAGACAAACAACAATAAAAACTAACAGACAAAGAAAGGAGTTTAGCCTTGATTCTGTGAGGTTTGGGACACACAGAAGCACACTCAGGACAAAGGTATCTGCGCACTTTACGTTATATAAACGCCTGTGAGAAAAATCAGTCTGGGAGCAAAACAGGATTAAAAATCTTCAGAGGGAGGACTGAAAGGGGCTTTGCTATTTATAGCCAAGTCCCATGCTACGCCCCTGCCTCACTCCAATCATGCTAAGATTGTACCAGCCCTAGAATACACGCTAGAATACACACTGATCTTCTCTTTTTGTTATTTTTGATTCCACTTAGGTTCCAAAATAGTGAGTTGTCAACATTGGTCATTGTACACAGACTGTCCAGCTCTTATATTAAAAACCTACACCTCCAACATTAAATGCTAAATAGAATTGGTAACGAGGGTGTTGGTGATGAATCACTGCAACTAGAATTGAGTGTGTACACACGTGGGGTTGTGTGTTTTTCCCCTGAATTAAATACAGTGGAGGATTAAAAGTAAAGTAATATTTCAGATTCACTTCATTGGGCAGGGATATTAATGACAGGGAAGATAGTTATTTTTTGGTTCACGCACTTAATCACAAAATTTTGAGATGGCAGCATAATTGCGTTAATGACTTTTTTGTACCTACTCCTTAATTTTCATGTTTTTAGTAAAGGTACATTAATGCCACCAGCCCTCCAGTTGTTGTCTGATGAGTCCATGAATCAAAAAAGATAAAAGAAAACAAAACAAAGATAATGGTAGTTTAATGGTCCTATATTTTAGAGTTGGTGGAACTGTCTATTGTTGTGAAGTAATTCATAAGTTCTTAGAACATCTTAGTATGAAATAACTCAAAAAGAGCAATATTAAAATAAATGTTTTCCAAGGGACTGGAAGGGAATGAATTCATCAAAGGTTTAAGACAACTGTACATTTTTGGAGCATCACATATTAAGGACAAATCATTTCTAGAATGTTACTATTTATGCATGTCTTTTGCTTTCTTGCAACATATCTTTGTATATATATATGTACATATATATAATTGACATATGTACTCTATAATATAAAGACATAAATATTCAGCTGGCAATTTAAATTTTGTTAGCAAGCACAGCAAAAAAAGAATGGTGAAAATCCAACACTCCTGAAAATGTCAAATATTTTTGAAGTCACTTTGAAAGGCAATCTTGTGAATGGGTTTAGAGTTTAAGAAACTTCTCAGGAATATGTCCCAATGCTGGAGAAAGGGGAAATAGTTTAATGACAATACTCCCACCCCTTTTGAATTTGTAGAGCTGATGTCTTTCCTGCCTCTTTAATATTTATCAATCAGCACACATTTATTACCCATTCTCCAGGATAAACAACTTTGGTTGAGTGGAGGCACAAAAAATAATTCACAACAATTTAACTGATTATTTAAACAATTAAATAGGCTAGACACAGTATCTATACATTCTTAGTTTAAATCTGATATACAGGTTGTTTTATTGAATGTTCCTAACTGTATACTTAACACTGTAATATGGGGACTGGATGCTTTGGGCTAAGGGATAAAATGACTTTCCAAATTGCACAGTTCAAACCCCTTGCCTGCCTAGGCACAGTGACACTTCAGACAGAAACAAATGAACAGAATATTAGGATGTCAAAGGGTTTAAACTGTCATCACATAACAAAAATTAAAACACCTTCTTAAGGCTGTATCTGTCACATGATTTGTTTCCAGATCTGTGCTTATTATGACCAGCGGTTGATATTTCAAGTATAGGTATAAATATAGATAGATATAGATATAGATATAGATAGATAGATAGATAGATAGATAGATAGATAGTATTAATTTCAATCAGAGAGGAAGGGGAAAGGAGAGAGTGAAACATCCAAGATGAGAGAGAAGCATTGATCAGCTCTCTCTTGCACGCCCCTTACTGGGGATGGAGCCCACAACCCAGACACGTGCCCTGACTAGGAATCAAATGGTGGTCTCTTGGTTCTCAGGTCAATACTCAACTTTAGACAACACTGATGGGGCGTCACCTTCCAGTTATTGGCCAGTCTACTCCAGTGTGTCCCCTGCCTTCCAACATAACAGTGCTAAAGACAGAATGCAATGGTTGTAACAATCTGACCCAAAAAATTCCTATTACTGACATCCTTCATCTTATTTAGACTCATTATCTTGACAGTGTTTCTCTCTCTCTCTCTCTCTCTCTCTCTCTCTTTGTTTCTCTCTTCCCCTTCTTTCTCTTTCTCCCACTCCGGTTCCTTTCTCATTTGAAATTTCGGTCCCTCTGTTTTTGTTGGTCTGTGCTTTGTTGGCTTATTGATCTCTGAATGAATTATGCTTATCAAAATTATAGTTCTAAGTATACACAGGTTTCCTTTAAACTCTATCCTCTTTGGGTCACAGTGTACCTTCCCACAACTTAAATTGCTTTCCGTACCCAGATGACTCCAACTCAAGTCATATATATGCTCTGACTCTCCTGTGAGTTCCAGGTTCATGTATATGCCTGCTTCATTGAAATCACCACCTTCAATTGGTTTTTAGAAAGAGTGGAAGGGAGAAGGAGAGAGAGAGAAACATTCATGTAAGAAGGACACAGATGTGAGAGAGACAAGTCTATTGGTCTGCACACACCCTAACCAGGGATAGGGATAAAGCCTAAAACAAAGGCATCTGCCCTTGACAGAACGGAACCCAAGACCCCTCATTCATCACAGTGACCTTCTATCTTCTGAGCCAGACTGGCTACGACTAAAAACCTTATTTTTAACACAGCCGACAAGGCACTAAATGGCCTGGCCACTGGCTTGCATTCAGTCTCAGACAGACCCTGTCCCTCTTGCTTCCCATATGCCAGAAAATTAGCCTTCTGGTCTCCCAATGCTTCCTTCTTTTTTTGTTGCCTGGACTCTGCAAATATTGTTTCCATATCAGAATGATTTCTCTCCTCGCGCTTTCCCTTAATTAACTCCTACCCATTTAAGTGTATTATTGTCATTTTAAAATTATTTGCCATTTATCACTAACTTGCTTTCCAAAGTAGGTCAGATGTTTTTTTCAGTACTCTGGCATTTTTCAGAGTACTGTCATATATGTGTTTGATATTTTTGATTAGCATCTTTCTACCTCATTAAAATGTAAATTCTGTGAATAAAATGGCTGTAAATGTCTTGTTCACTATCGTGACCCCTATTGTATCTAGGCCTAATGCAAAATATGGGAATTATTATTTTTGGATGAATAAATGAATGGCTGAAATGGCAGGAATAAATTGATGTTGATTGCTAAATGTTAGGGAAGCTCTATGCTATTTAATGTGTATGTTGAATATCATTGAGCTTTTTAATAAATGCTGAGTACTTTTGATTTAATTTGATGATACATTTTTAACTATATCTGTCATTTACTTCTAGACCTGTCCTTAGGGTAGGAGTGAATTTCTGTTATCTGTAACTTCCCAGCCATTAGCACTGAATTTGTTTCACAGGATGCAAACTAAATATCTGTTGACTATATCTCAATAGGTAGACGAGAAGACAAGTGCACAAGTTAAAAAACACACACACACACAATAACTCCCTGCATATTTGGTTTAATATGTAAAAGTGGAACTGAGATTAAAAGAGAAATAAAATGAAGTAGGCCACTCTTTTCTTTAAGACGAAGAACAGGAACAAACAGGGGTGACTGAACATCCTTAAGCGTCTTAGTCATTTCATAATGGTAGTCTCACCTCAAGGTTGTTATTCTCCAAGAATGTTAAAAGGAAAAAATAATTTAAAACAAAATTGTGTTTTTGAGAGGCAGAACGGATTCTTCACACCAGGGCCTGGCTACTCTTGAGTGTTGTGGGTTCTCTTTCTCCGGAGAGTGTTAAGAATTGATGACGGTTTCAGAATAGCTCTGCCTAGAGCCATGGGGACTAATTGGAGGACCCTTCTACTTATCGGTTCCCACTGTGAAGAGTGCTACAGAATTCTCCCTGGAGATGGCCCATAGCAACCAGGACCGAATAGTCACTGGTCCAGGGACTTCAATAATCAAATGGCAAGGAATACATCCCAAACAAAAGCTTGTTATGTAGCACCAATATTTGAAGAAGCTGGAAATGTTTACCTTGTATAGACCCTAATCATCCATGAGAGCCATCTCTTCAATGGAATTAGCATATGGCTATTCCAGGCCTTAGTGTGATATAAACGAGTCAGCTATTTGTGGCATGGCCACGGGCTGTTAAAGGTGGCATTAGATACTTGG
>CM050519.1:91830761-91953261 GCA_027563665.1 Antrozous pallidus
GGGAAGAGAGGAGGAGGAAAAGAGTAGATTGTGCAGATAAGAAGTTAGCCTAATAGGCTGGTCTTCCTTTCAAGGAAGGTCTGCTTACAAGGTTAGCTCTTGAATGACATCTGCAAATGTAGATACTAAAAAGGCTCCCACCACAAAACTTGCAAGAGTAGCTCACTGTGCCTTAACTGTCTGTACAAACAACAAAGTTTATGCTGAACACCTGCCTTCCTTCAGGGAGTCTGTAATCTTGGGACCTGCCAGGCAGTGGCTGCCTATGTGAGCTGCCTCCCATCAAAAACCTGCTGCTGGGTCTCCAGGAGCTTCCCTGGTAGACCAGATTGCACACGTGCCCTTGGACCTTATTGTTGGAGGAGCAGCGTGACCTGCATGATACCACTGGGACAGGACCTCTGGAAGCTGGTGTCTGGTTTCCTCTTAACTTCACTCTATGTGCATTTTCCTTTGCTGATTTTGCTTTGTATATTTCCTTTCCTTTCCTTCCTCCCTTTCTTCTTTGCTTCCTTCCTTCCTTCCTTCCTTCCTTCCTTCCTTCCTTCCTTCCTCCTCCCTTTCTTTCGCTCGTTCTTTCTTTTTCTTTCTTTCTTCCTTTCTTCCCTTCTCTCTTTTCTTTTCTGTAATAAATCTAGAGCATGCATAGAAACTGAGCCGTGGGAATCCCAGTGAAACACTGAACATGGAAACGGTCTTGGGGACCCAGACACAGAGAGCCTTACAAGTTATAAGTCAATGCAGATGCCTTTTCACTTGTCTGTGTCTGTAGCTGAGGGAAAAAAGCATAAAAACAGACTTGGATATAAAGATGAGGCTAAATTCTTTGTGGTGGTAACATATTGCTGGATACCTATGGACTCCTGAATAACTCTGAGCGACTCCATTTTACTGTGTTCTTCATGAAGACTCACTGGGGAGGGCTGAAATCCCATGTTCCTTTATTTACAATAAACTCTAATAAATCCTGTTGCTTAGGGTCCATCAGTCAAGCACGGGGCTTTAATTCCTTCTTAAATGAGCCTAATGAACAATGAACAATTGCCAAAGCAAACCATATACTTAGGTAAAGTGATTCTGCTATAAATGTATAGTTTCCAGACTCAGAGCATTTGGAGCTGCCTGGACATGTATTTCCTTGCTTATTCAGCAACCTTTCACTTTATCACAGTATGTCTTCTAACTTTAGCCTTCAACAACACTCCTAAGGCTCCATGCAAAGGACCTTGATCTCTTTAATGAAGATGAAATCCATTTGAAGGATATCTTCCACCTCTGAACTTACCTGGAGGCACCCTATTCTAATTATCTTATCCACAATTCCAGAGAAGAAATGTATCTCTTTTTCTCCAAATGGAACTGAGGACTTCATTTCTGCATTGATTCCTATCTTTTTCTCTTGTCCAAGTCATGACTCCCTCCATTAGAAGTTCCTCTTCCCTATTACTTATTATTTGTCTCTCCTCTCTACAGTGTCTTTTTTTTTAATCTGTGTACACAAAACATTCAAAGACCTTTCACCCTAAGATGACAAAACAATACGGTCAAAAAGAAAACTCTTCATTTGACACAAGCTATCACTCTGCAAACATTTTGAGAAATGGGCCATACTCAGTCTCCAATTGTTGAAATCTTACTCATTTATTGACTTTCACCTTATATCTTTATTCAAATACCCATTAACTACAAAATTTAATGGCTTCTTCCAATCCTTGTCAAGCCTGTAATGACTCCAGGGACCACTTTAATTCATGAAATTTCCTTCTCCCACCCATTCCAAATTCCTTACCCCCTGCTTTTTCCCTGCCTTCTCTTGTGTCATCAGCAACTCCCAATGCCTCTTCCTCTTTAGGTTCCTTGACATCATTGACATCCCGGCAGGTCCTCCCCTGTTTTCATGAGGCATCTTCCTTTGTGCTATTCATATATTCCCAGAGCCCCTACACCTTCCTGTGATGACACCCTGGCTATATATCTCCAGATCTTCCTTCCTCCCATGTTCAGACCCATCCTCTGACTTGCTCCCCAGATATATCCACTCTGGATAAAAATTTTAATGTAACATGTCTACAATTAGACCCAAATTTTTTTCTTCTAAGATGTATCCCTCTTCTTTTATTTTTACATGATTAATGATATAACATCTACATTCTTCTAAAACAAAAGATGATAATACACATTCTTAACATCTTTCTCTCCCTCACATATAGTTGATGAATCCCCAAATCCTCTCAGTACCTCTGATCCAATGACAAAAGCTCACTCAAACTTGTTACTCTTCCCCATTACTACTACCACGTCCTTAACGTATTCCCCAAATATGTCCTCATAGGAAATTGTAAAATCTTTATTCCTATTCTTCTTGCTACTGCCCACTACAACCCAGTCTCTAAGAAATCATCGTAACTATTGTTTTAAGAAAATAATCATGAGTTTGTGCTTTATCTGCCCAAGGGACTTGCTGTGTACCCTTGGGCAGATAAAGTACCTACTTGTGGAATAGAATAGTGATAGTGATCAAGTTTAAAGAGTTAACATATATACTAGTAAAGTGTTTATAACTGTGTCTGAGATTTGGTAAGTGATTAATAAATACTATATTATAATCATATATCTTTCTTCTTATCTGAAAAAGTGTTACATCTCCATTGATACTAAACAAATATGTGACATCTGAGTAAAGTTTACTGCTATTAACCCTAAAAGATCTTGAACTGCAAGATTCCACATTGTCATCATAGAATAGACCACACCATAGACCACACTACAGTTCTCCTTCGGGAGAACTACGCTCTAGATCATATTTCCAGAATTAGTGAATAAACAAATAAATAAATGTTGAAGGCTTTTGAAAAAATCATAGTCCACTTTATCCTATTGTGACTTAGGTATTACATTTTTTTCAGAAGCATTCGTGATAGATAAAAGTATCAAAAGACAACATTATATTAAGCAAACAAATATCAAATCCGAATGAAGACTTAACCTGTGACTATTTAGAATGACTATGCAGGCCTTCTCTAAATCTTTCAGAGTTTATACTGTTTAGTATGAAAAGTTCTACCAACCTTTGTAAGGACAACTGAAATACTAATGTAACTAAATATTTATTGCACACCCACTGTGTGAAAGGTGATGCATGAGATTTTTCTCACAGTACTGAAACTATAATTGGGTGGAAAAGCTAGGAATAAACAAATCCTAATAAAAGGCCAACTGCAAATACGATAAATGTCTTAAGCAATGCTCTCGCGCTCAGGAAAAGAATGGAAGGCTCTACTAATAATAGGAAGACACAGCGTTTGTGCTTCTTGGAAGAGCCTGGTGCTGGCTGAAGGCTTAAAGAATGAGCATGATTTGAACAGAGGCAGAAGGCAGAGGAAGGCTGCTCCAAAAGAGTAAGGGGAGAGAGATCCACCAAAGGACTTACATGCATGCATAGAAGCTTAATCAATGGACAAAGACAACAGGGGAGTGGGGACATGAATGGGGGGTGGAGGGTAATGGGGGAATAAGGACACATAGGTAATAACTTAATCAATAAAGAAATTAAAAAAGAGGAAAGAGGATATTAAAGATATTCTAGCATGAAATTGTTTGCCACGTTTAAAACTTCCCAGTGTCTGATGAGATGGGAAAGTGGGCTTTTGGGAACAGACACAAAAGGGGCAGAGGAAGGGTTCGCTCGCATCAGGGTGAGAAATGGTGGGGGGGTGGTACCATCCTGGAGCAGCTTTGCAGATGATTCGCTTTGGATTCACTACCATTCCTGGTGCCTGGAAGAAAAGTCACTGGTGCAGGTGAAATTTGAGATGCAAGAATTTGGATGCAGGAAGCAGACTAAGAAAGCAAACAGTTGAGCTATTTTTTTGGTTGTGTCTAAACCACAAGGTTGACAAGAGACGATTTCACTCAAGATAGAACAGGACTTGATATTTAAGTGAAGCATTCAAAATACCCCGCCCCACCCCTCTCCCCCCTATGCTGAGGGAAGGCAAGCATGAGAAATACAAGCTCATGACATGAAACGCTCACTGGGAGAGTCGGTCCCATGCTCCAGGGGAGCGGCTTTATTCACTTAGTCTTACAAATGTACAGGCGGGGCTTCCAAGCAGTAAATTCATTAAAACCAGGAAATTGCTTAATTAGTTGAAAGTGACAAACACTTTTAAAAATAAATGTTTGAACTCCATGGATTCCAAACAAATCTACCACAATCAGAACAGTTACAGTATGCCTTTAAGGACCAGAAACTTAATTAATGACAATAACGTGTCAGATCTCATGTTTCTTAACTTGTTTTCTTCCCCTTCTTAAGAAGAATTTTACTCGCTTAAAGGGTGTTGAGTTTCCACCCATCATTACTGCCAATGCGTGTTTAATTTTGAGAGCGTGCTGACTAGTTTCCAACCTATTTTGCCTTCTTCTTTATTGCCCCAAAATAGCTATAGATGTGATTATGGGTTATTAGACATTATGGATGCTCTTGTGTATTTTAGGAACCTGATACAGTCTAGTCCATTTGCAATGTGTTAATATTACCCAAGCTCAACGTTTTTCTATTATTATTGATTATTGTATATTTTTATTGTTTAAAGTATTATATATGTCTCCTTTTTCCCTGATTGACTGCCCTCCGGCACTCCTGGGACCCAGGAAAAACTCCTACCACCTCAGTGTTCATGTCCAGTGGTTATGCTAATACACATGCATACAAGCTCAACATTTTTAAAAACGTATAAAAATGTATACTTTTGTGCTTAACTATGGGCTGTTTTGCAAAAAACACCATAAAAACACACACACACGAAATTTATAAATATACTGAATAGAGGAATGTTGTGTTATTCCCATAGGCATTTATTTTGGAAAATTAAAAATCACACAAGTAATAAAAGGACTAAATGTTTTTACCACAGAGGATTCCCCACTCACGTGAATCTCCCTCCAAGATCATCCACCCCTTTTGCAAGAGCTTGGCCCCCAACCCCTGGAACTTTTCATTTGGATGTGAAGTAGCAAATACAGCCAATGAGATACAGATTCAAGTTGCTCCCGGTACCCAAATAATGAATCAGAATGATCATGAATAGAAGAGACAAGAGCACCGGCAGGCTAGGAATAACAGAAGCCAAGCATAAATGCAATTAGCACATTCAATTTAGTCTTTAGCAAAAACTACCTTCACATAGTAGATTCCTCAGTTTTCTAGAATTTAAGATGCCATTTTTACCTTCTTCCAAGATCACCACTGGGAAACAGAATGTGGCCAAAGGAAGGGTAGGAAGGGAGGGAATGATCAAGACTTATTTCTCTTCCTGTCCCCGAAATGTTTCCTGTGGGGGGCGGGGTCCATAGTTCAGTCCCAGAGCTTTCTTACCAGGGCCTCTTAAGGGAGAGTGCCAAACAGCAGCCTCACCAACAAGTCACACTACTTAAGTCTCAGACTGATTATGCCCACACCGTATTAATGCTTGGCCATCAACTTTCAACTTAAAGCTGTTTGTGTTAAGATTTCAATATTGAGTCCTAATAATGACCTTAGTGATTCACTAGAATATAGCATACTTTTTGTTCAAAACATTGTTCTAATTGGGTTATAAATAGTTAATTTAAAATGCACATTCATTATTACTGCATTATAACAGTGTTCCTTAAAAGTGCACCTATTGTTCAAATAAATAGCACAGAAATTCCTTATGATTAGTATAATTTCAATGAATACCAAGGGAATAAATGATAATTGGCATGCAGATAAAAGAAGAAAATGTGTTGTTCACTATTAGAAATTTTCAACCTGAATTCATTTAGTAGATAATTAATAGTAATGGTATTCATTATAAGTTAAATTATTTATTGAATTTTTGTAGGAATTTGACTGCATAAAGCTTTTACAGGGTTACTTTCCTGACACTGATTTTAGGAGAACACATGTATAAACCACATTTGTAAAATCACCAGGCAGATCTCAGCAAATATAAATAATTGCTCAGAACAACATATTCCTCTTAGAACTACTTTTGTGTATAAAAGTAAAAATAAATAAATGGAACATTTTAGTAGTGCTCGGTTTTAGGAAAAGGCCATGTATTTACTTACAAGAATTCTAGAAGTCAAAAGAATGAAATTCCATCACCAGCCTGCAAATTAACAAAATAACAAAGCCTAAGACAATATTATTTTACTCAAGCCACCTAATTGAATACAACTGATAAAATATAATCATACGATTCATGACTCAACAATATGCATTTATAGCATTGATGATGGTAAATAATAATGTAACAATAATAATAATAAGATGATGGTAAATCATAATGGTAACAATAATATTATAATCCTCCTTTCCAAAGAAAAACTGGGGTATATCATAAACCTATCATTTTTTAAAACGCTATTCTTTCATGTTTTAAGCATTTCAAACTGCCAATTTGTTTATACGCATGCTGGAGACAGCAACCAGGAGATTAATATATTAACTGAGAATAACACAGTTGAGTTGTAGTCTGAACACGCATCAACATGTATTCAGAAATTCAGCTATAATCAGAGGGAAGCTGATATACTATGCCATTGTGTTGTTGTTTTTTCCCCCCAGCAAGTCTTCACAAGGTATTCTGGGTATAAGAAACACCAACTACAGCCTTTCCACAGCCACGGGTGCAGCATGTGCAGTCTGGCCAAAGGAAAGGTGGGAAGGGATGGGATAGTCTTGTTTCTCTGCCAACACCCGGATGGCAGTGCTGCTCGGACTCTCTACCCATGTGCTCCCATGAACTCAGAGCCGAGTCTGGGTGCCTCAGAGCATGGGCAAACATCTAGGTTAAGGCAGGGCTGGAGTTGTAGTGACCCCGCATTGCTGGCATTGAAAACTATCATTTTCTGATTTTGTTTATTCTTACACCTTCTTAATTACTGAGGTCCTCGAACCAAAGTCCTCTACTGCACAGCTCTGTATACACAGCCCTCTCTTCTGGCCAGTCTGCTACACCATATGGCAAACATAGAACTGGTGTGGAAACAGCATGGTGCTCTTGACTGGACACTCATATGGCTGAGGACAATGTGCAACATATGCTATGAATTCAGGTTTGTCTCTTGTTCTCAGTGTTTTTTCTTTTCTATACCATCATGGCTCAGTGTACAATGATTGTATGATGAAAGATATAATTTCTAGGGAAGAATCTATCATCTCATAGCAGACAGTCTGACAGGGATGTAGATGTGTCTGTGTGTGTGCTTATAGATGCATAATGTTAACATCCTTAGGCTGACCTATATATGTCATCAGAAGATTTAACATTGGGTTTTGTGCAATTTCTTGAATTCTCTACCCCTGGAACTTATGAGTGTGATGATACGCAAAGAAGCATGGCCACGGATCTTTAATCTAGGAGGAGTCTGCAACAATGAGATGAGTTTTTTAATGGGTAGCAGCTTTTGTGCAAGCTGTGTGTTAAGACACTTGACAGAGTTAAGCAATATAATTGTAAAGTTAAGAGGCAAAGAAAAGACAGAAAATTTGTGTTTTCAGATGAGATCTGTGAGGAGGAGGAGAGCAATCTGAGTAGGGAGACATAAGAACCCTCTACAGTTAACAGGAGCTGAAGAGACATTGATTGGGGAAGAATGGGGGCATAATCACCGTGTGGAATAGTGCATTCAATAATGAGCCTGATTCTTGGAAATGCTGATCAGAAGGCGTGGCTCAGAACTCCCAGAGTGACACATGCCATAATTTCCTCCGAAATAGAGCTACTCCTTACCCCCTGATGCAAATAGTCTGCATGCGGTTTCAGGGACTGCGTGGAATAGTAAAATCGAGGCAAGAGTTGAAATTGAGAAGTCTGAGGAATCCATGGAAGTGATTTCAGGGAGCAGTAAGAGCAATGGAAACAGGCCACCATTCAGAGTCGGTAGCAATGCCTGAAGTGAGGGTATTATCCTCACCTGTTTGGTGGAAAGCAGCTTGATGTAGTAGCTCTATATTTTGTAAAACCACGAGAGGGAGAAGATAAATGAGAGAACTTGAGAGCAGAGACAATTTGAAACTATTACAAAAGTAAGGAAATGGTGAAGATTTAGTGACAATATATGTTTTGACAAAATGTCAAGGGGAGCTTTAGTAAGTCTGGTGGAGTCACTTTGAATACCAAAACCTTTGTTTACACAAACTAACCAGTGATCTTAGAGCAGCAGCCCAGCTTACCAGGCAGATGACTGGTGTAGTGCTCGGGGTGACCGGTGGGAGGTGGGACAGGTGTGCATAGCCACAGAACTCTCAGCTTTTCATGCGAGAATACACCATCATCCTCTCTTCTATTTAAGAAGAGTTTCTACACTCTACAAAGTGTACTTCCCACTTATCACAGCACTTCTCAACTCCTCCCCCCTTGCTGGTCCTCTCTGTTTCATGCCTTCTGTGCAGGTTTCTACCAGCCTGTTTACATGACTGGGCTAATCAGCCTCTGCAGAATACAGTTTAGCTTTTCTGAGTATGTTCTATGCTTTTCTATGTCAAGAAGAGATAACTATCATTTCCTGATTTTGTTTATTCTTACACCTTCTCAATGTCTGAGGTCCTCTAACCACAGCCCTCCACTGCACAGCTCTGTATACACGGCCCCATGGCCCTCTCGGCTGGCCAGTCTGCTACACCACATGCTGGGAGAGAGATGAGGCAGTCTGTGTGTGGTGACTCGACATACATAAATCATTCTAGACCGACACTCCAAATATTTATATATATTCATTGAGCCTAAAATATTCCAGGATTGCACTTTAAATTGCATTATTTTAGAATGAGGCCCTTGGAAATTAGCCTATTTAGGTTCACATTTTGTTCCAGAATTGTAATGCCTAACCTTTTGGCATATAAGAATTGATTCAGTGGGAACATTAGTGAAATAGAGAAAAGAGCACAATCTATCTGGTGTCTGTTATTTGTCTCGATTGCCTAGATTGTATCCATTTTTTAAAATTAACTGGATGGTGTCTGGCATCTGCCAAATATAGCTCTGACAAACAAGAGACTTGGCAGGAGAAAGCTAGCATGTGGATCAAATACGGAATTCATCAGGGGAACTGTGTTTCTTTTATTTTTATTTTTAGTATTTTTTATTAAATTGGTCAACATGAACATATTACACAAGGTTGTGGACACATGGGCACAATAAGCTATCTTTCATTTAGATTGTACAATGAATGCTCTTATCACCTAACTACCCCTGTTAGGTGTCTATAACTCCTTTGTCTTAATATTCAAGTTTAAGTTTTCCTTTTCAGATTTCAGTCTTCTGTGCTACCCATTCACACTGTTGGCCTCCACAGCCCATCATTCACCAACCCTATTGTACCATCTGATGAATTTTCCATTCATTCATTCATTCACTTATCCATTCACCTTTGGGTATACCTCTGAATTCAGCATGGAGGTTGTTGATAAAAAGACATCTTCATTCTTTCCCTTGATATAATGAGATTATAATCAAATTGAGAATCTCAAGATATTTTCTCATGAATGCTTACAAAAGGGCAGACTATGATTGCATTCCAAATGAATGATATATGTACATATTTAGAACTAGAGAAGTTAGGAGGGAATAGAGATCATTGTAATTTAGAGCAAGTCATTCATTGATTCAACAGAAACTATATCTGGCACTGTTCTAGATGCTAAGAATACTGAAATTACAAAAAAATGTATATGTTGTTTTTAGTTGGAAGGAGACATGTATAATGTTAAATAGCAATAAAGACAGAAAACATAGTGCAAGTGAGTGTATTAAAATAGTTAAGGAAAAGTTTAGTTTTAGATGAAATGCCAAGGAAAGTTCCCAGTGTGATTAGATTTCCATAAATACCTATACAAAGTGAGCAAGTCATGAGAACATCTGAGGCAGGAGCACGTCTAGACCTTGAGATGAAGCAGATCTAAATTATTAAAAATGAAATCTAGAAGGCCAGTGAATGAATAAGGGGGAACTATTAGAAGATAAGGTTGAAAGGTATGAGGACCAAGATCATGAAGGAGATTGTAGGTCTTAATAAAAATGTTGGCTTTTACTAAAAATTCCATGTCCTTGGCGCTTTTTAAGCAGAAAAGTAATGTGATCAGACTTTAGTTTTGACAGGATTATTCTAGTGGCATGTTAAGAATTATCCGACACATGGGAGAGGAGGACAGAATCATGAAGATCTAGGAGAGAGATGATGATGGCTTAGAATAAGGTGGTAGCCATTGAGTGATCAGATGTTTTCAGATTTTGAAGGTATTTGGAAGAAAGAACCTAAATATTTTGCAGACCAACTGAATACTGAATGAGAGAAAAAGTATTATTAAGGATGAAACAAAAATTTTTGGCATAAGCAATTAGAAAATTAGAAGGGTGGAAGTAGCTTTGGGATGGAGAATACTGGCACATCTCAGCTCTGGACAGACCATGTAACTCACATTGGTCAGCCTGAATTTTCATTTCTCTTTGCTGCAGTTGTGTTAGAAATGTGCAAACGAATCACACCAGGACAATAAAATCTCATCTGGGATTTCAGTGAAATTATTAGAAACAGAAGCTCTCCTTCTATTTGAGTTGCTTGACTGATAAGAACTTAAATCTGGATTTTTACTGGTCATTTCTCCATCACAAGGCAAAGAGGTAGCTTGAGAATCAAGCTCACATGGAACCCCCAGGAGGAAGAAGTCAAATTTGTGATGGCATCATTTGAACACCTACATCCATATGGGTCATAAGGCAAATATCTTCCTGAATGTTTTACCATGTAACCCCAAATAAAACTACTGGACTCCTGATTTTTTCTTTTGCACAAGTCAATTTGAGTTAGATTTCTGTCACTTTTAGCCATAGGACTTCTAATTAACATAAAATGGTGAAAACGTTTAATAAAAAATATTCTGGTGTGTTGTGTAGACTGGAAAGAAGGAGGACAATAAAGAAGAGAGTTCTGCTAGAAACTAACCAATCATCCAACTCAGAGTGATTCGGTCTCCTGAGAGAGGTGGCTGCTGGAGGAAAGGGGGCTATCCTGTGGAAGAACAGTTGAGAATACTTCATGTTTGGATAATGGATGTATCATAGATGACTTAGAGCTTTGCATGTGTGCACATGAGAAAGAGTCAGTAAGGGGGAAGGATTAAGTTCTGAAGGAGTAGTGGACTACCACTGTATCTTGCATATCCTGTATCCCTTATATCCTAATATGATTGTAACAGACAGCTGGAAATAGAGCAAAGCATGGGGCCAACTATGTTCCCTCCATGTTTGAATATTTGCTTATGGCCGTAGTCGGCAAACTGCGACTCGCGAGCCACATGCAGTTCTTTAGTACCTTGAGTGTGCTCTTCCACAAAATACCACGGCCTGGGTGAGTCTATTTTGAAGAAGTGGTATTAGAAGTTTAAGTTTAAAAAATTTGGCTCTCAAAAGAAATTTCAATTGTTGTACTGTTGATATTTAGCTCTGTTGACTAAGGAGTATGCTGAACACTGGCTTATGGTAAGTATCAAATTAAAGGCCAGAATGTATAGAAAATATTTGCTAATTAGCTGGTGTCAAATCATAGATTCTCATTTCCTTTAAGCAATGTTTTTTCAAACTTTGCCCATTTGGGGAGATTCCCAGAGTATAAATCTCCTATCTTGTGATTCCTGTGTTTTTAAAAGCTTAGTGTAAGACAGTTGTAGTATACTTGAAAGTGTGTTGGCCATATTTTAGAAGAGGAAAGTTTGCCTCCAGATTCTGTAAAACACTAGTGAAGATCCTTCTAAAAGTCAGTGTCTCCCTTTTACCCTCCGTTCCCCATCTGTAAAATGGAGTCTATATTACCTACTCGAAGGATATATGGAGGTTTAACAAGATAATAAACATGAAAAAAAATGTTTATTATGCAAAGCATTATTCAACCATGCAACACTACTATGCTTATCCTATATAATAAAAGGATAATATGCAAATCAACAGAATGATCCATGCTATGACACGCACTGACCACCAGAGGGCAGACGCTACATGCAGGAGCTGTGCCCTGGTGGTCAGTGTGCTCCCACAGGGGGAGCATCTCTCAGCCAGAAGCCAGGCTCAAGGCTGATAATTGCAGTGGTGGTGGCGGGAGCCTCTCCTGTCTCTGCAGCAGCCAGCAACGCTAAGGATGTCTGCCTGCTGGCCTTCAGTGGGACATCCCCTGAGGGCTCCTGGACTGGGAAAGGGCGCAGGCTGGCCTGAAGGACCCCCTCCTGCCCCCATTGCAGGACAATCGTACCATAATTAGAAATAAAATGTATGTATTTCCTGCTGAAAATTAGCTTCAACATTGTCTTGTAAATATAATTACTTTCAAAGTCACTTTTTAAAAGTAGATGAAGTAGGCAACAATTTTTATGGGAGAGAATGTAGCACAGTGGATAAAAATTAGAGGCTATCCAGTAGTTAGAAGCAGGGAATCAGGGAGACTAGAGCGCGCATCTCCATCGCACCGTTCACCACGTAGGCGACTTTAGGCAGGTCACTTAGCTGCCCTCACTCATGAAAGAGTCACTGCTGAAGTCCTGGAGTGCTATGCCTGGGAATGAGGTCACCATGTAAAGCAGTTATGGTAGGGTCTGACACAGGATGGGCGATTGCCCAGTGGGGAGATGTCAGAAACACTCTGCAAACCCACATGTTCACAGAAGCAAACATGTGCATGAAGCCAAAGAGAGGCCAACGCTTTTGAGCTAATTTTAGGTCTTTAGAAACTTCTCATGAAACTACAGATATTTTGAGAAGGGGCCACCCACCGAGTCTCCATGAAACACCAAAAAATAGAACAAATGTATTCCCTCCGTGCCTCCAAAGAAAGATGAAGCCTGGGGTTTGGGAGCAGGAAAGGGTTTCAGAAAGGTGTGGGGCAGATGTAGACTTGGGAGGGGTGTCACACAGCAAACCTCTGAGCAAGGAGAAGCACATCACTAGTAGGTGGTTGGGGTGGAGGAGGCAGGGAAGTGGGGAGAACACGAGCCATGTCTAAAATGAAAATGAAAGAGTGGATAATCAATTGTGAAATGTTACCTTGAGTGAGTTACCAGTTGTACCAGTTAATAATGAGGATTTTTTTCAATAGATGAGATACATATATGCTGATATATATATGTGATTTGATACGTATGCTATTTTGTTGTATTGATAGCAGGCTTCAAAACTTCGTATGTCAATTTTTCTGGAGTTGTTAACATCATAGATATTTTTACACTTAAAAATGTCAAATTTTGTGCCAAAAAAAAGAGATTTGAGGAAAGTTTTAATTCATTACTTTAATTTGAAAAAAAAGTGCTGTTGGAAGTTATTGTGTACTTTGGAAAGTTTATGGTGAACATGCTCCATCTCAAGATACCGGTGAACGCTGGTTTAAATGCTTTAAAAGTGATGATTTCAATGTGAAAGACAAAGAACGTCCAGGTCAACCAAAAAAGTTTGAAGATCAATAATTACAAACATTACTGGATAAAGATGCATGTCAAACTCAAAAACAACTTGCAGAAAGATTAATTACTCAGCAAACAATTTCTGATTGTTTATAAGCAATGGGAAAGGTTTTAAAGGAAGGAAAATGGGTTCCACGTCAACTGAACTAAAGACAATTGGAAAACTGAAAAGTCATCAGTACAATGTTGCTTCAATGGCATAAAAGTCTTTTATGCATCGAATTATGACTGGCGATGAAAAGTGGATTTATTTTGAGAATCCCAAATGCACAAAATCATGGGTTGATCCAGGTCAACCATCAATATTGACTGCAAGGCCAAATCCCTTCAGAAAGAAGACAATGCTCTGTGTTTTGTGGGATCAGGAAAGTGTGATATATCATGAGCTTATAAAAACAGGTGAAAACATTAATACTGATCACTACCAACAATAAGTAATCAACTTGAACTATACTTTGATCATGAAACGACCAGAATGTTCCAGAAGACACAGCAAAGTAATTTTGCTTCAAGATGATGTACCATCACACACTTCAAAACCAGTTAAAGACACGTTAAAAGATCTTGCCTGAGAAGTATTGACCCACCCAATATATTCACTAGACCTTGCTCCTTCAGATGAACACTTGTTCCAATCGATGGCACACACTTTCTCTGAGCAGCACTTCAAAACATACAAAGAAGTGGAAAATTGGGTCTCTGAATGGTTTGCCTCAAAACAAGGAAAATTCTATTGGGATGGTATCCACAAATTACCTGAAAGATGGGGGAAATGTGTAGCTAGTGATGGACATTACTTTGAATAAAGTATTTTTGATGTTTCTCTTGAAATTATCATGTTTTCTTACAAAATCCGTATTAACCAGTACACGTTATAAAATAGTATCAAAATAAGTATTTTACTGGTAGACCAAAGTGCCATACTTTGTGGATCATGGAGTATATAAAAATCTTCCATTGAAATTGGTAAACTTGGGGACCTTATTAAACATATCCCAAGTTTCGCAGCATGGATGAACCTTGGGGTACTTGTGCTTATTAAATTCCCTAAAGCTTATTCAGAATAAAATTCAATGGTCAAAAATAACATGTATGCATTGCCTTTCAGGTAATATTTGCTAGTACATACTTAGTTTCTTGCTGGTCTAAGGATCATAGAAAATCTTCATATTACACATAATTTTATTCAATTATTGTCTCATATATATTCCATTATCTCTTCTTGCTCCAAAGTAGAAAGAAACTGTTTTGGTGATAAAGTCATTGGAAATTAGCAGGAAGTACTTTACATTTTATAAGCCTCCCTTTCTAACCTGAGCATTGAAGTTATTGGAAAATACGCTAATTGCTTTACTGGTTCATGGTGAGAGAAAGAAGACACTTATGAAAAAAAATCCAGTGTTGTGTCTGGTAGGTTCTGCTGCTTTACCCAACTGGAAACAACAGTGTAAATGCCATCATTGACTTGGAGCAGATAACTTCATCTCCGATGCATGCTTTTTTAAAGTTATTATTAACTATCTGCAAATTAGCTTTACACGTACAACCTGAGAGGGATTTTGTGGAGTTTATCAAGGTAATATTTATAAACGTCCCTGAAATCCCTAGCTGAAAGAAAAAAATGTCAGGTAATATCACTTGTCTAAAAATGAGACCTTTGTAAAGCTTTCATTATAATTTTAAATTTCCTCCTATTAAGGAATGTGAATCAATCAAATATAATGAGCAGTGACTATTTGTACATTGTAAGTTCTTCCGGGCCAAAAAAACTCAGTCACTTACTGATTTTTTTTTCCTCCCACAAGTTATAGTTCTTAAAGTTGTAATTGTTAATGATAATGGTAGTAATATCCATGGCACTAGTAGTGGTAGTAATAATACTAATATAATTGTCTAGATGATGGCACACACCGCTCTTCTCTCTGGGAATTACTAAGTAGGGGTGGTGGTGTCTTTTATGGTTTACTTATAGGGCTCGAGGCCCAGATCAGCATTAAAATGAGTTACAATAAACTTGGCTACATTCAAAGAAGACAGGATAGATAGCAGGTCAACAACTTATTTTATATATAAATTTATTTTGCAACAAATGGCAGTGCAGTAGGCCTATCTTGATGATTGTGTCCTTAAGCTTTAAGTTTCCTGTCCATGTCATAAAGTCTAATCTTATTATTGAACGGAATCACCTTATATATTTAAGATCCAGTGGCATGCAGTTACAAATAGAGTTACATGCCCTAGTGTGACTGGAGTGATTCTAAAACCACCTGAAATACGAATCATGCTCTGTAGATTCATGCCTGAATATCCAGCACCTAGTACAGTGAATGGCATGCAACAATACATACATGGTCATCCTTTACCACCTCTGTTTCTGGATGGGATCGGGCCATGCAGAGAGGAATGCATTCTTTCTTGGACTCTCATCTCCAGGCTTTTTAATCACTTTACATGATAAATAACTTAGGCAACTGTGTTTAGCTAGCCTATCCAATAAAAGGCTAATATGCAAGTTGACTGAATGGCAGAATGACCAGTTGCTATGACACACACTGACCACCAGGGGCAGACACTCTGTGCAGGAGCTGTGTCTTGTGTTCAGTGCACTTCTACAAGGGGAGCACTGCTCAGCCAGAAGCCCTGAGCTGGGCTTATGGCTGACAGGCCTAAGCTGTCAGTTGGACATTCCCTGAGGACTCCCGGACTGCAAGAGGGTACTGGCCAGGATGAGGACTACACCCTCCAAGTGCATGAATTTTGTGCACCCGGCCTCTAGTTATAGATATTTATAAATGTACTAGAAGCTGGTGCACTAAATTCATGCACGGGGGAGAAGGGGTGTCCCTCAACCCAGCCTGCACCCTCTCCAATCTGGGACCCCTCAGGCCTAAATGGGCAGTCGGACATCCTTCTCACAACCCAGGACTGCTGGCTCCAAACTACTCACCTGCCTGCCTCCCTGATTGCCCCTAACTGCTTCTGCCTGCCAGCCTGATCACCCCCTAACCACTCCCCTGCCAGCCCGATTGGTGTCTAACTTCTCCCCTGCCAGTCTGTTTGCCCCCAACTTCCCTCCTCTGCCGGCCCGGTCACCCCCAACAGCTCTCCCCATCAGGCTTGATTGCCCCCAACTGCCCTCCCTTGCAGGCCTTGTCCCTCCCAACTGCCCTCCCCTGCTGTCCTGATCACCCACAACTGCCTTCCCTTGCAGGCCTGGAACTTCCCAACTGCCCTCCCCTGTTGGCCTACTTGTGGTGGCTATCTTGTGTCCACATGGGGGCAGGATCTTTGACCACAAGGGGACAACCCTTTTGTGTGTTGGAGTGATGGTCAATCTGCATATTACTCTTTTATTAGATAGGATAGAGGTCTGGTGCATGGGTAGTCACCAACTGTTTGTTCTGAAGGTGTCTCGGACCAGGGTGGGGGTTTGCTTGGGGGATGGGGCAGCCTGGGTGAGGGGCCTGTGGTGGTTTGCAGGCCAGCCATGCCCCCCAGGAACCCAAGCAGAGGCCCTGGGATCTAGGATTAATTTATGTTCTACAATTGAAACTTTGTAGTCTGAAGCAGAGCCAAGCTTTCTGCTCACTCCATGGCAACAGCCATTTCTGTTTTGGTTCATTTAAATTCTATAATTGAAACTTTGTAGCCTAGAGTGGAGGCCTAGGCTAGCCAGAGCTGCAAAAGCAAGGCTTCCTCCATTGCCCAGGCAACCCTGGCCTCTGCTCTCTCCAGTTCCATGGCTGCCGCCATTTCTGTTGGGATATATCTTCTATAATTGAAACTTTGTAGCATTGAATGAAGGCCTAGGCTAGCCAGGGCAGGTGGAAAGCTTGGCTTCCTCCATTGCCGGGGAAACCCAAGCCTCCCTCCTGCTCTCACTGGCTGCAGCCATCTTGGTTGGGATATATTTGCATAATTTGCTCCTGAATGGCTGATGGGCATGGCTGTGGGCATGGCTTGATCAGAGGTATGGTCAATTTGCATATTACTCGTTTATTAGATAGGATAGATGTATTCACTTATATTTTCCCAGATTTGTTGAAACATAATTGATACATAACATTGTATAAGTTGAATGCACACAATATGTTGATTTGATGCACATATATATTGCAAAATGATTATTACAATCAGGTTAGTTAGCACATACATTCATCACCTCACATGATTACAAGATGTGTCGGTGTGTAATGAGAACATCTAAGAGCTACTTTTTTTTTTATTAACTTTCGAGTACATAACACTATATGTTAACTATAGTCACAATGCTGTGCATTACTTCTCAGAACTTACTCATCTCATAACTAGGAGTCTGCACCCTTTGACCAGCATCTTCCATTTCCTCACCTCTTAACATTTGGCCACCACTATTCTGCTCTCTATCTCTGTGAACTTGATGTCCTTAGAAGTTTTTTTATTCCACCTTAAAGTAAGATCAACAGCATCTGCCTTTCTTCCTCTGACTTATTTCACTTAGCATAATGCCCTCAAGGTTCAAATCTGTTGTAACACATGGCAGGATTTCCATTTTTTTCATGGCTGAACACTATGGCTGAATACTATTCAGAATATTTTAATTGAATAATATTCTAATTATATTCAGAATAGTGTTATATTAAGAACAGTATTATATTCAGAATAGTATTCTGGATATATATCAGATTTTCTTTATCCATTCACCCATTGATGGACACTTAGGTTATTTGCATGTTTCAACTATTGGAAGTAATGTTGCAATAAATATGGGGTGCAGAAATCTCTTCAAGATAGTGATTTCACTCCTTTAGATATGTACCCAGAAGTGGAATTGCTGGGCCATATGGTAGTTCTAGTTTCAACTTTTGAGGACCATGCAGACTGTTTTCCAGAGTGTCTGTACCGATACACATTCCCACCAGCAGTACATGAGGGTTTCTATTTCTCCTCCTCCTTCATAACACTTCTCCCATCTTTTTGAGGGTAGCCATTCTAACAGGTGTAAGGTGATATCTCATTGTAATTTTGATTTGCATTTCCCTCCTAGCTAGTGATGTTGAGCACCTTTTCATATACCCATTTTCCATATGTATGTCTTCTTTGGAAAAAAAATGTCTCCTCTGCCCATTGTTCAATTGGATTTGTTTGTTTATTTATTTATTTATTTATTTGCTTTGAGTTACTTGTATAATTTGTAATTAGTTATATTATATAATTGGCCACATATCTGATATATGATTTTCAAATATTTTCTCCTATTCCATAGGTTGCCTCTTTATTTTGTTGATTGATTCTTTGCTGTGTAAGAAATTTCCAATATGTAGATTGGATTATAGAATGGTTCTATAATTTACTGTCCAAATCAATACACTTTTATTTTAATATCTATTTTTATTCATTTCAGAAAGGAAGGGAGAGGGAGAAAGAAATAGGAACATCAATGATGCCAGAGAATTATCTATTGGCTGCCTCCTGCACGCCCCCTACTGGAGGGGGAACCAGCCTGCAACCTGGGAATGTGCCCTGACAGGAAATTGAACTGTGACCTCCTAGTTCATAAGTCAATGCTCAACTATTGAGTAACACTGGCCAGGGCCAATCAATACACTTTTAAGGTGCAAATGATATCAGCTGTGCCAAGGCACCAGGCATCCTTTCTCAGTCTTGACAACAATGCTGGTTGCCGTGACTGTGTGCCCTGAGCATGGGAGTGTGCCTTTTGCTACTCTCCCCTGACGCTGAATGAAAATAGCTTTTATTTATGTTTCTGAATAATTCCTCCTAAACGGATTTTATAATAATTGAATCCCACTTTAACTGCGAGGAAGGACACTGCTACTTAAAGGAATCGCATGGTGATTCCAATTGCAAACTGGATGATGATAATTCTCCCCACTTCAGATTTCTCTTTTATAAGCATTGTTATAGGTTGAAATAACTTCGCTCCCAGTACATCTGAATAATAATTAGTGCCTAATAGCTCTGTAAAGAAACTGTATTAACTAATTTCCTGACAATATGTTTGGAGCCTTCCTGTACTCTCTCCTTTTCCCCAAATTATATATCCGATCCATTAGCAAATTCATTTGGGCTTTCCTTTACAATATATCCTGAATCAGATACTGCTCACCCCCTAAGACCAAGGGACCAGTTGCCTCTCACCTTGTCCACTCCTGTGGCTTAGAGTTCTGCAGACCATTCATTAGAGATTCTTATCTGCAGACTATCCAACAGAGATTATTCTGGTCACACAGATCACATGGACATTCCTACCTGAAACTGTTACATTCAGAGTAAGAGGAAAGGCATTACTATTGTCTGCAAGGTTTTGCCTGACCCAAATCTGCTGCATTCCTCTGCACCCATACTTCCTTCTCCTCCACTGCAGTCAGTCTGGAGCGACTCAAGCACACAAAGCATGTGCGAGCCTGCCTGCCTCTGCACATGGTGTGGTGACCCCCATCTATTCCCACAGCTCATGCCTTTGCCATTATTTACTTCTCTGGTTAAATATCACTTTTGGAGACAGACTGCCCTAGATCATTCTTTCCCAAAATTAAATATCTGACCCTCCCATGCTTCTTTTTAATAGCACTTATTCATTTTTCATGTTACATCATATGCATTTTTTATTGTTTTTTTCTTTCTAAATAGGCCACAAGCTCCATCAAGATAGGGGCTTCTTCTTCTACTATATCTGAAGCCTTTAAATAAGTGTTCCTCTGTGGTAGGCATCCAATTCATTTTTTTTTTTTAGGAATCAATAAGTGAATTTGTATAAAGTTATACAGAGTAGGTCAAATATCAGGTGGGAACTCAAAAACAGATAAAATCTTGCATTCGAATCTCTTCCTCATTTTCCCTCCAAATGGGAGGAGAGACAGTAGAAGAAAAGGTCAAACATTGAAGAATTAGAGAAGCCAGCCAGTGGAGGCTGAAGACTTGATTAAGAAAGGAGAAACTGTGCTGCTTGTATTATGTTAATGCAGAGCTTTCTGACTCTGAGATGGTTCTCTGTGGGTGCACTGTTCTCTACAAATAGTAGAAATGACTGCTTCTCAGCTCTGATGAAAAGATGGGCTACCCATCTGGTGTTGCTCAGGGGTTGAGCACCAACCTATGAACCGGGCGGTCAAGGTTCAATTCCAGGTCAGGGCACATGGTCAGGTTGCAGGCCTGATCCCAGTGGGGAGCATGCAGGAGGCAGCCAATCAATGCTTCACTCTCATCACTGAAGATTCTCTCTCTCTCTCTCTCCCTCCCTTCCTTTCTGAAATCAATAACCAATATGTATTGAAAAACAATAAAAAAGAAAGACGTTCCTCCATGCCCTAAAGACCCGCAGGTTAGTTCTGGTGAACTTTGGAAGGCAAGGCGGTCCACTCCCTAGAAGATTCCCAGGGGATGGAAGTTGGCAAACACGGGCAGAGCCACAGCTCTGACCTCAACTGCCCTGAAGTTGCCCCGGAAGAAGGCTGATCTCTAAGTGATGAAGGCAGAACCGGTTAGTGCCCAATGGATCACAGACCATCACACTCAGAGGCAGGCGGGCAGCATGGATGGGGGAACCTGATGGACCACCCTCCCTGTAGCTCCTGGACTCCTTGCGAGGGGAAGCGGTGGCTGCACTGACAACCTCTCTGAAGTGGCGCCAAGCCCAGCATTGCTAAATTGGAAGTGTGCTTAATCCAGGACCAGTCTTGGATGAAATCATGGCGCTTGGTACGCTTTAGAAATTATCTTTAATCGTGATGCCTTCCCGCCAAAGAGTCGGGTTGTTAATAATAATATAAACCTTCAAACTAAATGTTGACATGTTTTTCTTTTGGGAAAAAAAAAATCAGAGGAAAATAAAAATCCAAAAAAGAAATGTTGTGGATGCTAATGTCTGAACAAAACTTTCAAAGACCTTTGCAGTTTTTACTATGAACTGAGGTGAGGTTTCCTTCTAAAATTCCCACATCTATATCATAATTTGCTCATTAATGCACAATTGTGACTGTGCGCCTATATTTTTATTTTTATTATTTTGTGTGTTAATATCTGGTGAGGTGTACGTTGAGTATAACAGTTTATTAAAGCTGAGTAGCTTTTCCTTTAATCTTAGGAGAGTCTGAAATTGGTAGATGAAGGGGGCTTGTTATTACCCAGATCACAGTGAGCCGTTCCTCGTGTTTGGAAATATTAGAATGCAAATGCATACATGACATCTTCCATGTGCCTTCTGCCCCCTGTTTGAGGGCTGCTTTATCACACATGAGCTTCACAGCAGTCTTGGAATTCTTTTTTTCAATATATTTTATTGATTTTGTTACAGAGAGGAAAGGAGAGAGACAGAGAGTCAGAGACATCAATGAGAGAGAAACATCCATCAGCTGCTTCCTGCACATCCCTTATTGGGGATGTGCCTGCAACCAAGGTACATGCCCTTGACCGGAATTGAACCTGGGATCCTTCAGTCCGCAGGCCGTTGCTCTATCCACTGAGCCAAACTGGTCAGGGCAGTCTTGGGATTCTTATCTCTGGGTTGGAGGGTACTAAGAGGTAGAGAGTCTAAATAATTTGGCCACAGATAGTGAATTAGTGGTGGAGGTGAGGCTGGGCTGCACATCATCTGACTAGTCTTCTCATCAGCATCTGTGTGGCTGTGTTGGTTTTCCCTGGGACTTCCTGATGTCCTGGGTACCTGGAGCTTGACTCCTATAATTCATTTAAAATTGGCCTTGAGCCTCCATCTTAGAACACATAGAAATTACATTGTCCGCAGATTTGTAACATTAAATCTTTTATTAAAAACTCTGAAACAATAAGAATGTTTTCTAAATGCATAAGTGCATATTTCTGAAAATATTAGTATAATAATTGTCTTACTACGGCATGAGCCATAGATTATCCTCAGCATCTCCCACCCACGTGAACTTCTAATTGCAACAAAACTCAGCAGGCTTGAGCAAGTGCATTCTTATTTTGTGTCTGGCATCTGGATATATTAATAAAATATTTACATTTGAGTTTTCTCGATGCGTTGATTTAGAAAACGATAGTCTAGAGCTGTGTTGGTCAGCGACCATATGTGGCTCTTGAGCAATGTGGCTCCTCTGAATGGGCTGTGCTGTGATAAAGCCTTCATACAAAAGAAGCACATACAGTACTTCATTAGTATTTTATATTGGCTATATATTAAAATAATATTTTATATGTATGAAGTAATAAGTATTACTAAAATTAATCTCACTGGTTTCCTTTTACTTTTTTTAAAAAGTGGCTACTTGAAAACGGGAACCTATCTATGTGGTTTATAGTATATTTCAATAGGATCATGTTGCTCTCCAGAATATCACAGATACCGAAGATATGGTTTATGTCTGTGAGACATTTGGAGGTGGGAGAGAGATCTGTTTTTACAAGTGATTTTGAAAAAGAAAATAGCATCTTCAAATAACCTCAAAGAAGGGGAAATCAGTGTGGTCTCACGACTTGAGGGGAGTTTGATGTTAAGAGCTGCAAAGGAGCCTTTGATAAGGACCAGGGAGAGAGGGTGGTACCACTGCTGGTGACCAGCTAGGAAAGAAGAGAAGGGATGAAAAGACGGCAGAGGACAATGAAACACCTGACTCTTCTCTGAGCACGAAGAGGATGATTGCTAATAAAAAAAATTAGGTGTTTTTCTGATTCCCATTTAAATGCTGAATTTTAAAATCAAACGTTGGCAAGTCAAATTTGCCGTATGTGCTTTATTCCTTAAGAGAAATAACATTTGTTAGTCAACACTTGAGGAGTTCTCTCCACCTCTGTCTCCCTTCTGAATTTAATGTGCCCCTTTATTTCTACCACAGCACCCAATCTGAAGCCGCTTTGTAAATAATTATGGAATTTCAATATTAGATGGCTCACTGCTCCATGCACTTGTCACAAGTTCTGCACACAGAGAGATAGATAACCTTAGGACATAAAAATTGACACACGTGAATTAATCACTGATTCTAGTTTTGGTGACAAAGTCAGTAAGAAAAGTAAATCAATTTTAACTTGAATTAAAAAAGGCCTGCCCAGAAGAAGTGTAGCTGATAATCTGACTTGTTTCAATAGGAACATGTGTTTAACCATATGTCAAAGAGAACAGCAGATTAAATGTTTTGTTTTTAAATCTGGAATCAAAAGAGTAAAGTGAAAGCTATGGGGTGCTTCTTTTTGTCTTTTTTACTCGGACTAGTTGCCTAATTTATAGGAAACACTGAAATAACGATGTTGTTTCTGGGTTATTGGCCTCTTAATCTCATATATTAGTCAGGTAATGCACCGCTACCACTCTCTTCTATTTAATTGTTTTTTATTTATGTGCCATTAAGCTCCATTTCCATTACTTTGGGACTACAAAAGAAGGACAAACCCGGGTGTTTGGGCCCTGGTGTCATCTCATTTATAACCCCCTGAAGACCCTTTTCTTGGTGCAAAATACAAATGACAGTTCTTGACCTTCTTTTAAATTTCTATGGAATTAATTGTGTGACACTGGTTAATCATATTATATTGGTTTCAGGTGTACACTTCTATAATCTATCACCTGTGTATGATATATGTTCACACCCAAAGTCAAGTCTTCTTCCATCACCATTTATGCCTGCCCCCTTTACCCTCTCTAACCTCCCCCTGCCCCCTCTGACACTCACCAACCACACTGTTGTCTGTGTCTATAAGTTTCTGTGTGTGTTTGCTTTTTTGGTTTTTGTGTTTTGATCTCTTCACCTTTTCCACCAGCTCCTTAACCCCTCTGCTTGGACAATGGTCAGTTTGTTTTCCGTATCCGTGAGTCTGTTTATATTCTGCTTGCTTATCTGTCCATTAGATTCCACATGCAAGGGAAATCACATGGTACTTATCTTTTCTGACTGGCTTATTTCACTTAGCGTAATGCTCTCCAGGTCCATCCATGCTGTTACAAAAGGTAACGTTGCCTTCTTTTTACTACTGAGTAGTATTCCACAGTGTAGATGTAGCATGACTTTCTGTCCATTTATCTACTGGAGGGCACTTGGGCTGTTTCCAAACCTTGGCTATTGTAAACAGCACTGCAATGAACATAGCATCCCTTGATATGCAAGAATGCTGCATTCAGCCCTTTTCATAGTCTGCTCTACTCCCTTGGTGATTACAAAGGCTTTCTCTGCAACAGCAGACCAATCCAGGAGGAATTTCTATTCAGTAGCTGTGCCTCACCCGTGAAATTGTAGTTGGTCATTTCATCTGAATGTGCCTCCCAGGGGCCCTACATTAGAAAATGGTGCTGTTTGACATGCTAAAACAGAGAAGCTCAAAAGTGTGGTGACAATAATGTTGTGTCGGTGGAAAACACTGCTAAATAAGGTAAGGCAATGAGATATTTAATAGTGGGTGAATCCTAACCAAAAAGCGCTCAATTCCAGGATAGCAGATTCTCAACCACTTCCCACGCCACCTATCACAGCATTGCATCCTTGCAGGTTTTAAGCCAGGGAAAATGTGTCCTTCTTTTTCTCTTTTTTCCCCCGTAATTATTTATATAATTTTTCTTCCTTTTCTATTTCAATTACTGACACAAAAACCATACTAGAAATTTGGTTTTTAATTGATTATAGAGAGAGGAGGGGAGAAAAGGGGAGAGAGAGAGAGAGAGAGAGAGAGAGAGAGAGAGAGAGATGGATGTGAGAGATAAATATCTATTTGTTGCCTCCCATATGTGTCCCAGGCTCAAACTGGAAACTGAACTGGAGACCTAGGTGTGAGAGCTGACTGGGAACTGAAACCACCAGTTTTTGGTGTACGGGATGACAGTCCAACCAACTGAGCAACACTGGCCAAGGCCCATATTAGAAATTCTTTAATGCCACACATTTAAGAACATCAAAATATTAATTGTGTAATTAGCCTATCTTCGGCTATTTGTAATTTATCTTGTCACTAACCATCAGTAATTGGTCATAATTAATGATTTAGGGTAGTTTTATGTGCTTTTCATTTTTTACTGTAAGTCACAACCAAATACACAGTTCACAATATACTTTATTACATTAATATTTGGGGTATTTTTGAAGTCCTCATTCACCAAGATAATGTAAAATGTCCCTGCGTGTTTTGTTCTAATGGCAAATACAGGATACATCTCCTGAAGTTCTCTTGAACATCAATGATTGTGATGTAATATGTAGGTAGCGAAATAATGTATGGCTCTTGCTCTCTTACATGAAGGTAGATTAAATTGGTTCATTGATGTAATAAAGGAATCGCTCAAATCAAGAAAGTGGGAAACTAAGAAATGCTATTTGATGCTTTCTGATGTGCATTTTTAAGAATCTTCCTAATTAGACTGATGTTTCAGGGACTGGTTAACGCTCTTTTCTGTCCCATTCTGCCCAACACCTATAGGCTCAGCATCACCTGTGGCAGCTACACATTTCATAACCACAAATAGGAAAGTAACAAAACCATGCTTTTTAATGGATAACAGCCAGGTCATGAGGACTACATAGTATTAAGGAGCTTCTAGAAGGACTTTCTTCTGCTTTACTGTAGGCTGAAGTGAACATGCAAGAGTTCATGAAGAGCTTATGTGCAAACAATATTTTTTTTCCAGATTATCTAAAGGGTAACCTTAATAGAAAAGTATATGCGAATATGGACTTGGGTATTTGGGATAGGCTCGGGCTTTTCCGACATATCACACCCTGAGACGTAAAGCAAATCCATCCTGCAGGCCCAGGAGTATTTGACAAGGAACTGCGTGCCAATAATCCTAACATGACTACTGAACTACCGGTAACCCGTGTGGAGTTAGAGAACTGGGTTTCATCTGCTCCTCTGGATTCCCAGAATCTCCAGAGTACCAAGGCAGGTTTTTAAAAAAGAAATCTCAAAATACCCTGGAACTCAGAAGGACTGTAGATTCTGAGGTTAAAGAAGAATTAAGCACAGGTCTATGTGAAGGGGGAGTGAAGAAAGGTCAGCTGACATCCCTTCTTGTAATGAGACAACCAAAGGTTCCAGGCTGCCTGCCACTACTTCAGCCAATTAAGCAGCAACTGGGTTTAATCACATATAAGTATTTATTCTACTATTCTGCCCCTAGCATTCAGAGAGTTATGCCTACACTCAGCAGATGTGAAGCAAACAAACCTTGAGATATAGGACTACATTTCAAGCAAGTGTAGAGCCAGAGAAAGAGTTAAATGTCAGAGTTAAGCTTGGAGTAATATAATGTAAATGGCGAAGAAAAACAATTCACTACAAACATTTATGTTCACCACCCAATGGGCTTTTCAATAAATCATTCACGAGGAGTAAATGCACAAAAACATGTTTCCATCGGCAATGGCTTGTTAAGTCTCTCCCAGCAAGCTGTTGCCCTACCCCCTGCTTCCAAAGGACTCAGCTCTAGCCTACAAATTGGTTGAGGTGAGGAAAAATTAGTTCCAGAGGTCCCTGTCAACATTTCACTTTTATTTTTAGAAAAGTATTATCTGTCAAAAACTGCACGTGTGAGGACACTAATATTGAAAGTCTTCCCTGAACTGCTCCACACCTCACCCCATCGGGGTGCCCTTGGACTGAACAAATGGCACAAAAAACACCAGTCTTGTAACTTCAGATACACCAAAGCTTATTACAGCTGAAAATGAGTCAAATATTAGGTCCTCCAGGCCTATTACAAGAGAGAGCAGTTCTACCCCGTGGTCATATGTTAAAGGAACCCTATTACTGCCTCCAGCAATGAGCACACATGTGCCCAAGCACCTACACTGGCTCCCCTTCCCCACACCACACAATATAGTCTCTGTTCTTAAATTAGATTCCCAGTTAGAACATGGACTCCCCTTCACCACACCACACAGCATAGTCTCTGTTCTTAAATTAGATTCCCAGTTAGAACATGGACTCCCCTTCACCTCACCACACAGTATAGTCTGTGTTCTTAAATTAGATTCCCAGTTAGAACATGGACTCCCCTTCACCACACCACACAGTATAGTCTGTGTTCTTAAATTAGATTCCCAGTTAGAACATGGGCTCCCCTTCACCACACCACACAGTATAGTCTGTGTTCTTAAATTAGATTCCCAGTTAGAACATGGACTCCCCTTCACCACACCACACAGTATAGTCTGTGTTCTTAAATTAGATTCCCAGTTAGAACATGGGCTCCCCTTCACCACACCACACAATATAGTCTGTGTTCTTAAATTAGATTCCCAGTTATAACATGGGCTCCCCTTCACCACACTACACAGTATAGTCTGTGTTCTTAAATTAGATTCCCAGTTAGAACATGGACTCCCCTTCGCCACACCACACAATATAGTCTCTGTTCTTAAATTAGATTCCCAGTTAGAACATGGACTCCCCTTCACCTCACCACACAGTATAGTCTGTGTTCTTAAATTAGATTCCCAGTTAGAACATGGACTCCCCTTCACCACACCACACAGTATAGTCTGTGTTCTTAAATTAGATTCCCAGTTAGAACATGGGCTCTCCTTCGACACACTACACAATACAGTATAAGTTCTTAAATTAAATTAGGAGAGAATGCTAACAATGTTTACTTTAAGAAAGCAATCTTAAAATACTACAGAGGAGATATTAATTTTTCTATTATTTCCATTACTTTTTACAATTTATTGTTTAAAGTATTACAAAGAATAATACATATGTTTCTTTTCCCCCCATTGACCTCTCCCCAGCCTCCTACACCCCCCCAGCATATGCTCTCACCTGCTCCCCCTCAGGGTCTTGTATCCATTGGTTATGCTTATATGCTTGTGTACAAGTCTTTTGATTAATCTCTTACAGCTCCTGCCCCCCATCCTCCCATGCCTTCCCCTTATAGTTTGACAGTCTGTTCAATGCTTCTTTGCCTCCGTATCTATTTTCCCCCATTCCTTTTCTTTAAAAAATATCACATCTGCATACTAGAAATAAACATATAAGAACAAAAAAAATGTTTGAGTCTCAGTTTCAATGCCCAATAGTTCTGAGTCCCAGTATGTATGTCAAATAGTTCCTTATGTGTACATGTCAGCAATGATATCTGGATGGTGGACAAATGAGATATTAATTTTATTCAGTGTTTCCATTCATGAACACAGATCATAGCCTCTCCCGTTTCCAGTTGAATGTTGGGCTAGACAGACACCACTAAACTTATATCGAGCTCTCCTGAAACAGGTACCAAGAGATGCCCTCTATTTACCAGAAGATAAAACCCACATCTATGCAAGATTTCATGAAGAGCTCATGTGCAAACAATATTTTTTTCCAGATTATCTAAAGGATAACCTTAATTGAAAGGTATATGCAAATATGGACTTGGGTATTTGGGATAGGCTACGCTTCCAGCCCAATACAACATTAGGATTCCTCTTCTGAGTTGTGTAAAGAAGTCATCTCTGCTGAAACCGGTTTGGCTCAGTGGATAGAGAGTCAGCCTGAAGACTGAAAGGTCTCAGGTTCCATTCCAGTCAAGGGCATGCACCTTGGTTTCAGGCACATCCCCAGTAGGGGGTGTGCAAGAGGCAGCTGCGTTGTCTCTCTCTCATCGATGTTTCTGACTTTCTATCCCTCTCCCCTCCTCTCTGTGAAAAAATCAATAGCATATATTTTTTTAAAAAGTCATCTCTGACTCCATAAGGAAATGTCCAGGCTTCAGAGAGCAATGTCTCCCTTTGACACATTTCTTACACACACACACACACACACACACACACACACACACACTCACTCACTCACACAGGCACACACATTGTATGGCAGCCAGATAAGCACCTGAATGTTGATTTAAAAAAATAACATCAGTTGCTGCTTAGGTTTACGGAGCCTCCTGGCAGTTACA
Source organism: Antrozous pallidus (assembly GCA_027563665.1). Classification (NCBI taxonomy): domain Eukaryota; kingdom Metazoa; phylum Chordata; class Mammalia; order Chiroptera; family Vespertilionidae; genus Antrozous; species Antrozous pallidus. The sequence goes on from CM050519.1 coordinate 91,860,080, forward strand.
ATAAGAAAAATAAAAGTAGCAAAGACCCATATTTAAGATTAGACCTTATAAGGAAAGTGGACCCCTAACTTTGCTCTTGCTTTTGCATATTCATGAGCATCATCTTCACTGAGCTTCTATGGAATTAGGTTTGAGATTAAGTCTACTCTACACATACTCTAATAACGAGATAACATTGATGTTCAAAGCCTCCTTTATAAAGCTCACTTTCCAATCATTTAGTTTGTAGAGTATTTGTTCTCTGGCAACTTTCTAGGCTTTCACGCCATTCCTGCAGGGACTCGGCCCTTGGACTAATATGGATGACAGTGGAAAGAATTTTCCCAACTGTGATATGCTATTTCCTGCACGGGACCAAAGATCAAAGAATGTTAGAGTGGGAGTAAATTCTAAATACGTCATGCAGAAATGAGGAAAATGACTAAACGATGTTCCCAAAATTGATATCACTGAGAAACCATAATATATTTGTGATTTACCCGGTAATGTTTATGTATATAATTGGAGAATTTGTTGATAAAATGGTATTTCCATTAAGCAAATGGTCTTTCCTCATGCCAGGGCCAATGTGAGTTTCCCTCAGCTGCATGCACAGCTACTTCCCTGATATATCTGAAAGGGACCAGGAAGAAATTAAATTCATATCTGTGCCCTATAAGGAAAAGCAGAAGAAACATAGCATGATAATCACCTGTATAATTTCTTACAGATTTTAGTCGATTGATGTCATATACATACTCGCTTAGTTAGCACCAAACCTCCCCCACATCTTTGACAAAGTTCTTAAGGGCGGAATCCTGAGAGAGCCCTGCTACTTCCCCTCCTTTATTGTCCCCTGAGAAGGACATGGGACCTTTCAACTCTTTGACTGTTTACCCCCTCAGCTAACAAAATAAGTCATTTGGCCCAGCCTGGGTGGCTCATTGGCTGAGCATTAACTTAGGAGCCAGGAGATCAGGTTTCAATGGCAGATCACAGCACCAGCCTGGGTTGTGGGCTCCCCAGTAGGTGGCATGAGGGAGACTGCCAATTGATGATGATCGTCACTGATGTTTCTGCCTCTCTTTCCCTCTCCCTTCCTCTCTGAAACCCATAAAAAGGGTTTTTAAAAAAGAAATAATTTGTACAACATTATACATTTGCCTATTTATGTAACAAGATTTTGCTTCTTGTTTACTTGCATCAATTTCCTGACTTGTGCTCAGGAAATTCGGACAAGAGGTGACTGGGAGAGTGGCGGAAACCGTCCCTAATGACATGGTCCCAGGGGAGTGGCTGTTTCTTGGAAGAACAGGCCAGTGTCCCTGTCACACCCAGAGACGTGTGTCTCCCATTTCAGAGAGGCGAATAAGAGTCCAGCAGGATGGGGACATTGATTCGGGAGCCAAGGGAAGACCTGTGTGTAATGGAAGGGGAGGTATCTGAGCCAACGCTTCAGACAAATGACCTGGTGTGCGTCTTCTCCGTGTTCCTGGGGCAGGTTAATAGAGCACCGGTTCCACTGCAAGGCTCAGAGTGAGCCACTAGAGAAACCACATGATAAATCCCTGACCACTGTGTAGTGGCCGAGGAAGGACATGTGGGAGACAAGGCCCAAATAAATAAATCAGTATGCAGAGGTAAGTGGTAACAGATGAATGTGCAATAATATAGATGCACCGAAGAGGAGTGAGAAATTGTGCCAAGGGGTCTGTAGTAGTTTCCTTTATGCTGTAACAAACTATCACAATTTTCCAGCCTTAACACAATAGCAATTTATTATCTTACAGTTCTAGAAGCTAGACATAGGAAATGGGTCTTTCTAGGCTAAAATAAAGGTGATGATAGGGCTGAGTTCCTTCCTGGGACTCAAAGAGATAATGCATCTCCATAGCTTCCCTGGCTTTTAGAGGCTGTTCACGTCTCTTTAGCTGTGACCCCTTCCATCATCAAAGCCAACAATGGCTGTGCAGGTCTTCCAATATCATAGAGCTCTTAGACACCCCTGCCTTCCTCGTTCACTTACAAGGACCCCTGTGATTGCATTGGGCCCGAACAGATAAACCAGGGTAACCTCCCAACCTCAAGCTCCTAAATTTAATCACATCTGCAAAGTCCCTTTGACACACAGGGTTGTAGAGGGCTGGCCCCCAGGGAAGGCCCCTGAGCATTCTTTAAATCAGTGTCAGCTGAATCTGAGGCACCAGGCAGAGCCATATCTTGGAAACATATCCACCAAAAAGGTTGGATGAGTTATCAGTACTGACTTTTAACTTGCTTTAGGTGTCACGGGGAGGGCCCTTGAAATGTAGATTCAACCGAGCCCCAGGAATGAGGGAATGAGTGGGGCCTGGGCCCATTTGGGCTCCTTTGATTTTAAGTCTTTTCAAGTGAAGCCCCTTTCTATTTTAGTATAAATAAACACACTGCATTTGGGTTGGAATTCCCTGTCTCTTCATCAGAGAGCAGAGATTCCACCCAGCCCCAGCTTTATTTCTATTTCAGTGTCATCTATTCTTTTCTATTTCTCAATCCCCAGCTCCTCTACTCAGTAACTGGACCCTACTCTTCTTTCCATGCTGGATGTGGGAAGGAGGGAACCCCCCCCCCCCCAACCCAACACAGGGAAACATTTTTACAGGTTCTGAGGATTAGCATATGGACTTCCTTGGGGATGGGAGCATTATTCTGCCTCGGCATTGTCATAGGAAACTAAGGTGTCCTGAGAAGATTTCACATGAGTTTATGTTGATGGAGTCTCACAGGAAGAGCAGGCAATTTCTAAACAGGGTGTGACTATGCAGGGGAAGGAGGAGAGACGGGTCTAGGCATAGAAAGCCCTATAAAAAAAATGGAACCAAGACCTGACTGGTTTGGCTCAGTGGATAGATTGTTGGCCTGCATACTGAAGGGTCCAGGTTCAAATCCGGTCATGGGCATGTACCTTGGTTGCAGGCACATCTCCAGTAGGAGATGTGCAGGAGGCAGCTGGTTGATGTTTTTCTCTCTCATCGATGTTTCTAACTCTTTATCCTTCTCACTTCCTCTCTGTAAAAATTCAATAAAATATATTTTAAAAATGGAGCCAAAAGCCTTCCATTCATTGCTTCCTTGTTAAATATACAATTTGCCATGTAAGCAAACTGCTCTGACATTCCTCGTTATTGTGCTCACCTGCATATTTTTAAATATTAATATCGCATTTCCAGAGCTACCTAAATAATAAGGTGAAGCCAGTCAGTCTATTCAAAAGGTTCATTCATTTCTCTCTTTGAAAACGAATGCAACATTTTCTCTTGGTTAGTGTTCAAGACATCTTTTTGATGTTCAGAAGGACTGAAAGCTCTAATTACAAACAGCACTGAAATACAATCTGCCTCTTACTCCAGTCAACAAGAACCTCCATCATCCTGCCCGGGGACCCACTGACACCACTTACTAAGTAACCACCTCCTTCAGAGGGCTTTGATTCCTAAACCTCCCCTCATGCCGAATGGATTGAAGGTGAACTATTACCTTTGCCTTACAACCTTCTCCAGTCTTGGTGAGGAGTCTGTGAAGGTGAATCACAAGCAGAATGAAGAGGGAGGAGTAGGGAGCAAGATTTCATGAGCCCATGCTCATCCTTCCAGATGACCCACAGCGAACTGTTAACAAATGACTGCCTCTGGCTACACAGCAGAGATCTGGGGACACTCTAGTCATCCCATGCGCCAGGGCCGTGCATACAGGCTGAGCACCATCCAGAAACAGACACAGAATGGGTTCTGGGGATGCAATCAAACTGCTTCCATGGCATAACCCAAAGCCAGTCACCATGCTCCAGTCCAAAGCTCATCTGAGGTGTCTAGATGGTTCCAGGTGAGGTTGGCTTCCTTTTTCTAGGAGGGTTTAGCAGGATGTCTGCAGCTGAGAGTTACACAGAGTGTCTTATTATTTAGGGGTCTCATATCAAGCCAGATAATTGCATGTTTCCCTATTTTGTAGTAGGCTCAAACCCTCTCTTCTTAAATATCCCTCAGGTCTGAGCAAGCCAGAAATCTAACTGAACCTCCAAGGTAATGTGACTAAGCTCCAGGGAGGCACAGTGTCACAGCGAGGTCCTTCCTCTTAAACATTACTCCTCACAGAGAGCTGTCTTATTTTATTTTTTTTTGTGGCAAAAAAATCAACTGACTTAGATTATTTCAGAAGTTTTTGTGTTGCCTTTTTATAACAACATTTTTCTTCCTTTTGTGTCTTGTCCCTCTCTAAACGCGTCCCTACACTCTTGTGCTATTTCTTTGGATCTTTCCTCAGTGACCTAGCCTAATTTCCAAGGATAGTTGCATTCCCACTTGCTTTTCAGGTTTCTTATTGCCCTGATTTTTGCAAAGTTTGTGTTTTTCTATTGTTTCAGTCTTGTCTATGCATTGGGAATTCTGGCAATAGTAGAAGTTTCCCTGAGAAAGCAATAATGCCGTAAGGATTTATTTAACAACCCATCTGGAGAAGACTGCAAAATACAGCCTGTGATTGCTTACATCTCACCATTCACGGCACTGGCCACGGATTCTGACCCACCCTAGGCATTTAAGCAACAACTTATATTTAACCAGTGCCCGTCCCATGCCAAGCACTGTGATGAGAGGCAGGGCTGCAAGAACTAGGTGAGAACAAAAGATTTAGGGATGAGTAAGAGATGGTCCCAGCCACAAAGGAAAAAGTCCAGAAAGGACACGGATATGCAAATAGTTACACTGCAATGGGATCAGTGCCTTTGCAAATGCATGAAGGATCTCCTTTGGGAGCACAGATAAAGGAGCAATTAATCCAGCCTGAAGGAGTTCAGGGAGATTCAGATAAGAGGTCATGTTTCAAATTGGGCCTTGAAAGAAGAGTAAGACTTCACCAGGGACTTCAGGATGTGGAAGTGAGAGAAGGGAATGAGGAAAAGTCTATGACAAGTGGAAGCAGTGGTATAGACAAAGGGTCAAAGTTCATGGCTCAGACCCTGTTCAATATATATATATATATATATATATATATATATATATATATATAAATCCTCACCAGAGGATATTTTTTTCCATTGATTTTTTTAGAGACAGTGGAAGTGAGTGTGAGAGAAAGAGAGAGAAACATTGATGTGAAAGAGACACATTGATTGGTTGCCTCCCCCCCACACATGCCTAGACTGGGGCCCTGATCAAGCCTGCAACCAAGGTATGTGCCCTTGATAGGAATCAAACTAGCGACCCTTCAGTCCGTTAGCTGATACTCTAAACCCTGAGCAAACCGGCTAGGGCTTCAATAAATATTTTTTAATGAATGACTAAGAATGATTACATGCTTGAAGAATTGACTACAATCTTGCTACCCTCTGAGGTTTCAAAGCATGGGTATCCAGGGGTAAGAAGCGGCTATAATTGTGGCTGATTGCTTACTACTCATGAGGGTTATTAGTTGGAGTTCTCCTGCCATGGTTACCATGCTTGTGTGTGGAGATGGTGGCCCTCTAAGAAAATCTTCCTTTTTTCTTTTCTTTCATTTCCTTTTTTCTTTTCTTTACTTTTCTTTCCTTTCCTTTTCTTTATTCTTTTCTTTCCTCTTCTCTTCTCTTCTCTTCTCTTCTCTTCTCTTCTCTTCTCTTCTTTTCTTTTCCTTTTTGATAAGTAATGAGTGGCAGCGATGCAATGGAATTGCCTCTTTAGCATTCCTTCACTAGGCACCGCAGCCTCTCCCTGTGCTAGCACGCTGCTCCAGGGCAGTGATGTAACCCTGAGTTTAGAGCCAGATGGCTCATAACTCAATAAAGAGCAAGGGGGTGGGGGGCTGGGGCATGCCTGGGAGCCAGAACAGCAAGGAAAAAGTCATCTGAGAAAGGCAGCTTGCAAAATAGTGACGGGCACTACACTGCTGATATCAGAGAACACAGTCAGAGAGGGCCATGGCGGGCAGGTGGAGACCAAGCAGATGCCCAAAGACTTTGGAGAACAAATTGAAAATATGGACTTAAGAGGTTGAGAAACGTTGAAGTGGTTTAAGTAAGAGTTCAACATGAGAGGGTTTGAGTTTCAAAATAAAAATTATTTACCCAGCTGGCATAGCTCTGTGGTTGAGCATCCTTCACCAATAAACCAGGAGGTCCCAGTTTGATTCCTGGTCAGGACATATGTCCAGGTTGTGGGCTTGATCCCAAGTGTGGTGTGTGTGCAGGAAGCAGCCAATCAATGATTCTCTCTCATCATTGGTGTTTCTATCTCTCTCTCTATTCCTCTCTGAAATTAATAAAATATATTTTTTAAAAACTCACTCTGCTCTGGAAGGCCTGTGGAGGGGGAAACATTTGTGCTGGCTGGTACTTCAGTGGGTACCGGCACAAGAGTCTATGGCATTGTCCAAGTAAGAGGAGAAGAGGTGTTGGGGTTGGTGATGGCAGTGGAGTTGAAGAGAAATGAACACATTTGGAAAAGAATCAGGAGGTAAAATATAGGATAAATTTAAGTATTTACTGAATATTTGTAAGACACATTGAAATCCTTCCAATTAAGATATTAATTAACTCCTTCACCTTGTCAACAAATATCACTGAGTACCAATTGTCAGTCAAGCAAATGCGGCCAAGGCACTGAGGACACAGCTAAAGGCAGACAAACAAGATCTCTGAGCTCATGGCTCTTATATTTTGGTGGGAAGACAGACCATGGACTAAGTCGATGTCAATGACCATCTCCCACAGTGCTGTGAAGCAGGCTGTAGGAAGCTGCTTCCGCCTGGGTGTTCAGTAGAGGCGTGCTGAGGGAGAGGGCCTCTGAAGTCACTTGAGTCCAAGCAGCCCGCCCTCCGAGAATGTATATGCAGATCCTCATCTGTGAGGGAGGGTTCCTCCAAGTCTCTATCATCTTGCTGACCTCCCTCTTCTGCAGATTCAAATGTCTTCTTTAACATCTGTCTATGTTTTCACAAAAGTCTTATCTACGTGTCACTCCTTGATGACAGCAGTGAAAGGACTAGGGTTTGCAATCCCTCAGAGAACGTCCTGCTACCTTCTGTCTCAGACAGAAGGGAGTCCCATTAGTCTTCAAAACACACACACAAACGGAAACCAGGAACCATAGTAGTCGATATCCCGCCACACGAGTCCTTTCGAAATGCTTTTTATAGAACAGATTCAGGTTTTAAAATGATTGGTTTCATTATCAATTTCCTCTTTTTAATAATGAATAACAGCTCAGCATACATTTAACTGCTGATTAGTGATTTGAACACTTGAGATGAATAATATCAGAGCTGTTATTTGTGGAAATAATCAGATGTCTGGAGAAGTTGTTCTCTAAGGGCGATATCTTTTAGAGGTCTGTCCCTTTTTAGTAATTTGTTTGTAATTATTAATTTGGCTTTCTTTTTTAACGTATTCTAGGTTGAAATCTTGAAGACATGTTGCATATTAAAGGGTTAATAATTAGAATTTTTATAAGTTTGAAATCCACAAACGATAGATGCCTGCCTATATACCTCTATCTATATAGATAAGTCTTTATAGTTAAAGAAGACATTGTCATTTAGAAGATACCTCATACAGTATCTTAGAATACAACCCCCACAGCTTGGACCACTTCTATGATGGTGTCTGTGATGTTCATTCTAATTTTCCCTGTTCCTGCAGAGAAGGAATCTGACACCTTGGGGGAAAGAGAAAACACACAAACACTATTAGAGCACACACTTCTGAGCAGCAGGCGGCCGGCATAAGTGTCAGAGATTGATCAGGATGGGGTTCTATGTGCAAACAATTGCCATCAGGTGTGCCCTGGCGTCAGGTCATCCGCGCACCCCAGCAGTCACTGAAGCAATTTAGCATTTCAGGCAGCCTTGCTCGGGGATTAATTATTGAAAAGTTTAACTCCAAGTGCAAAATGTGTCTTTATGGAAGATTTCTCAAAGAAACAGACTCTGTCCTTTCATAGTAAAGTAGATTTGTTGGTTAGAGCCAGAATGTTTTAAATAATTTATTTACACACACACACACACACACACACACACACACACACACAAATATGTTGGTGTACCATTCATTTTGCAGAAGGAGGAGGTGACCCGAGAGTGGAGAATAGATATACATACATTTGTGGCATCTCCAACCTATAAAATATCTTATTTCCATAAAAATAAAAAAGGAAAGCTTTATTACCGAGGGGATGTTGCCTCTTTTGTCCAATGTTGCTGCTATTTTTCACATTTTTTTAAACCAAAGTTAAGAAATATGTAGGTGCCAACTAAAAATATGAGTACTACATTTATTTCTAGATGGCTACACTAAATCATACCAACTGTATTATTTAAAAAATGTACTTAAGAACTCATTCTAGAACCTAGAACTCAGATTGCCTTTTTATTAGCTTGGAATCTACATTAATCAGGTATAGCGTTCCTCAGGTCAGAGAACTCCCGGCAGCAGAGCTCACTGGCCCCCTTTACACACAAGCTTTCCTTTCATTCACGTCGGGGGCTCCGCAGGTTTTGACTACATCACCACGTTTCCAAACTTCCTGTGGGAATGTGGACACAGGACAAAGTTGTAATTACTGAGATAAGAGAAGTGATGTGTAGCACTCAAAAGCTGCACCCCTAACACAAATAAAACTGTCCTGGTATGGCTCATTCCCGCTGGCCAGGATGCAGATGACGAATCTGGAGCTACAGCAGCCTTCTTGAAACTAGAAGCAAAAACCTTGTGTTCCTCTCAGCCCTTGTGTTCATGAATGTGTCACAGAGCCACGAGTCATCTCTGGTAACCAGAGGGCGCGGCGGCAAGTTAGCACTACTCAGAGTAGAAACCAGATTGAGCAAGAAAAGTTGTCTCATGATCCAAAAGTAAATACAAACAATTCACATTGGAAAGTGCTGCAATACAATTTCTAAGTTTCAGAAAGAAAATCGGGATCTAGAAAATAAAACGCACTTCCCTTGTTTACTTTCAAGATTGAAAACTATATCAGGGGAGGGAGCCGATCTGTATTCCCAGTGGTGACAGCGGAGTCAGCTCAAAGGGACTTAGCAACATTTGTTGAATGGCTGACTTAATACTTCGCTTTTCAAGCAATGTTTCATGTTGGAATTCATCCTGTCTCTCTTTGTTCTGCAGATTGGCATCAAAAGGGAACATGAGAGTAGAGAGGCACCCCCAAAATATTCTGAGTCTTAAAAAGTGATGCCTAAAGTGAATGCAAAACAGTAAGTAGAAGGAGATTGGAAATCAGAGAGTTCTATGGAGAAAAGAGCGTGTGGAAATGGCCTCTGCATGGGACGGGGAGCAGTGAGGATCATACCAGTTGACCGCAGGAAGGAAGATCCAGGACCTGTCTAGTTGAGTGAAAAGATAATGTCATGACCCCACAATTTCACTCTTGGGTACACAGCCCACAAAACTGAAAACAGGCACTCAAACAAGTATATGATGCAGGTGTGTTCGTAGCAGCATCAGTCACAAGAGCCAAAAGGTAGAAGCAAACTAGCTTCAATGAATAGGTGGACGGATAAGCACATCGTGACATAAACATGCTGCATAGCCCATACGCATACAGTGAAATGTTATTTAGCCATAAAAGGCATAACATTCTGATACATGCTACATCATGGGAGAGCCTTGAAAGTGTTCCACCAAGTAAAATAAGTCAGACATTCTAGGTCACGTAGTGCACAATTCCACTTATAAGGAGGATTTGGACGAGATACATTCACAGACAAATAATGCAGAGAGGCACTTGCCTGGGACTTCAAAGAATGGAGAGAAATCACTAACAGGTAAGGGGTTTACTTTGGATAAGGGGGTAAGGGGTTTACTTTGGAAGTGTTTCGGAACTAGGTAGGCAGGTGGCTGGTTGCACAACATCCTGACTACACTAAATGCCACACGATTGTTCACTTTAAAGTGGCCAAGGATATGTTATGTGAATTTCATCTCAATGACTTTTTAAAAGCAGACCCTGTAAAAGTCTGCTCTGTAAAATCATCAACCACTTTTGAAGACTCTTTTTACCAACAGTATAGCATTTGTACTATGATTCTTATATGTTATTCCACTTCCTGAATATAGCAATAATTAGCTCACTCCAAAGTTGAGTCACAGATTTTCCCCATGAAAATATTAAGGTTTTTAGCCCTAACTAGTTTTGCTCAATGGATAGAGCATCAGCCTGTGGACTGAAGGGTCCCAGGTTCGATTCCAGTCAAGGGCATGTACCTTGGTTGCAGGCAAGTCCCCAGTAGGGGGTGTGCAGGAGGCAGCTGATCAATGTTTCTCTCATTGATGTTTCCATCTCTCTATCCTTCTCCCTTTCTCTCTGTAAAAAAAATCAATAACATATATTTTTAAAAATATTAAGGTTTTTGAAGTATGAGACTGAGAAAAAAATCATCTCAGGTCTATTGAGGAGGCAGCGGAGTAAGAGAGAGAGCACTAACCACCCGTGGTCCCTCTCCTGGAGATCCTAGTGGATGGCCAGTGTGAGCAGCATTCAGAACAGGATCTGAGCAGGGCCCACTGCAAGACAGGTGAGCAGAACCCTTCCCCATTCTCTCCTGCACTTCTCAGGTGACAGTGGGTGTCCTTTGCCCCTATGCTCCAGGGAAGGCGACCTGCACTGTTATTCACTTAAAGGAATTGGAAGATCCCGCTCTTTTTTCAAAGAAAGAGGCAGCTCACCCACTGGTGTGGCTCAGTGGTGGAGTGTTGGTGGACCTATGAACCAGAAGGTCACGGTTCAGGTTCGATTCCTGCTCAGAGCACATGCCCACACCAGACAGGTTTAGTCCCAGTAGAGTGAAGGGCCTGCAGGAGGCAGGCAATTCATATTTCTCACCATTGATGTTTCTATCTCTCTCTCCCTCTCTGAAATCAATAAAAATGTATTTTAAAAAAAAGCAGCAGTTTCTGAATTCTCATTACATGCGCAGATGCAGATCGGGGTCAAGGGAAGCGTGTGAGTGTCTGCAGCAGTCTCCACACCCATATTCCCTGGGGAGCGATGTCGGAAAAGGGGGCACCTGTAAGTTTTATGTTTTCACTAACACTGTCAGAAGCAATTAAGCATAGTAGGAAAAGGGAAGCAATATTTTTAAGTTGCAAACTTAAAAATAACTCTATGTGTCATTAATACAATCACACAACCATGGACATTTTTACTAAATAATAATATGCATGAGAATAGGTAAGTTGGTTATTGAAGAAATTGTCTATGGGGTTTATCACTAAATCCTCCTCAGTTGAGGAGAATGAGTTCTGGTGGGATGATCACGAGTGCTGCTATACATACTTCAATTTATGTAGACCATTGCTCTATGGGAATGCTGACTGTGGAGACCACAGTACAAATATAATGATAAATGGATGCCTGGTGCATAAAATTCGTGCACAAAAGGGGTGTGTGTCTCTCAGCCCAGCGTGCACCATCTCCAGTATGGAACCCCTTTAGGAATGCCTGACTGCCCTTTAGGCCCGATCCCATCAGGCATCCCTCTCACAATACAGGACTGCTGGCTCCCAACTGCTTGCCTGCCTGCCTGCCTGATTGCCCCTAACTGCTTCTGCTTGCCAGCCTGATCACCCACTAACCACTCCCCTGCTAGCCTGATCAATGCCTGACTATTCCCCTGACAGCCCAATTGCCCCTATCTGCCCTCCCCTGCCAGCCTGGTCCCCCCCAACTGCCCTCTCCTGCTGGCATGAATGCCCACAACTCCCCTCTCCTGCTGGCCATCTTGTGTCCACATGGGGGCAGCCATCTTTGATCACATGGGAGTGGCCATCTTGTGTGTTGGAATGATGGTCAGTTTGCATATTAACCTTTCATTACATAGGATAACAACATCAATGTGAATGTTCACCATGTCAAACGCTTTAACTTTGTAGCACTGAACTCAGTAAATATTATTTTCTTGTCTAATATAGCAGTTGAGTGCATGAACTCTGGAACCAGATAGTTTGTGGTGTTCCAATCTCAGCTCCAACCTTACTTTATCTCTATGCCTCAACTCCCTCATCTGTAAAATGGGGGTAACAATTACACCTACTTCATAGGGTTCTTGTGAGGATTAAAGGAGTTAAATACATAAAGCACTTAAGGAGGGTGCCTGGCACACAGCAAACACCATGGAAGAGGTAGCTCTTGCCCTGGCCAGGTGGCTCAGTTAGTCAGAGCATCATCCTGTGCACCAATAAGTTGTGGGTTCCATTCCCAGTCAGGGCTCATACTGGAGGCAACCAATCGCTGTTTTTTTCTCTCTCTCTGCCTTCCTCTCTCTGTAAAAAATCAATAAAAACACATCCTCAGGTGAAGATTAGAGAGAGAATGAGAGAAAGAGAGCGAGGATGCTCTCTTGTCATTGTTCCTCACTAGAAGTCCTACAGTAAATTTGCTAAACTCTTTCAAAATAAAATAAGGAAATCAAATTAGGTGAGAGACATTTGGAGACCTCAGGAGTTTCCACACAAATCCTGTGCCCTATAGGGTGGATACGGCTCTGAACTTGCCCTTTTGGGTGGTGGCCCTGGTATGACCATAACCGAACCCTCCTCCTGCCTCCCTGCTGTGGTGCACCTGGCTGCTCCTGAGAAGAGTGATAAGGCAGTCATTTCAGATTAAAAGGGCGCTGACCAAAACCGCTTCCAGCAAAGCACACCCCCCCCCCCCCCGCCCCGGTTGGGGTGAGGCATCTTTTTTCCAATTGCAGATGTCACTTCCACAAACGTTCGCTTTGGCAGCTGGCAGCGGCTCACTCCGGGAAAGCAGAACCGCACATGTGCGGCCCGCTCCCGGGACACTCTTCGGGGACTGCTTCACACAAATTAGGTGAGAACGTGTCTTTGTAAAAGAATGGGTGTCACTGACAATTACGGTGATGCCCAGCCAGTGCCCAGGGCGCGAACACAGGACGTCAACATGTATTTCTCAAGTTCTATGGCTCGAGGAGGGAACATCAGGATGAATGGAAAACACCAGCTCCAGCTCCCGACTGCCACCCTCGTGCCCTCATTATAAATGGGGGAGCCTGTACCCCATTAGCTGGCGTAAGTCACTTTCAAACACAGACGTGAACAGGCCACAACCCACCACCAGAAAATAAATGGGTCACTGCTTTAAGGAAAGAGAGCCTCGTCTGAAATGTTTTTGGAAACCAAATCAGATTATACAGCACTACAGACTAGATGCACGAAGATTCGTGCAAGCATGGGCCTTCCTTCCCCTGGCGCCGGCACTGCTTTCCCTCTGGCCAGAGCTGCTTTTCCACCTTTGCTCCAGCCCAGAGCCGCCTTTCCGCCTTTCCGCCTTCCAATGCTGCCCAGAGGCCTGGCGCTGCTGGGGCGGTGCAGAATGCCTGTGTCGTCACGGAGCACCTATGTAATTGCCAATGTGATGACACAAGTGCCCCGCCCGCTCCACCCCGCCCCGGCCACTTGGCACCTGCGTATGCAAATTAACCCACCAGCTTTGTTGGCTTAATCTGCATACTTGCTCCTGGTTGGCTGGTAGGTGTTGCGAAGATACTGTCAATTTGCATCTTTCTCTTTTATTAGTTTAGATTAGTTTAGATTAGAGAGGGTGGTGGGGTTTTTTTGTTTGTTTGTTTCCTTTTTTTTTGGTAGAGGGGAGGGTTGGAGTTAGAAGTGGTTTTGTAGGTTTGGAAAGGCCTACTTTTGCGCTGGGCTGTTCAGCTGAATTTCTTGGTTAAGAAGCTGACCTGGACATTTAGGCACACCCACTGGCTTTCGGCAAACTTCTCTGTGGAATGCTTTAACATCCAGAAGCAACATGGAAATGTGTGCTTTAGGTTTTGAGCTGAATAGAAAAGCCCAGACTCAGAGTGACACTGAGTTTATTGTTATTCCCAGTGATGATATCTATGTGTTTCCTGAAACTTGATATGACCCTTGGCCTTTATAATTTAAGGTCAATGTTTTGAGTCACAACCGCAGCAGCAAATATTTTACAAACTACCATCAGCATCCCACTATATGGGACATTTTCCTTGTAATTTCGCAGATGATTTTTAAAGCTTCAATGTAACTTATGCAATGTGCCAAAGGAATGTTTACTTATTGTCAAACCAATATAACTGAAAAAATATTTTGAAAGACATTATGGGGTTTTAAAGCATTACTTTCAGTGTTCACCAACCCAACCCTGTGAGACTGGCTAACGAAGTGGATTAGAAGAACAACTGGGGTGAAGCAATGCTTATTAAGATTCAGAGGCTATAAAAATAGAGTGTTCTGGCCCAGCCAGCATGGCCCAGTAGTTGAGTGTCAGCCTATGAACCAGGAAGTCATGGGTCGATTCTCAGTCAGGGAGTATGCCTCAGTTGTGGGCTCCATCCTCACTGTGGGGCATACGGGAGGCAACAGATCAATGATTATCTCTCATCGTTGACATTTCTATCGCTCTCTCCCTCTTCCTTGATCTCTAAAATTAATAACATATTTTTAAATAAATATTTAATAATAAAAGCATAATATGCTCATCAGAGCGAATGGACAACCTTCCAGATGAAGCCGGGGCTATGAGGGAAGCCTGGGTCCTGGGTGCCAGAGGGCAGCCAGTGCCAGCAGCTGGGGGAAGGAAGGCCTACTCTTGCATGAATTTCATGCATCAGGTGTCTAGTAAATCAATCAATCAATCAATCAATCAAATATAGCATTCTGCCCTGTTTTCTCTTTCTGGTTCTGGTGAATGTGATAATCTGCTCCTTTGAGCAAAGAGAAATGAAGTGATGCACCTTCTCTTTCCTCCAGCCTGAGCTCTTGGTCAGTATAATGCTCGGCCACCAGCTTAGATCATTGGCAGTACAAGATGAATCCTATCACCAAAGGCTTTCTGCAGGGTGTAGGGTAACAGAAGCCTCATGCTAAGATCACTCTGTGTCTATCTTAACATTTAAGATGCCTCGATTTTCCTTTAAGGAAAATGGGGAGTGGTCAGTGGCCCCTGAAGAGGATCATGAACTATTAATAGGTTAGACCAGTGGTCGTCAAACTGCAGCTGGCAAGCCACATGAGGCTCTTTGGCCCCGGGAGTGTGGCTCTTCCATACTGTGCTGCGGAGGAGCAACAGGGGGAGGAGATGAACCTTTTCCACAGAAACCTCTGCTGCCGAGGCCTGGAAGTGGATTGCTGCACCATAAGGCAACTCATGGCACCAGACCCAACCAGCTGACCCGTAGGAGGACCCAGTTAGTAGCAGTGAGGAGTAGCTAACAGCAATTGCACACTTACTATATGCTGAGTGCTTTGCTTGTCTGATCTCATCCAATCTTTGTACCAAAAGCAACTGGACTGCATTTCCACGGTGAAACTAGGCTGTATCAGAGCTATGGGCAGCTATTTACTGAGTACTTTTTTATTACGTGCTGTGTCTGTGTTACACTCACTGTCTCATTTAATCCCCACGCCAACCCGAGGGTCTTATAATTACAGATTATTTTAGTTCCTTGTGTCTTATTGGGGGACCACAGTCCTTGCATCCTTTTCTCCCCCTCGTGCAGATCTGGTTTATACTGTGATTCCCCTAGAAAATGAGCTGACTGTGGCGATGAAAAAAGACATTTAAAAAGGAGGGAAAGAGAGGAGAAAGAAGGAAAATATCATTTATAAACTTGCCTGTTAAATGTGAGGACCCAGACTTAATTTTTCTTAATTCTTGCTACAACATTTAAGGTAGGTGTGATTATTCTGTCCACGTTAAAAATGAGAAAACCGAGGCTTGCCAAAGTTAAGTAATTCTGGCAGGTCCCTAGAGCCTGCAAGCGAGTTGTCAATCCCTGGAACCCTGTGTTCAAATCCCCGAGTTCACACATCTGGCAGAACTGTGCTGCCATTGGCACAGCCGTGGAACCAGCTGTGCCATGGCCCTTCCTGACAAACAAGGAGCGGGGCTGGTTCCACAGGGCACTGTGCTGCGGGGGAGCCACGGTGGGGGGGGCTCCTCCTCCCACAGAAACCTCTGCTGCCAAGTCCTGGGAGTGGATCGCTGCACCATAAGGCACTTCATGGCACCAGAACCAACCAGCTGCCCCATAGAAGGACTTGTGAACTAGAACCAGCCACCAGCTGCACCATAAGGCAACTCATGACACCAGAACCAACCAGATGCACCATAGAAGGACTTGTGAACTAGAACCAGCCACCAGCTTTACCATAAGACACTCATGGCACCAGAACCAACCAGCTGCCCCATAGAAGGACTTGTGGACAAGAACCAGCCACCAGCTTTACCGTAAGACAACTCATGGCACCAGAACCAACCCATGATTTCGCACAGATGGCTCTGGCAATGAGCTCGATTTTGCAGACAGGAGAGAGGGTGAAGAGCATGCTAACTCTTAGCATGATCTATCTGCTGTCTCCCTTTCCTTTTTCTCCATTAGTGTTGTATGGATTTAATTATTGTTTTGTGTCCATCTTAATATGTAAGATGCCTCGATTATCCTTTAAGGAAAATGGGGAGTGGTCAGTGGTCCCTGAAGAGGATCATGAACTATTAATAGGTCAGACCAAACTGCGGCTGGCAAGCCACATGCGGCTCTTTGGCCCCTTGAGTGTGGCTCTTCCACAAAATACCTCGGGCTGGGTGAGTATATGTTGAAGAAGTGGCATTAGAAGAAGTTTAAAAAATTTGGCTCTCAAAAGAAATTTCAATCGTTGTCCTGTTGATATGGGGCTCTGCTGACTAATGAGTTTGCAGGCCACTGGCTTAGACTGAGCTTAGCTGTTTAGATTAACTACTCTCCCTGGACCTTGAGCCTCTTAAGGGCAAGGATTTCATTTTCTTATGGATGAATCCCTCAGACTCTTCCCAGGGCCTCGGTAGACATGTTCATGAGTTTATCCCACTTACACAATGCAGGGTTAACACAAATACAGTAAATGAAAAGACACGCAGAGAATAGCTATTCACATAAGAGATAAAATACGCTTGTGGGGGGGGAAAGACTATTTATACATTTGAGTTTATGCCTTGAATTGAACTTTCAACCTACTTTTCTCCCCACCTCTCTGAAGCTGCCTCCTTTTCCTCTAATGCTGCCTGGCAAAGGGTACCCTCTGAATGAGGTCTGTCCTTGTGGGCACTGGGCATTCCAGTGACTAGCATGGCTCACGCTAGCCTCTGTGCCAGGATTTGAAGGCAAAGCTGTTAGTCCTTGAAACTCAGGCATCAATTAACACACCCAAATTACACCCAAATTATGAAAGATTGTTTAACGTTGGGCCAGTGTGCAGCGCAGCGCCCACCATCCCCTCGGAAGACGTAAAGCGCCCGGGGATGATGAATCGCTTTGAAAGCTGAGCATCGGCAAGGTCTAATGCAGACGGCATTGATTCCCTTGAAACATCCACCGTGAAACACTTTAAAAAGGTGATGGCTCGCTGCCCCTGAGCCCTGAGTGGCTGCCCTGAGCAGTAAGTTAAACTTAGAAATTGTTCAAAGTAGGCAGTTATGTTTACGGAAGCTAAAGGCTGTTGGAAAGCAATATTTAAATATTTCAAAAATACGTCTGATGCAGAAGATTTCACTTTCTCTTCAGAGTCACTGAGGCGCAAGATCAAACCAGGCAAGGTCAGCCGGTCATGTAGATATTACCGCCAACATGTCATCGTAGACATCTTTCAAAATGCACCCGGGATATGGGAAGCAATCCGCCCGCGCTGTTGTCTGGCCCAGCTCATTGACATATTCATGTTTGCAAAGTCAATCAGACCGGGCAGCTGTGGGATGGTTCTGATTTTGTTTGGGTTTTTCTCCTCTGAGTGAAAAAGAGTCTAAACATTTTTAATAAAAACAAGAATGAGAGAAACGTGTAATGCATCTTGCCTATTATCTGCCCTTAAAGAACAGAAATAGAGAAAGCTGAGAATGATTTAAAGTATCATATTGACAAAGACTGTTATGGCCAATGCTGGCTTTCAAGAAGTCAAAGTCTGGCAACACCCCAAAGTCTCTCTTCTAGAACAATGGAAACAAACAAAGCTCTCTCCAGTTTGGCTACGGGCGTCACATGGTATAAAGAGCATATATAAAACCATTTTTTCAAAAAAAGAGTGCTTCAAGGATAAATGTTATTTAGTAACAATGCAATAGTGATCATGATTGAATTAGAACAAGCAATTGTCTTGGAGATTTAATATCACTAAACCTTGTGTTCTCTGTTTATTATAGTCTTACTGTCTACATTCTGAGGAGAAGAGAAATAGGTGTTTGAAATCACAGTTTTGGGAAGTGGTACTGCAGTTAAACAAATCTTCTCTTCTCATGCCACTCATAGCAGAAGTGAGTGAATGTTAAGCTCAACAAAAGCAGGCTTTCTTTTAAAATTAGAATCTCAAAGGGATAGACTTTTTTTTCCCCTTACAACAGTTACAATTCTTAGCCAAGATATAAATGTAATAATGTTGGGGACAAAAGAAAGAAAGAATATTTGAATCATTCTGCAGAAGAAACCAGCAGGAGATTTTGTTATGAGACAAAGATGAAGTGGAGAATTGTCTCCAGGAAGTTAAGGGTCCTATCAAACTAGACCTTACAAAAGCTTTCCCAAGTTCTCCTTCTCTCCTTCCTCACACCTCTCCTGGTCCATCAATGCTGGCACTATTTTGGCAGCCTGAAATCACACCCTTCTGACCTTGGCATTAGCATTCCAGGCACCGGGGAGAGGATAGCAGCTCCTCCATCCTTCTGGGCGATCCTGCAGCTTTCCCCTCAGTGACTACCGGCTCCTGTCAGGTGGCTCCCAGCTGGATGGCGTGCTCCTGGGAACCAGGCAGAGGCTGTGGACTGTGCTAACTGGGTCCCCACCGATGTCACTGACACAGGATTAAACAGCCTCAGTTGTCTTCCAGGCACAAACACGTGTAATTGGGGTATGCGCGCATATCCCACTTAGCGTCCCCCCAGTAACTGGAGCCGGGCAGAATTGTTTCAGGCGATTAAAATCATCATTAAAGACATCAACATGAATTAGAGGCGGGTCGTAAAGAGATGATGGTAATCGCGGAGGGCAGCTGTAATGAAAGGTTAAATGCTGTGGTTATTTTTTATTATTGATGAAGTGTGAACAGGGTGGTTAGGAGTGCAGAAAATATGGGGGGGGGCATCCTCGTTGCCCAGAAGCTATAGATGCAGCAGAACAAAAGGCACATGACAAGCCACAGAAACCGTAAGAAATCATGGCGTGAACTCGCATCGCTGTGTCCTTTTCGGCCTGAGGAAGAGTTTGCTGCACCAAAAGCCTCTCTGGTAGCCAGCTGCTGACAGGCAGGCGGGGCAGGGCGGGCAGCTTGGGTCTGCGGCCGGTGCAGTGTCATTCCTAACACGGGGCTTTGAATTAATCACTGTCTGACTCAACAGCCGCCTGTGGTTTCAGAGGACAGTAATGAACGTGAGCCTCCCAGTTCAAGTTTATGCTGATATTTTCAATCGGGGGGATTTGAGTAGAATAGTTAAAATTAGTAAATTACTAAAGGAAGGACAGTAATGAACTTCGCCTCACAGGTCAAGTTTATACTCATATTCTAAATCGGTGGGATTTGAATAGAACAGTTGAAATTAGTACATTACTAAAGTACGGTGCTAAGCTGTTGAGAAATCTAAGTGTAATAAATGACTGTATTATATTAAGAAGAAAAAAAAAGTCCTGCATTTAGCATAGGTATGTTGGGATCATTAAATAATTTAATTATGAAATACTTCATGTGAAGACAATACAGACATTGCTATTTTAAAAATTAAGGTTAATGCATAACAGTCAGGGTTTAAAAAGGCTCAGATTTCATTGTATTTGCCTTTTCAAAAAATAACATAAAAGAGATGAGCTTAGAGTTGCCTCTGCACTGACTGGTCCCTTCATCTCCCCCCCTCCCCCAGGGTAACTGCCTTCCTTAATTTGTCCGTCTTTCTGGTCCATGTTTTGATACTTGCATTTTTGTTAGCATTCTCCGTAAACAATCTATGAAATGTTATTATCTTTTTAATTTAAATAAATGATTTTACAGTTACTTGTTCTTGCAACTTGACTTTACAAAAGTTTTCCCTAGTTCTTCTCATTCAACATTAATCTTGAGATTGTCAGTATGGATGTAACTGGTTCATTCATTTGATGCATTTATTTATTTATTTGTATATTTTATTGATTGTTTTTTACAGAATGGAAGGGAGAGGGATAGAAAGGCAGAAACATCAATCAGCTGCCTCCTGCACACCCCCTACTGGAGATGTGCCCGCAGCCAAGGTACATACATGCCCTTGACCGGAATCGAAAATCGAGCCTGGGACCCTTTAGTCTGCAGCCTGATGCTCTACCCATTGAGCCAAACCAGCTAGGGCAAAAGTTATGAAAATATTTTAGAGTCTGATTTCATGTTATCTAAAATGTATTTTTATCTTTCTCTTGAGATTTTAGAAATAATTCTTCCCATTTCAAAATTAATCAAATGATTTTTCTTTGCTTATGTGATTTCTTGTGGAATGAGAGATGCAATATCTGAACAGCTCTCTTTATTTTCATAGATTCAGAGCAGTTAGATTATTTTTAAGGTTTATAAGTAATTAAATAATAAGCAAGATGCATTTATTAGAAAATGAAATAAGGACAGTTGGAATACAAGTCAAAAAAGATGAAAGACTTTTGTAGTGATTAAATTAAAAGACTACAGGATTAAACTCATCCAAGAACTAGCTAATAGCACTGACTTTGCGCGTCTCATTATTCTAGGAATTACTAATTCATTTTCAAATAAGGAAAATGTGAAACTTCATTAATTTTAACAAGATGTTTGGTGACATTATTAGAAGAAGTGTGGATCAATATTGTTATTATCACTTCAATTATTAAATGTGATTACAGCCTTCCTTAAACCTCCTTAGTTTGGAGATAATTTTTAGGAGAACTTTCAGAGTAAGTTTTAAAATATTGGTCTGTGCTCAATAAGAAATCAGCATGAGTCCAGAAAATCATCAATATTTCCATACAGATATCTAGCAAAATGAATTCCACTAGCAGATCTGTCAGCCTGCTCTTGAGTTGGGAGTACCACTGTGTTAATGCCACACGTTCCAAGTTGCTCCGCTGACTAATACAAGAAACCTAGCAACAATATTTTATACTGCTGAGCCTTTTTCTGGGTGTGCAAAGTGCTCTTTCAGCATTGGTGCATGTAATCCTGGCACCCTTTTTTGAGGTAGGTAAGAAGACAGGGTACCCCTATTTTATGAATGGGAGACTGAGGTTTAGTGAATTACCCTCAGACCCAGGGTTGAGAGGCAGTGTGAGGGCAAGAACCATTTTCCCTGGTTCCTGCTCAGTGCTTATGCCACTGTGTGCGTCTCATGTTTCTTCAAGCAGATTTCCCCGGGCCTCAGAACCCTGTGTGTATTGCTATGAAAATTTAACACATTTTACATGTGTGTGTATGTGTGTACACATGTAAATACACATGTTATTGTATGTATGTGTACATATGTGTGTATTTCCTTCACCAATGTGAACGGTGACCAAAAAGGAGTATACTAGCACTGGAGGACATCCAGAAATTAACCTTTGTTTTTCAACAGGGCACAAAATGAACCCAAGCAATGTCACCTTCAGCCAAAGTCCCTTCGAGTTAATGAGTGTTCATGTGTATACTGGAACAAGATAAAACCAAAAAAAAAATTAAATCTGAAAGATCAGAGAAGCTTAATATAGCACCAAACCATCCCTTGCTAAGAGTTTCCAGATGGTAAGGGAATAAAGGCTGCAAAGGAAGCTGGGGAGAGCGTAACGCCCCGAAAGTACCCAGGGTGAATATTAACAGCATGACAATGACATTGCTTTCACTAAAAATGGAATAACCCAAAAAGGCATACATCCCTAGGAAGTGTAGACTTTCTTAAAGGCAACTTCCACTTCTGATGGAATCTTTTTGATCATGATAAATGTCCATGCCACTGCGTCTCATTTCCTTTAATTTGCGTTAAGTGACTAGAAATAGAAAGCACATTCAGTACCTAAAGTGCTACCCTTGCAAAGGTTATACTTATGAGATTCACTTAAATTAGGAAAATAGATTCCATATAATGTTCATTCTTCTTCTAAAATGTAACCAACGCTGGGTTTTCCTCATTATCTCCGTGAGTCAACGCGATAACTGGATAACTGGATAATTTGTTAATGACTTAATTGCACCTTTAAAGATTTCAATCATACCTTAAACTAGCAAATGATGCTTTTAATACACGATTTAAAAAAATCGACCTCTTCTGAGATAGGATTGATACGGGGAGTGTGCCAGATGTACCTGTCATGGAAACTGTGCGGGGAAAGCTATCGAACCGGGCTGATGGGAACGCGAATAGCTTAAGAACTGCAATTTACAATTGATACCTATCTTTCTTACAGCTTACTTTCCCATGAACTATTTCAAAATCTCTTTTACATTCCAGTCATCCAAAACTGTCAGTTAGGTTCCTAAGGACTGAAAACAAACTAAATACATGGAATTAAAAAAAAAAACACAATCATGATCAGTGTAAGTAATAACCTTTATGGTTCTTACCCTATGAAACCTTAGGGACTTGAGGGTTAGGAATAGTGCAAGCTTTCAGCAGTGCTGTAGACTCGCTAATTTGGTTAGTACATGGGCCCATTGAGGAGGCTACATCCTCTGACAGTGGCCAACTCCCATCCTCTGTGCAGAGCGTGGATGCTGGGAGCTACTTCCTTCAGCCTGTCAATGACTCCTAGTGATAATGACTCTCCTCAGCGTGCTTTCCTCCCTTCTGCAGTAAAAATGACTGGAATCTTATCACCACTGCCATTGGCTCTTTAAAAGGTAGTAATTGTAACAAAGGTTTATTTAAAACATATTTGTATAGTGTAATTTTTAAGGTCAAGTTTCATAAGTGGGTAGGATGTTGAATCCATTTCAACTCTCTTGAGAGGGCTGTCCCATTGAGCAGTAACATTAATTAGGGTCCCATTCATTCTGCTTCATCGCAGTAACACAGAACACTCCTTAAACACGCATCTCTAGTTTCTGTTGTTCAATGACATGAAGAACCCTATTTATTAAGAGAGACACTGTTCATTCAGAAAGCTTGGGAGGGAGACCCGGTGGTGAGGAAAAGCAGGAAGAGGGATCCTGCCTTGTGTCTGAAGGGAGCAAAGAGAGATGGAATTAATGGGAGGTTTTGTACTAGATGAGTTGTTTCAAGATCCAAGGAGGTCATGCCCAAAAGGACAAGCGATGAAGAAATTCTAGGAGGCAGAAAGGCATCATCAGGGAAGAAAGGAAAATCATGCCAGCAGCTGCATCCTGGACAGAGAGGCTGCAAGGGGAGGCTAGGAAGTACATGCCATTGATACCCACTGCCATTCGGCCATCTTTATAGGAAGCAGCACAGGCCACACAAGCAGAGCCTCTTTATGTGAAGGATAGCCCCCACTTCCTTCTGGATAAATGCAAATTTTATCATGAGCTTCGGCAGTGAGCTTATTAACCTGCACAGGAAGTGGACTGCAAATCACTTAACAGAATATTTCAAAGGAACACCTCTACCAGCTTTGGAATGATGAAAAACAAAAAGGTCATATTTTCTGTTAGTGTTTCTGGGCAAATACGTTTTACAAAACGTCTTATACAAAAGTTCTGACTAAAGAGAAAACAAAAATAAAGCCGCAGCTCCACCGAGACAAATGTCACTGATAATTTTGGAGGGGCAATCAGAACAGTGTGCTTTAGGGCTGAAGATCCTGTGCCTCTCTGGATTTAGGAGTCAAATCTTGGCCCTCATCCCTTTCCGACTGTGTGACAGGAAGCCAGTCATTTGCTGTTTCAGTTGCTCAAATGAAAAATGAAGGTAACCTGCATCATTTAGTGAGAATTAAATAACACTGATTAAGCACTAGGAGCAATACTCATCTCTTAGTGACGTGTCATCATATCGGTTAGGCATTAATAGACATACCACCCAAACAGCATAATTTAACATCCAGCATTTCCCATCAGCACCAATACTGAACACATTTAGTACATGTATAAGTTTATACATGCAAAAAAATGTGTAAAGATTACTCAGACAACTCTCCTTATGACTGCTTTTCTGAAGATGCCAATGCTTCGAGTGAGGCTTGTGCATAGATTTCATGTCATGATTGAATGTAACATCCTTTTCTTTTTACTAAAACACTGAGAATCCCTTGCTCAAGTCATTCATTATCAGTTTCCAGACGGACATGAAAGGTCACAGTCTGGGTTGCTAAGCAAGTTCTTGGTATGAGAACAGTGCATTTGAACAGCACAAGGAGGACCGGACAGATAAGAGGGAGAACAGTACCACAGGCCATGCCAATTCACTTTTTCTTTTGAATTAAACCCTGAGTCAGAAAGCAGGAGCTGGGATGTTTAGGAAACTCGTAGTTATAACGCCACCTGGTTAAAAGGCCCTCCTACAGAACCCTTGCGTGAAACTGTAGAAATCTTTATGGGTGTTACCCAAAATGGGTGGTTAGAATCTGATTAATATCATTTCACTCACTGAGGTAGTTGGTACTTGATACAATGTAGGGGTTTCTGATGAGTGGCATCCATTCTATTGTGAACATGACTGCGTTCCCCGTGACTGTATGCAGCCTGTTCAGTTGAACTGGTAGCTGCTGTATCTAGTTTGGACCTACCGTACAATCACGTTGGTGATGGACACACAGGAGGGGTTTACTATTTTCATAGCACTAAGCCATGCTATGGTCAGGACCTCGAGGTAAATCACTATTCCAGAGCTCTTGGTCAATTTCAAATGACTTGGTGCTCACCAAGTACATGAGACAACATGAGAGAACATGGGGTGAATGGCAAGGGAGACTGTGAATCTGGTATGAGGCATGAAGATACTGATGTGTTGTAGAAAACAGCCCAAGGAGAGTGTAGGGAAGAAATAGAAACTTTGGAAGAAGAAACAAAGGAACCCACAGAGATCAAATGTAGCGATGCATCCAGGGCTAACCAGAGCCACCTGGCGGTTAGGCAGACTGTATCTGTGGAAAACAATGCCAACAACAGAAATCAGAAGGCATCTAGTCTACTCTCTCCAGACGTGCGGGAAACTGAGCCAGGACAATGGTTGTTCATCAGAGAGAAGAACCCACAGAATGCTCTATTACAGAATTCCAGAGGTCTGCCTACAACGCATTAACCAAGCAACAGAGGGTGCTGGCCCCGACCTCGCCATGCATGGCAGAGTGGCACCCGCTCCCAGGGAACCGCCCCCCTTAGAATGGAGTGCAGATGGCAGCCGGCACCGCCAGGGCTCCTGTCTCAATCTGCCAGATTCTCTTGATGAGCCAGGCATGTCAGGGCTAGAAACTGATGAGGTAAGTGGTGATTAAGGCTGAGTGGATCTTGTTAATTCAGCAACACTTTAAAATAATTGAACATGAATAAAATGGCAAATTATAATCAAAGTCCTTTGGGAATACATTTGAAAGCTACATAATGCAACATTAGTTCATCATGACTAATACTATTATAATTAATTTTAAATGATAAAATAATGAGTCTTCTTCTTGGCTTGAATTTTTTTTATGCCAGCAAAGAGATGCCCTGGCATTTAACCTGGGAGTGAGGGGTGTGGACAAAGGAGATGGAGAACAAAGCACTCATTTTGCACTGCAATCTTTTTGAACTCAGTATTTCCCCATTGAATTGCTTTGTTGGCTTTTTCAGTATTGGGACCGGGACATTCTCCATGATGTGACTGTGTTCAGCAAGAACAGGGGCAATGCTAATAGCCTCCTGGTGTGAATTCTAAGGTTTTAAAGCCCAAAGTATACAGGAGACAATGACATGTTTGCTGTAAGAGCTTTGGAGATGGAAGTAGTGACCTCGGTGTTCCCAATAATGCCTCATAATCGGATGTCGACACTGCATATTGGAAAATAAGGTACTTGGAAGGCAAGGATCCTATTCAACTGGCCCTTGTAATTGAGGGGCACAGTTTATCTGAATCTGGGAGCCGTGCCTGGGAGAACAGCAGTAATCATGCGCAGTGGGGGAGGAACACTCCCCATCGCGAGGGCGGTGTGATGCTTACAGCAGGGCACCCTGACAGCAATAAAGAAGCACCCAGAGGCAGGGCGTGTTTTCATGACATTACCCCTGAGAAAATGGGTGGCAACACCGAACATGGAATGAAAATAAATCAGGTGATTTTTAGTGTACTCTTGAGACTGGTTGAAATCTAGCACATAGCTGGCAGAAAGAAGAGTGGAAAAGCAAAGAATAAAAAGCTAAATTACAACCCACCTCCATGGGTGAGCATCAGCCTAGGAACCAGGACGTACGTGCCAGTTCGATTCCCTGTCAGGGCACATGTCTGAGTTGCGGGATGGATCCTCAGTGTGGAGCATGCAGGAGGCAGCCGATCAATGAGTCTCTCTGATTGTTTCTCTCTCTCTCTCTCCCTCTTTCCTCCTCCCTGAAATCAATACAAATATAGTTAAAAAACCACTAAATTTCATAAAGAACTATTTGACACTGAAACTGGGATTCAGAACTGTTGGACATTGAAACTGAGACTCAAACATTTTTTTGTTTTTATATGTTTATTTCTAGGATGCAGATGCGAGATTTTTTTTTAAAGAAAAGAAACTGGAGGGAGGGGAGGGGTGGGAATAGATACAGAGGCAAAGAAGCAATGAACAGACTGTCAAACTACAGGGGGAAGGCTGGGGAGGTTGGGGGACGGGGGTGTAAGAGATCAAAGGACTTGTACGCATGCATATAAGCATCACCAATGGATATAAGACATGGGGAAGTGGGGGAGGTGAGAGCATCTGCTGGGGGGTAGGGAAGGCTGGGAGGAGGTCAATGGGGCGGGGAAAGGAAACATATGTACTACTAGCCATAATACTTTAAACAATAAAAAATAAAAATTAAAAAAACCACTAAATTACAAACAACTGAAATGTGGGGTGGGAAGAGGTAGAAAAGGTAATGGGGGTTAAGTGGTGATAGAAGGAGAATCGACATGGGTGATGACCCAATACAATAGACAGATGATGCATTATGCATATACAATTGTATACCTGAAACCTACATAATGTTATTACCTACTGTCACCCCCAATAAACTCAGTTAAAAATCGAATGCAAAGCCTAGTAGAGAGAGGTGTGTTGGGTGACATCGAGGAAGTGTGTGACTGGCTTGGTTCTGCTCCTCAGAAGGAACTGATGCTCTTTGGCCACATGGCAGGGAAGATGGCTCCCATTGGCAAAGCGGAACTGACAGGCCACAGCCATTTGTTTGCTTAATGACTATGATTTACCACTTCCCTGCAAGTCATTTATTACTGTGACACATTTGGGTCGACCTCAGTTCAAGTGCAGGCTGCTGTCCTTTAGTGAACCGCAGCCAAGATCTCTCCCACTCAGCGATTCCGAACCTCGAGGTGCTGATAGGAGCTGCAGCCCTGTGGCTCATGTTCCGTCCACATCCTTTCTGCTGAGTGTACTGGATACTTTACCTTTGCGATGGTGTGTCAAATGGTTCAGCTTTCACCTAAACAGAATGGCTGCCGTTGCATGCTGGTTTCTACACTATTTTCCAACTCCCTAAAATGACCAACAGAGGCATGCCATCTGCAAGTCCCATTTACCTAGCTTCTGAAGTTCCCCCCTTAAAGATAAAGAATGTGGTATATTTCACAAGAGTCTAACTTCAACGTGGCAACTCAACAGGGTGAGCAGCTTGGACAATTTGATCTTTGGCTGGCATCTTCTTTTTCGAGTGCTCTCCTTAGCTCTGGAGGTAATCGCTGTGACCCCGGATCACTCCTCCAGATTCTTTTGATTGTCTAAACTTCAGTGTCTTTATTAGTTCTTATGGGATCTTTGACTTCCTCCGCAGTGTCCTCAGTTAATTGGACCATAGTTTTGAGTTGTTAGCCTGACACCGTAGGTGGCTGTGCTTTTAAGAAGAAATGGAGTGTCATGTTCCTTTCAGATGCACTTATGAAGTCATATCCTGCCTGAGAAACACCTCAGAAGAAATCCACCTAAGCAAACCCTGCACATAGAATAGCTAGCTAAGTAGAGTAATGAACTTTCTATGGTCATGGGTGAAAGAGGGCAACCCTTCTTGGAAACTCAAATAAAATGAAATAAAATGCTGCATGCATGGCATTGAATATCATATATTTATATTCAATTTCAATGCTGATAATGAAAAATAAATACTTAAAATCTGTAGCATGTTGCAATGTCTCAGCATATGGGAAAATATCTCAAAGCATGGGTTATGTGTCTTCAATTTTAATAAGTAACTAGAGGTCCAATGCATGAAAATCGGGCATTTGGGGAGGGGGGTTTCTCAGCTCATCCTTTGCCCTCTTGGAGTCTGGGAGTCTTTGGGGGATGTCCGACTGATGGCTTAGGCCCTCTCCCCCACCACTGCTGCACTCATCAGATGTGAGCCTGGATCAGAGCTACTGGCTGAGCACCATTCCCCTTGTGGGAGCACACTGACCAACAGAGGGCAGGTCCTATGTTGAGTATCTGCTTCCTGATGGTCAATATGCATCATTAGTAACTGGTCTTTCTGCTGTTCAGTTGATTTGCATCTTAGCCTTTTATTATATAAGAATACTAAATAAGATTCCCCTTGTATAGTGATATAAAATGGTTATTGTTCAGGTAAAATATTAAAAATGTTTAAATAGAGAGAGGTATTTTAAAAGTTTCAACAAATATCAGACCAGTGTATATTATTTTAGTAATTATCTATACACTAGAGGCCTGGTGCATGAAAAATCATGCACTTGGTGGCCGGGGAGGCAGTCCCTTAGCCTGGCTTGTGCCCTCTTGCAGTTCAGGAGCCCTCGGGGAAGGTCTGACTGCCATGGAGGCAGGAGAGGCTCCTGCCATTGCTGTGTTGCTTGCCAGCTGTGAGCCCAGCTTTCAGCTGAGTGGCACACCCCCTGAGGAAGCACACTAATCACCAGGGGGCAACCCCTGCATTGAGCATCTGCCCTGTGGTGGTCTGTGGGTATCATAGTGGCCAGTTGTTCTGCTGTTTGGTTGATTTGCATATTAGCCTTTTATTGTATAGGATAAATAGTTCAATGTGGCCAACAAAGGGCTCAGTCTCCACTGTGATACTATAAAGAGGAGCTCTAGCCTTGAGCAAAACATGTAGGCATTGGTTATAAACAACATCAGATAATGTGGAACTCAGTATAAATCAAGTGTTATTTCTAGAATGCTTACACATCCAATTATAAAACTATGTTCTTTCTATGTAATGCATCACATCAAAATAATTTCTCCTGTTCAATTTTCTTTATACAAACTCCTACTTATCTCATTCCTAGTACCCCTTAGTAGGAATATGAAAATATGAATAATAAAAAGGGCCTGCCTTCCTGCAGACTCTCTCTCTCTCTCTCTCTCTCTCTCTCTCTCTCTCTCTCCCCTCTCCCTCTCTTTTCCTCTCTCCCCTCTTTCTTTTTCCCAGACGCCTAAATAACTGAAGAAAATTATAGGTGTACAAAGGGTCTCAGACATCAACTAATCCATCCTGTTATTGCACTGATGACAAATGGAAGTAAACAGAATTAGCAGCTAGCTCAGGATTCCACAGGTAATAAGATTAATAATCAGAATATGTATCTCCTTTCTTCTGAGACATTGTCTTTTCTTTTATAACAAACCATCTGATCACTTTAATTTCTCCCAGGTTTTCAAGTGTGTATTACTAGAAGAAACATTTCAAGAAATATTTTCTGCCAATAGTTACTCGAGCATTTTCCTCAAAGATCCCTTTGTCATGTGTTCTCTACTACTGCATTCCTAACCACATCATTTCAAAATATATCAGGCAGATATTGAGCAGATTTTGATCCCAGTTAGCCATCTAATCATCCTTTCAATACATACTTATTGAGAACCCCCTATGTGCCTGATACCGTCCTCAATATCAAGTTTAGAGTAATAGACAGAAACAGCTGTCATTGATCATACATTCTCATAGGAGGCAACACATAAGCTGATTGAGAGAAAGAATGTCAAATGGTGGTAATCTGACAACTCGATGGAAAAAAATAAAGCCAGGCAGAGGATTAGGGACCATGGGGGTAGAGTTACCATTTCACATATTGGGGCGGTAAGAGAAGGCTTATTTGAGAAGATGACTGAAGAAAGACTCATGCAAAGATCTGGTTGGCAGATGCTCTCAGCAAAAGAAAAGAAAAGTCTAAGATTGTCCTGTGCTCAGCATGATCACAGAGTGTTTAGGATGTCAGCATGGTAGAATCAAAAGAATGGGAAACAGAGCTGTAGGATAGTTGCTAAAAAACAGGTTGAGGAGAAGAGGTATGTGGGCAGGCAGGCCTTTCAGACCAGGATAGATCATAGTACATACTTGAGCTCCTACTGAGAAAGGTGACAAACCATCTGAAAGTTTGGAACAGATAATTAAAATGATGTGACTAATGTTGTAAAAGTGTTACTACAACTATTGTGAGATAGACTGCAGATATCCAAAAGAATAAGCAAAATGACTAATCAAAAGGCTATTTCAATCCAGGCAAAAAAAAAAATAGCTTGGGCAAGGGAAGGAGAGTTTAGAAGTGATGGGGTAGGACATACATTTTGAAGGCAGAGCCAACAGGATTGGCTGCTGGGATAGATTTGGGATATGAGTGAAAAGAATCAGAGTCAACACCTTCCAACTGAATATGTCAAGTAGACCAGGGAATACATGAACTTGGGGTTCTGGAGGAAATTTTAGATTAGAAATATACAGTTGGGAGTCATCAAGTTTAAGTGTAATTTAAAGCCAAGGGACTGAATACCATCACCTATAAAGAGTCAACACAGAGAAGACACCCAAGGGATACTCCATAGTACAGACATCAGGGATATAAGGAGGAAATAGAGAAGAGGGGAGGTGATGCAGGAGGAAAACCATGAATGAGTGGTCCCCAGGGTACCCAGGGAAAAATTATCAAGAGATGAAGAAACTGATCCACTATGTCAAATTACTGATAGAATGAGTATGATAAGAACCGCGTGTTACAGTCAGTTTTTGAAAGTGTCTTAGTGACCTTGTCCAGAGGAGTTGGGTAAAGTGCAGGAGCAAAACCTGGTGTTTTATATATTTAGTACAAGTGGGAGAGGAGGGATTGAAGAAGGGGATGGAATGAATTACTGCTAATACATCCCTCAAGGATGGTTGAGAAAGTTTTCTTAGAGCAGGTGAGACTAAACTAGGTTCTAAGCCTTGAACCAAACCTAGACAAGTTAAGTATCCTAGGAGGAGCAAAGCTTCAGGTAAATGAAACTGCTTGAGAGAAAAAAATTAATGGTAGGGAATGCAAAAGAAAGTACAGGTTAAGGCAGTGGCAGCTGAAATAAATAGTGAAAAGCAAGGATTGAGAAAACTACTTTGGAGGTGTGTTTGACAAGGACTCGTTAACTTCTTGGGTATGGTCAGTATGAGATGAGGACATTTCAGCCTAAGTATGTACATTTTTTTGCTGATGCCACTAATTGATGCAACACACAGGCCCTGATAAACAAAGATTTTAGGGTCAGAACTAAACTTTCATTCAGCCCATGTTGCTCACAAGGTTTAGGCCGTTCCTTCATCCTCTCCACCCTCGCTCTTGCTTTCACTCTAACTCAACTTCAGCACCATCACATCAGTCTCTCTTCAGATATTAGTTATAGTCTGACAGTCACTGAGCTGCAGGAATCCACAATTTCAGCCGCAAATATAAAGATTTCATTCGCAGCCTATTGAGTCTGAGGTACCAGCAAGAGGTCGTCAAAGAATCGCGCAAAGGGCTTAGAGCAAAGGACCTAAGAACTGGTAAGAGTGGCCAGAATTGAGAATCAAGGAGCTGGAGTCTGGAAGGACCTACCTGAGCTCCTGACGATGGAGAAGCTTGTCACAGCCTAGGCTTTCTGGAGCTGGAAAGGGTTCATGCCTGGCAGCTCCCAACAGCCTGTGAGCCTCCAGGGGCACTCAGACACGCTCCCCTTCCAAGGTTTGCAGAAGGTGCCAGTGTACACAGTGTCGCTCTGCCCCTGGGAAGCAGAGCCTCAGTTCCTCCACACACCCTCATTCCATGAAAGCCTAGGCTCATGCATGATTGGAAGGGAATCAGGCTGAAGTGTTTAGACAAGAAAACATGTTCTCCCCAATGTACAGGTTCAGTGGACTCCTAGTGTCTACGACATGGTGTTGTTTATAAAGAGCGCTATTCCTAATTTCCCTTTTCTCACTTCTGCTTTTTATTCTTATTTCTGCACAAGGACCACTGTAGCGGAACAGTCAAGTCACACACAGGAGTGCTCCCTGGGTGAGCAGGGAGTGCTGGTGCAGTGGGACTGGTGGCTGGCAGGAGTCAGCAGTGATGTTTGAAATGCCGGCCCCTCAGTTCATGGACAGATTTCCAAACATCCACAAGAAGCGCCGCCTCTGGCCAAGTGGGGAGTGCAATGTACACAAGTGTTTCTAAAGGTAAAGTATGAACGTTGGTGTCTACTTGTGAAATATATTTGAACTTTATAAATTTTACTGTGTGATCGTAAGATTGAGGTAAGGTAATAACATGTGTTGCAAACTTAACTGTGTAGGGGCTATATATATATAGCCCCCTACACACACACACACACACACACACACACTAGAGGCCTAGTGCACAAAATTCATGCATGGGATTTTGTGTCCCTCAGCCCAGCCTGAACCCTGTCCAATCTGGGACCTCTCGACGAATGTCCAACTATCTGTTTAGGCCCATTTCCAGTAGGATTGGGCCTAAACGGGCAGTCGGACACCCTTCTCACAATCTAGGACTGCTGGCTCCCAACTGCTCACCTGCCTGCCTTCCTGATTGCCCCTAACTGCTTCTGCCTGCAAACCTAACCACTCTCTTGACAGCCTGATTGATGCCTAACTGCTCTCCTGCTGGCTTGTTTGCCCCTAACTGTCCTCCCATGCAGGCCTGGTCACTCTTAACTGCCCTCCCTTGCAA
This sequence comes from Antrozous pallidus, assembly GCA_027563665.1. Classification (NCBI taxonomy): domain Eukaryota; kingdom Metazoa; phylum Chordata; class Mammalia; order Chiroptera; family Vespertilionidae; genus Antrozous; species Antrozous pallidus. The sequence continues at coordinate 91,893,103 of CM050519.1, forward strand.
GCTTGGTCCCCTCCAACTGCCCTTCCCTGCAAGCCCAGAGACCCCCATCTTCCTTCCTCTGCTGGCATAGTCACCCCTAACTGCCCTCTCCTGCAGAAGGCAGGCTTGATTGCCCAAACTGCCTGCCCTTGCAGTCCTGGTCCCTCCCATATGTCCTCCCCTGCTGGCTATCTTGTGGCAGCCATCTTGTGTCCACATGAGGGCAGCCATCTTGTGTGTTGGAGTTATCATTAATTTGCATATTACTATTTTATTAGATAGGATACTGTATATACATACAGTATACACACACATACGCACACACTCATAGATAGGAGTCTCTTCACTAATCTTGTGCTGATGCATTATAATTCCCATTTTGCAAATGAGAAAAGTGGGTTTCAAAGACATTCGTAACCTGCCCAAGGTCACAGGCTGTCTATGGTGAATCTGGCACTCAGTCAGAGTCACAGCCAACTGCAGGGTACTTGGGGTGATCTATACCATAACCCCAAAGCAATACAAGTTTGCCCCAGGAGGTCTTGTCTTCAGCACTTTGACCCTTGGGGTTTTGTCACGCTGCAGTTATTTCCTGGCAGGGAAGAACAATTTGGTTCCTGTGAAATACCCTGGCACCGGTCCACCCTGCAAGGATGAAGCGTGACATAACCCCCTCCACAGCCTTCACTGAAGACATACTGGGTTTCAGGCGAATATGTTATTTTAATAGTTAATTCTGGACGCCTACCAAGAGCAGCCATCACTTGGATTTGGCATGATTTCCTTGATGCTTGTTGCTCATAATTTCATTATTCTCCAGATGTTAACATATTTTTCTGGGATGCTAATTTTTCTTTGGCCAATTATCTCTGTCAGGATCGTGAGGCAATTATCCTTTGGATTATTTGTTTACACATCTCTGCAGTTCACATGTAATCTCCAAGAGGGCAAAGATCTGTGTGTGTGTGGCTTAGCGACTGTCTCTTCAGAGCCCGAAGACAATGCCTGGTTTAGAGTAGGGGCCGATAATTACCTGTTGAGGGAATAAATAAGTGAAAATTGTGCCCACAATTTTCCTGTTGTGTGGAAGCTATTCAAGTGGAATGCTTAAAAAAATTTTTTTGAACAATTAGATGGCTGGGGAAAAAGTAAGTTCTTATGTTTCTACCTGAAGATCAACTAGTGGAAACACTGAATCCCCAATGACGGGCGATTTGGACCTTATCCCTGGGCAGCTCCCAGGGTCAATATGTGTGCCGGGTGCCAAGAAAGCAAAACATTTGTTAAAGCCTCTCTATTAGTGCAAAATGGCTGAGGCGAAAAACCGTCCTCTATATTTCCAATTAAAAATAGTGCTGTGCATAATCCACTTTTTATTATCTGTATCACCTCTCCAGTCTGTGTGCTTCATTAACTGACAATTTATCTCTATTTTTAATCACCCCATAAGAAATGGAATTAATTTCTGCTCAGTCTTTCATTTTCTTGGCTAAACACATACATTTTTAATGATTTAAAAAAAGATGGTCCCTGTTAGTCATCATTCTGTCTCAGGAGTTGAGTGTTATGGGGACGTTTGTGGGCCTAGGAGGCATTTCTGTTCTTCTTGCTCAAGTCCGCCACCATCCTTTTGCTTTGTGTGTGAGCAACAGAGACCCATGTGATACTGGCGTGGCGTGTTTAAGATGTACTGTCCAGAATTACCGCTGCCTCGGGGGCGGTCGATATTATGTGAGGTGTGATTGTGCTCTGCAAATAGGGAGCTCATGTTCAGTTCAGGCTCCAAGCAGAAAGAGACCTTTCCCCACCAAAGAGGGCTTAGAAGCCCTCCTTCATCCAGTGTGCAATGGGACCTGGTCAGAGGAGGGAACAAGGTCAGCCACTAGAGGGAACCCTTGGAGCCTACGCCCAGCACCCAGATAAGAGGACTAGGCCACAGAGCGAAGCAGTTGCTAGCAAGGTCAACAGGTGCATTTTCTGTGCTCACAGCCCCTTGTTTGAATAAACTGTAAGCAGGGATGAAAGGAGTGGCCAGCTCAGCATTCGTCTTCAATGGGAGCAAGTGTGACAAACAGAGACCCTTCCCTGTCACCATCCTGAGGAGACACTGAAAGCAGAGGGAGGAAGCCAATGGCATCCTTTCAGCTCGACTGTACTGGGCTCCATGGTAAATGCTATGGGATCAGCTAATACAGTGGTCGGCAAACTGGCTTGCAAGCCCCATGCAGCTCTGTGGTCCCTTGAGAGTGGCTCTTCCACAAAAGACCACGGCCTGGGCGAGTCTATATTGAAGAAGTGGAATTAGAAGTTTAAATTTTAAAAATTGGCTCTCCAAAGAAATGTCAATCGTTGTCCTGTTGATATTTGGCTCTGTTGGCTAATGAGTTTGCGACCACTGGGTTAGTATCAACATGAAGTTATTCTGAGTATAACGTTTGCAACCTCTGTGAGCACCAAATATAAATTCCCAGGTGGGAATTTATATAGAAGATGACCCTCACTTTATTCATTGCATCAAGACTATTTCCCCAGATAGTGCAATCTACAGACACCTTTTGGAGTGTGCCCTTTGGAATCCATGGTCTCAGCCCTTAGTGCGCATAGGAATCACCTGGGAAGTGCAGGCTGGGATTTAGTAGATGTTGGGAGGGGCTTAGATTCTGCATTGCCAAGGGGAACTGGACCCGCCTTGAATGACAAGGCTCTGCACTTATCCACAACCTTATACACAAGCACAAACATGATGCCGTCAACCATACCTCTGCACAAGGTGTTTCCTGCCCCAGGAAATGGCTCCTCCCAAGCCACCCATGAGTATTCCTCATTCCATGATTTTCGCTTCTGCTTCGAAGAGGGAGTTCTACCCTGCTATAGTCTGAGGCCCACTCTTAACTCAGTAACACCTAAGAGGGTGTTGGTTCACCCTGACTACCTGTTGGCTTTTGGTCTTATTAAAATACCTCCCAAAACCAGTGGTCTCGAGGAGACAAAGGAAGCCACGGGATTGGAATTCCTGGAGGATCTTGATGGCTGTTCTGTTTCTCCAGCACGGAGGTGGGTAACATATGGCTGTAGTGCTGGGCTGCCCGAGCCATATCCCGACTTGGCAGGCCACGTTGTAAGGTGCAGCAGATGGCCAAGCAGCGGGGCGAGCCAGGCCATGCGCTCTGGAGCCCTCCACGAGGGGCAGAAACAGGACGCCAGAATCTGCTCAGGGCCTTTCACGAAGACAAATGGCGCGGTGGCTCCTCTGCGGGTGCCACTGAAGTCACCACGTCGGGTGAAAGATGCGCTCCGCTGTGCTCAGGCAGCTCAACAATGTATTATCCAGAGTCTTCAAACTAGGAACTTTCTTGGGCTTGAGCAAACACTGCTGTTCTCTGATTATTTCATCCCACACAACACAGCAAAGGAGCTCTAGCTCCCCTTATTTGCGAGGTCTCCCTGTGAGGACTCCCGCCCCTCTGCGGCCTCTCCCCCTCTCAGGTCGTGCAGAGGCCTCTGCCCTAGACAGCTCCCAGCCATGTCCCACTGTGTCTGCCTGTCAAGGTTTTCCTCTGAGGTTTTGTACTTTCCCATCATGCCCTGCCCTTTTAAATATTTCAATTCTATTTACTCTTTAAGACACATCCCAAATACCACCCCTTCTAAAACATATCACTTAGATTTCCCAACCTAAATATTGCCTTTCTCCATACTTATATGACTCATCTGGCAGGTAAATATATCTCCTTAGGACAATTAATTTTGTTTTGTACTTCATGTCTCACATGGGCATACTTTTTCTCCTCACTGAACTTAGAAGCATCTTAAAATCAGCAAATATCCTTTGAATGTTAAAATCTTTGGATAAATGCACTCTTACTTAAAAATAATCGTGCGGCAGGTATAGACAGTGGATCACAGGGCAGGTACAGACACTGGTCTTCCACCCAAAGGCCAGGCTCACTCACTGAACCCTCAAAGATAGAAATAGGAGTGGTAGGTTCCCATATTCCCTGAGCTCACAGGGATAAAACAAAGTCCCATTCCTTCTCCTTTCTGCTCTAGAAACTTAAGGATTTGCTGCCTGCACCTCCATGGAATTGAGCACACGGTCACCTGTGCTCACTCAGGAAGGCAGTGCTGCTGCCCAAGCTCCCTGTGATTACACAGGAGTTCGCCTCTCCTTGGAGTTCCACAACCTGCCTCTTGAGCAGCGTGGTGTGCATTTGATTAAGAAATACACTGCTACTTGCCACAGGAATGCCAAGGAAAGTTATTATTTTGTTTGGAATCAAATTTGAAATCCTTCCTTGGAATGAGCTCCCACTCAAGTCATGCCAATTGGCTTAATGTCTCCATCACCCAGTCATTCCACACAAGCTCTTGCCAAGCTGTGCCATATTCTTGGAGTGCTTCCTCTTTCTGTCTGCCAAGCTATCTCTCCTCCATCATCCAAACAGTGCACGCAATTCCACCTCCTCCACACGGCCTTCCAGAGCTGCTGGGAAAAGGTCTGAGAGCCCCCTCCACACCACCTGGCAGGAGCATTAGCCACTTAAGGCTCCCTCAGGCCGCACTGCTCTACAAGGGTACTTAATCTTGAAATGGACATCAAGTACTTACGCTACAAACTCGGTTTTGCGTTGTGCAGGAGTTTTTGTTTTCCGTCCTTGTATTTGCTACTTTTAAAATCAGATATTTTGAGTCTCCTAGTCTACTTTTGTCAGATTCTACATAACAAGACCCTCACTAAAGCCCTCTGTGCAGTGCCAGTGTAACATCGTGTAGAAACACATACCTAATACAGAAGATTTAAAGAGATTTCCCCGATTTGACTTTTTAGTGCATAAAGAACATGAAACATAGTATTTCACAAATCCACCAGGATTTGCCATGGGGACTCTTTCAGCCTTGGGCAGGCAAGGAGGGTGATTTCCATGGGGGTTCATTTCTCTGCTGGCCATGCCGAACTTAATAGATGTCCTCCATGCCCAGGGACAACAACACAAAGGTCACCCTTGAGACAGGGACACTGCCTGGCTTAAAGTCACAAGCTCTCAGAACTTCTCTTCTTTCAGAGAAGGGTGAAGAAATGCTACTACCAGGACTTGGGAGAGCGCCTACTTCAATGGTCGTCAAACTGCTGCTCGTGAGCCACATGTGGCTCTTTGGCCCCTTGAGTGTGGCTCTTCCTCAAAATACCACAGCCTAGGTGAGTCTATTTTTAAGAAGTGGCATTAGAAGAAGTTTAAGTTAAAACATTGGGCTCTCAAAAGAAATTTCAGTCGTTGTCCTGTTGATATTTGGCTCGGTGGACGAATGAGTTTGCAGCCCACGACTTGGCAGGTGGCTCCCACAGAGTGGGTGCTCAGTGTGGGCTCCTCCAATGAGAAGAGGAGTCTATTTAAAGAATGTAATGTGAGAGGCAATCCAATTGGTACATTCCAGCCAGTCTCCGTGAGGAGGTAGCTTGCCAATGCAGCTCTCTGTGGGCAGTCTGAGAGGTCACCAAAAGCCCAAGGAGGAACAGGCAGTGTCTGTGTTTAACCAGCAATGATCAAAAGAGGAAAAGCATCCACGGAGACAACTGGCTACCGAACGTGCAGAGCGCAGAGAATGAAATGCAGATCCGCTGCTCAGAAATGAGCCGTCTGTGAACTAGCGCAGAATCCTTCTCAGATGGGTCCTGAGACGCAGTCCAGCGTTCATGCTGTGGACATGTCCTGGCGGCAGATGCCACCAGTGTGACCACAGGTTTTGGACATGCGTAAAGGCCCGGGCTAGCCCACAGTCTGGACAAAACATCCCTGTTCACAACCAACCTTGGCCGCAACAAGATGCATTTTTATTGAAAACTCCGCGTTCTAGACACCCTTCTACCAGAAAGTGGAAATAAGAACAATTTTTTTTTCAATGTGGTGGTGCCTCTTTGGGTTTCTGTATTAGACATTTGGAATGTAATGAGTAAAATAACTTTGTCTACCTCCTTATTCTCTTTGTAGTTGGAAGAGCTCATGGTTTTTAATGTGCAAAGGGGGGTGATACATTTCTCTTGGGTTCATAGGTATCTACTGGGCCACGTACATGGATTTTCTCATGCATGCGAGTCACTCTGTTCCCTTATTTCCTCTCATTTGTTTTGGGCTCACAACTCCCCAAACTCCTGGCATTGCGTGTGAGTCTGTCATCTGGTCTTGGGTGAGTAACCAGTGTCTGAGGTGCAGCGCCCAGGGCCCACCCTGACTGTCCTCTGTGAGGGGCCGGACTGCACAGTAAGATGGCCCCCTTCCCTCTCTGACACCTGTGACTGCAGTAGAACCCACCCACGAAGGTCAGCCGACCTTGCAGCTAGGAGAGAAGAGGATGGGATACGGACACTGTCAACCTCAGCTCCTGACACCCTAACACACCCGGGAGGAGTCCCGGATGAAAGGATGGAGAGGAGGTGGAGCTCGGAATGGAGAGAGATGGGAAACAGACGCAGCGCTCTGACAAGCTGGGTGCCAAGATGCTCTGGTCTATCTGATCAAAGTGGGTGAGAAACACTTTTGTCAAACCGTCTGCTTCGTTTATGAGCACTGCCACTCCCGCACATCATCTGCCTCTTTGCATTAATGCGGCGTCTACATTTTTTATCCGCTGTTGGATGATCAGTGTCCAAAGCATTTTTTCTGCTACAGATTTATTGAAATGTACTGAACTCTTAAGCAGGCAGCTTCCAGCAGCCTCCCTGATCTCTTCTTTGCTCATAACCGAAGACACCTATCACACGGGGAATAACAAAAGTATGAGGGGGATTAGGAGAATTTGTGTCACAGAGCACAAAGCTCAGCGAGCATTCTGCTTTTAAAATAATGGCTTTTCTGTCTCGTGGGCATGGAGACATAACTTTTCCACCACGTAATAAATTTATTAGCCTTTCCGACCTCATCATTGCCACCTTAACTTAGATGCAGCATCAAAGGCAAGAACATGTTTGGCAGCGATACTTCACAATTCAGCGTTTTAACAGCCACCTCTGCTTGGCTGCTCCAAAGCTACTACAGGAGCGCCACCTGGTGGGACATTTGTAAGTTGCATGATGTAACTTAAGTACAGGTAAAGGATAATAGTTGAAAACTTTCATTACCTGGAGACTTGATAATAGGAAAATACGCTTTGAAAGACCAATAACAAATCAGATTCCCATTCTACACACTTAAACAACATACCCTGTCCTTTAGTTGCTAACGGAATACAACATTTCCCATACTTTGTTTCTTTTCATTGAAATGTTCTAGTTTTCCCTCGGTTCCTTCTTGTTTCACACTATTTTCCTCACATGCATCCCTAACTTCATCAAGATATCTGTTGCTCATCATTTAATTTCTCCATAAAGCCTCCCTTAGACCTTATGTCAAGGTCCCCACAGAAGCAAGTTCACATGGAAACTGAGTCATTCGAGGAGACTTTCACTTAAAAATAATTGACAAAAGGCTGGGCAGGGAATGGGGAACCCACAAATGGTGGCTCAGAATCCCGATAAATAGTAACAGGGGAATCTACTGCCCTAGTTCTGAAGGTGCAAGGTGTCAGTGGGCTGTGTAAGAGGGCATGTGACACAGGCATGACCTCTACAGAGGAATTTCGGCTTTCCATCTCCCACAAATGGGCCTCGTTGACCAATCCCAACAGCAAACTACACAACAAGGGAACTCAACAGGAAATATCTGCACCTTTCCCCCCCAGTCCTGGGCACTTACCAGACTTGAATCTCCATATATAAATGACATTGAAAGATTGACTGCAGAGAGATAAACAATTGCCTTGAAGCACTTTCCTTAATCTTGACTCTCAGACTACCCATTTGAAGCTGCCTCTACCACCTTCATTGAATGGTGCTCCCCTTTGTCATTTTTCCTGCCTGAAGGTGTGCTGGGGGTAAGTTAATAGCAGCTCTGCTTCTGGTTCTGCTCATGGCGATCCATTATCCTTTGTTACTTGGTTGGACCAGAGGTTGGAGGATTCAGTGGGATAAATTCATGTTAATTAATGTCTGTCATATCTGGCCTCTCAATTTTTTAAAAATATATTTCTTTATTGATGTCAGAGAGGAAAGGAGAGGGAGAGCGAGAGAAAGAGAGAGAGAGAGAAACATCAATAATGAGAAAGAATCATTGATCGGCTGCCTCCTGCATGCCCCCTACTGGGGATCGAGCCCACAACCCAGGCATGTGCCCTTGGCTGGAATTGAACCTGAGACCCTTCAGTCTGCAGGCTGATGCTCTATCCACTGAGCAAAACCAGCTAGGGCTGGCCTCTCAATTTTTGAGGGGATTTCAGACTTCACTTAAATCCTTCTTTCTTTTCTTCCTTCCCTCCTTCCTTCCTTCCCTCCTTCCTTCCTTCCCTCCTTCCTTCCTTCCCTCCTTTTTTCCTACTCCCTATGTCTGTCTCTTTTGAAATTGGAAGGTACACAGAGTAATTAAGTAGGATAAAGTACCAACAACTTGAAGTTCCAAATCATAAATGAAGAACCTCATCTTCAGGAAGGGTTTTGCTTGTAGGTGGGTGTAGAAGTCCCAAAGAGAGGGGAACCTGCTAGGTTCACATGGAGGTGTCATGGATATACTGAATTGGATCTGTGGGACATTACCCAGAAGAAAGGGTTACATCACAGCTTTGGAGAAAGTCATTGTTGACATTAAGTAAGTTGCCATTTTGTAGAATATTTAATCCATACTCATACTTTTCTCATTAAAAATGAAGAAAATGGGATATGGGTTTTGAGTCACATACTCCAAGACAGAGGCAAATTAGCTGCCAATTAAAACCACAATCCCTGTCTCACCAGCCCTCCACCAGGGGCGAGAATGTTGGAGTAAAACAGGACTTTACCGTGTGATACAGTGATTTGACAGACAGAAAATGAAACATTTGGTTTATATGTTCTTTTTCTGTTCTGCAGTAGAATAAATAGAAAGACTGAAATAACTTCATTTCACCCTTTCTTCTCACCCTCATGCCTCCCAACAACAATGAACACATAAAAATATACAGTGGTTTTGTAATTCCGATTCAGAGGAGAATTCTAGAGAGAATGTGTCTACTCCAAAAATGGCATCTATTGTGATTGTATCTGTTCCCACCAGCCTGGAAAACTGGGCAAAGGAGAAGTTAGGGATGGAGAGTATGGAGGAGTGAGGGAGGTGTGTGTAGATGTGTGCATGAGCATATGTTTTGTGGGGACCCTTGAAGATCAAGAGATCTGCCCCCATTCATGAACAGTAAGAGTTGCGATGGCTGACAGTGAACATGGGAGCCTCTTACACTCCTGGTTACTGAGGACAGCAGGGGTGTCACAGGTGGTGGTGATTCTGCCATTACACCTAGCTGCCTGGACAGAGGTCAATAAGCCACCATGTACCCAAGCTCCGTGCCCTTTGCTCCTTATCTGGACCATAAGCGCCCTGAGTTCTAATATATTGCAAGGGTGGGGATGGGCACCCCAAATTGACTGATGTTGGACTTCTTGTCAACCTGGACGACAGCCGACTCCCAGTGGATTTGATCTGACTTAGACAATTAAAGAGAGGTGACATTTCTTGCACTCTGAGTACCATGGAGCAAGTTGTACCTGTTATAAGAGTGATTTTCCCTTATTATCATCTAATAGCTATTTCGATGGGTGAGGGGAGAGAGCTAGGTACCAGCTAGATCGTTTTACCCACCAACTGTTATTTTTAGAAAGTGTAGTTTTGAAAAGATAATATTTCTTATGGCACCGTTTTTCTGGCCCTCCTAAAAAGAGAAAAATGGATTTTTACAATTCTTTTTGTAGTAACACAAGCTCTTCAGGGCATAGGGCTTGTGCGCTGAATCGCAGCCCAGCATGACATTTTACAGCTGAGTTATGACCCCCTGCCAATAAAACTTTACAACAGAACAGCCCGGCTTTGTGAGCTTCCTGCGCGGGGTGGAAAGAATACACATGCTCCAGCAGACACTGTGATCCTGCGAATATGATACTAATGATTGCACACTTGGAGAAAAGAAGAATGACAATGTGAGCAGGAAGTTAATTAGATGTACTTGAGAGATATGTCATTTACTATCCAAGTCATGTGCACCTTATTTATTTTATACAAATGTAAATGCAAAGTAATTTGACATCTCTTTCAATTTCATAATTAAATTAGAAGATTTCAGAACTCACAGGTTTTAAAATTAGACTACTATTGACTTTAAATGATCCCTGTTAAGAGGGAAAGTAATAGAATGAATAAATTACATTCACTTCGTATACTATGATGCTGTATCATTAATTTCCCTTCCTAAGACAATCCTTTGCCTATTGAATGCATGTATACTGCAATTACCGAGCTATCCAATATTCCAAGGAGATATACCCATTTAGGGTCGGGGGAGGGTGGGGCAGATCCCGGCAATTGAATAAAGCCATTAAGTAAAATACATTTGCCAAATAGATAAAAATCCAGTAATCTTCCTGTTACCTAATTGACAATACCTTGAAAGGTATTCAATAAAAATCTTCGTAAATGTAGCAGACTTTTCATGGGAATCAGCTAAACAGGACTGTGCTCTAATCCGCCCCGCCTGCCTCATTCTGTTTCCAACCGGATGGTGATTGACTGAGTGTACGGTCCACAACGACCTGGTCAGGAGGGGAGCTTTGATCCCATCAGTTCAATTGCTTAGCACTCAGGGCATTGAGGAATTCTGACTTGGCAAATAGAGCAGGGCGGGCACCGGGAATGGAGAGACTGTGGTGTACTCCTGGCACTGAGGTGAGGGGCTCCCCCTGTGCTGCTTCTTCAGCCTCCTTCCCAGAAATGTGAGTATCACTACTCGCCCTGACCTGGAGGACTCAGGGTCTCAGCTGAAAGACGTAGGCCATCAAATGGATGTTGGGAGGATTGGGATGAAACGTTGGGGTAAAGCACTTTGTAGACATCAAGTACAGAGGCCTCTTTCATTATTGCTTTTCCTCAGGGAAGGTTCCAAATGACTGTGAACTACAACAACCAGAATAATTTCTGTTGCAGACAAAATGGGGATAACGACCACCATCAGTAAAGGCCATGTTTTCCCAACATTCCACTGGACAAAGTTGTTTGTGTAGGTTGGTGAGGAGCAGCCATGTGTTCATTCATTCTTATGGTCACCACCCAGTAATGTAGCCTCCGCTGTGTGTCAACCGCGATGCTGGGTGCTGGGGATCCTGAGAGAGAGAACTCATCATCTCTGCTCCCCATCTTAGTTGGAGGAAACCAAGTGAGCAAACCTACACGCCTGGAAGGTAATGACCTGAGAGGGAGTAATAGGGTAAAACAGGAATATTTGGGAAGGTAGATGATAAACTAGGGAGGATTTTTAAAGGAAGTGACACTAAGTAAGCCTTAAAAGTTCACTGATCAGATGCCTATGGGCAGAGAAAACAGCAGTGTTCAGGGAAGTGTTAAATGGCAACTGATAACAAGCCCCTGGGGAAAGGACTAGAGAGCTTCAAGGAGTTGGAACTTTCCCTAAAGACACTGGGGAGCCCTAACCGGTTTGGTTCAGTGGATACAGCATCAGCTTGAGGACTGAAAGGTCCCGGGTTCAATTCTGGTCAAGGGCATGTACCTTGGTTGTGGGGACTTTCCCAGTAGGGGGCATGCAGGAGGCAGTTGATTAATTTTTTAACTCTCTATCCTTCTCCCTTCTTCTCCGTAAAAAAATCAATAAAATATATATTTGAAACAGACATTGGGGAGTGGTACAGGGATCAGATTTACATTCTACAAAGAACATCCCAGTGAGGTAGAGGAATGGATTAAAGGGGAGGAGGAAGGACGCCAGGGAACATTGCTTGTATTTTCTTATTTCCACAATGAGCATGGATTATTTAGATTTTTAAAATGTTGAAGTTCAGACCCTAGTGGCCAAGAAAATGCAATGCACCTCTCAGATCTCCAACCACAGAGCGTCAATCTGACTTAGGCACTGCAGCAGCTGATCTCTGAAATGCATCACAGCATTGGCGGCAGCACCACACTGCCCACTGGAGAGAATGAGGAGCCCAGCCTCCCTGATGGAGAGCATTGACTCGGAACTCCCAGCAGCCCCACTCCACCTCCTGTACACCATGGGGCACCTCCTTCCCTCTCCTCCCATAAAAAGAAGAAATGGTGAACAGGTCGGGGTAGGGATAAACTCCTAGGGAAATATTTATTTATTTATTTAAAATTTTATTTATTTCAGAGAGGAAGGGAGGAGAGAGAACTAGAAACATTAATGATGAGAAAGAGTCATTGATCAGCTGATTCACACACCCACTACTGGGGATCAAGCCAGCCACCTGGGCATGAACCCTGACCAGGAATCCAACAGCTACTCCTAGCTCATAGGTCTATGCTCAACCACTGAACCATACAAGCCAGTCTAGGAAATCATTTATAAAAATAAAAATTAGAAAATATGCAAAATATGCAAAATGTAAAACTCTGTGGGGAGCCATACAACCTAAAAGCACAACCTAAACGCAGAAACTAAGAAAAGGCAGGTCCAAAGCTTTCCCATGGGCATTTGGGAGAAAAGATCCACGGAAACATGAGGGAGAAAGGAAATAAAAGGAGTAAGACTAAATACATCATGTCCATGGGATGGGGACAAATAGTCCATGTACACAACCAGTCTCCTTAAATAGGAAGAATAAATCTCTTATGCCCTTCACCTTCTCTGTGATTATTCATCTCAAGTACATTTATTTCCTTTAAACCTCATGGTTCTGATGGCTAATTTCCCTCAAATGCCCTTGAGAAAGCTGTTGGGTCCTCCTTTCCTTGATTCTAAATCCAATTTTTTTAGGATCCTTGTTTTTGTTATTTTAGAGATAAATTTTTCCATGTACTAGAGAAACAGGTAAGAGGCTGTGGGTCTGAAGAAATCAGTAAAGACAAGAGAAAGATGTGTTTGGAACTACCTCTCAATTGAGCAAAGACCCAATGATGGCTGCTTCTGACTCACTTTTGATAGTACAGTGATACTCCTGGGCAGTACTCACAGTCTGACTAAGCAGCTGGTTAACATGACCCTCAGATGTACTAGGAGGTAAGGCCTCTGTGTTAAAGTTCTCTCACATGCTCCTGAGTATAAGCACCTTAGAAGATTAACTGGAGGCTCCACATGAGGGAAGAATGAGCTGATACTATTGAGGACTAAATGTATATACATTTAGTCCTCAATAGTATCAGCTCATTCTATATATATTTGATGTTTTTACAGAGAGGAAGGGAGATAGAGAGTTGGAAACATCAATGAGAAAGAAACAACGATCAGCTGCCTCCTGCATACCCCTACTGGGGTTGTGCCCGCAACCAAATTACATGCCCTTGACCCTTGACCGGAATAGAACCTGGGATCAGTAGGTCCACAGGGTGGCACTCTATCCACTGAGCCAAACCAGTTAGGGCGAGGACTGAATGTTTTGTTTCCCTCAAATTCATGTGCCGAAACCCTTCCACCACCTCCACCTCCATGCGGTGGTATTAGGAGTTGGGCCTTCAGGAGGTAATTAGAATTGGATAAGGTCATGAGGACGGAGCTCCCATGAATGAGAGCAGTTCCCTTAAATGAGTCAGGAGAGAGATTTCTTCTTTCTGCTTTCTACCATGAGAGGCTGCAAGGGGCAGCTAATGATCTGCAACCTGGAAGAGAGTTCTTACCTGGTCATGGTGGCCCCCTGACCTCAGACTTGCAGCCTCCAGAACTATGAGAAATATATTTATGTTGTGTATGAGCCAATCCATCTATTATCATTTTAGAGCCACCCAATTAACCACTGATTAATACAGATTCTGTGGTTCCCATCATCTTTGCAAAAAGAATCTACAGAGCATGCAGGTGATTGTGTGCTGTATTATTCTTAGAGAGCTTGAAGGTAGATTTAGAGAGGTGCTGGGAATAAAGATCTCTTAAGCTGTGTGAGAGTATGGAGTGAGAAAGGATAGCAGGAATCAGTGTCATATGGACAGTGCCAGGACAATAAGAAGTCTGAGAAAAGCATGTTAAATAATATTCTATGTGAAAACCTGCCTCAACTCAAATAAGGGAGGATTTATTAAACAAATAAAATTATTTAATACTGGAGTCCTGGTGCACAAAATTTGTGCACTCAGTATAGTAAAATAATAAGTTTATTGTTATGATTGACTATATCTAATCAATTACATCACAGACTGTGATGAGAACTGTGGCAAGAGAAAGAAAACATAGGCCAGGCAAGGAAGATTGGATTACTCAGAGGGAGTCAGCTGGAAATTTTATATAGGGTGGCTAGGTTGAAACTCTCTGAGAAGAAAGCATTTGAGTAAAGATTTGAAGGAGAGGAAGAAGTTAGCACTCAGGTGCCTGAGAAACATGGGAGGCACCTAGGCAGTGGATTCAGTCAGGACACAGCCTAAGGCATGCCTGGCCTTAGGAGGCTTGGGCAGTTCTTGAATAGAATAACAACTAGGTGAAGGAAGGTCAGTCTCTCCATAAGTATTCTGCATTCTTTATTCCATTGTTTTCCTCTTCTCCCTCCTACATCCCCAACCTCTATGTCAACCGCATCCTTCCCATCAACATTAAAACTAGTATTTTGAATGTTTAAGAATGTATCCCATAATCTTATACTCCCTAACACAATTTCTTCTATCTCCTTCATAGCTAAGTTTCTCAAAGGTTTATCAACCCACACTACCTCTTCTTCCCCAGCCACCAGTCTATTATCCAGTTTTTGTTCAACCCCTTCTGCTATCAGACTCTACAATGATTCTTCCAAACATCATCAAAGGACTTCAGGTGTCTAAATCCAGTGAAAACGCCTGCTGTCAATGTACCGTATTTTCCAGCATATAAGACGACTGGGCATATAAGACGACCCCCAACTTTTCCAGTTAAAATATAGGGTTTGGGTATACTCACTGTATAAGACTACCCCTCTTCCAATACACACCAAATAACAATAAAAAACCATCAGATTTGATTTCAATATGGTAATTTTGAGAAGATTTTCCTGGGTTAAAAAGTTGTATTATACGCCGGAAAATACGGTGCTTGACCTGTCCAAAGATCCTTCTATTTTCCTGAAAACTTTTCCCTTGGATTTCATGACACTATGTGCTTGTTTTCCATCTTCTTAGAATTCTATCTCTGAGCTCTTTATTTTCCCTTCCTCCTCCTGAATGTAATCATTAGAAATTAGAATTCTTCAGGACTTGAGTTTGGATCATTCATTTGTTTTAGAGGTCCTGTCTCTTTGAGAGTATTTTCCTCTTAATTGAAGACACAATAACCATTCTAAAAAAATAGATTTATTTGTACTTTTTAAAAAATTAATTGACACTCATTAAGTACTTCCTGTCTAAAAGAAGCTCTAACGACAGTATTTCATAAACTAATAGAATGGACAGGAGAAAGACTGCTAATAGGGGTTTCCATTTAAATTTGAAATTTGGTGTTAGTAACGTCTCAAATATTGAGAGACACTGTCTTTAATCACACATTTTTATCTGCAAAATTAAATTGAAAATTGCTTGCTCACACCTAATTCACAGCCCCTTCTCCCCACAAAGCTAAGAAAAAGCATTCAGAATAGCCAAGCTAGAAAATGGCAATCCTTGGAATCCATGGCTCGTTTCCTAGACTGTATAGACTTATCTCAGCTCTTACTGGTCAAATTGAATAAAAGCAGCGTTCACTTTACAGTCCATCGAACCTCATTCCAGCCATGTATTTAGGTCATCTTGCATATTGTAAAAGGGAACATAAAAGCCTTTTTCCTGTCTTCTTTTCTGTTCCCTTAATTATGGAAATCAAGTTTTCCTTTATTCTGTCAGGATATAATGCTTCTTCTTATATGTGTCAGCTAAAGAGACTATATTAAAATGAAAGTTAACTCTTAGAGAAAATAAATATTTATAAATCATTTGGCTCTTTCCTGCATTTTTGTAGGTTTGTGTATTTCACTCTAGTTTGAAAGAAAATCTTCCTTCAAAAACAGTTCACAGAATGCTTCCAACATTATAAAATCACACTCAGCCCATTAGGGGTAGGACCAGTCAATAAGAATAAAGGCAATTGTTAGATTTGGAGTTAAGACAAGGAAAACAACTGTAAACCATAATCTGTCAACCCACATTCATACCTCGTCCAGCTTATAAAACACATTTAATTACTCCCAGAATAGAAGATGAAGAAAGGCTATTTCTCCCAGTGCATTAACTGTGCAGATAGCCCAAAGATACTTATTTTTCTCTTTTTACTTCAATCCTGTAAATCTCTCTTTGCTCTGCCTTATAGCAATCGGTAAATCACATCCCACAGATTAGGGCTCAAGGTCCAGTCTGAAATGACCAACGGTGTTCTGTCCCTCTGTGGAGTTGGCTGTGATATATGAAGGGAACGGGAGCTGCTGGTGGAATAGAAGTAATGTGTTTTAGAAAGTTTCCTGTGAACATTCCATCATGAATCTATTCCTGGTCTTTGTCACATCCGGAAAGTGTGCCACAAGTAAGACCAAAATGTTTACTGTATACCATAACTGTAAGTCTAAAAGAGTTTGGAATAGATTGCAAACTCCTGAGAGAAAAGGAATTATGTTTACATATGCTTGTGTGATAACTCAATGAGGCTCCTTGGGCAAATGAAAAGAAGGTATGATTTTGAAATTCAAACATTATAGGTGGGGATCTTAGGTGAACTACTGGGTAAATCAGTTTGCTTCTTTGAACATCAGTTTCCTCACTTGTAAAGTTGGAATAAAAATACAAAATTCTTGGAGCAGGTGCCCACTCCCTGTACTATGGTTTCCTGGTTGTCTATTTAAAACTGTCATCTATCACATGATCTCACTCCTATGTGGAGTCTCATGAACAAATTAAACTGAAGAACAAAATAGATTCAGGGACACAGAAGCATGGAACAGACTGTCAAACCTCAGAGGGAAGGCAGGGGAAGGAGAGTGGGTGTATGGGAAGAGATCAACAAAAGAACTTGTATGCAGATATGCGGAACTATGGACACAGACAAGAGGATGGTGAAGGCCTGGGGTGGAGATTGGGGCAGGCTGGAAGGGGTCAATGGGGGGAAAAGGAACATATATAATACTTTAAAAAATTTTGATTAAAAAAATTAATAAAACTGAGCTCCACACCCACTCCTTCCCACACACTGAATCATTTACTATGCATTGGTCACATCTCTCCTTAAATATCACTTCCTTGATAAAAGTTTCACTAACTCCGCCCTGCTCATTTTAGAGCACGTTCATAGTTTGTATTTCATGGGCTATAACTCTTTTCTTTTTTTAGTGGATTGACAGACTACAATTCAAGAGCCAAATTCAGACCATCACCTGTTGGTGTAAAGGAAGTTTTACTGGAACATGACCACATCGTGCCGGTATGAGGTCTATGGCTGATTGTGAGTTGAGTAGATGCAACACAGGCTATATGGCTGCCAAGGCCTAAAATATTTACTGTCCGCTACTTCACAGAAAAGGTTTCAAGAATGTATTTTAGTTTTAAAGAATGTATTTTATTTCCAATGCTGCATTCTCTGTTAGTGAGGCTGCTCATACAATGATTCTCTCCCCTGATAGAAAACAGACAATAAATTTAATAAGATGAATAAGGTGAATTGCTTATCCTCTTCATCTTCACTACTTCCTTACCACCAATTAAGCATACTATCTAGAATATAGTCACCATTCAATACATGTTGAATGTGAGTGGATAAAAAAGCTGTGGTACATTTCAACAATGGAATACTACTTAATCATAAAAAAGAAGGAAATCTTACCCTTTGCAAGACCACAGATTTACTTGGAGAGCATTAAGCTAAGTGAAATAAGTCATCCAGAGAAATACAAGTACTGTATGATTTCACTCATATGTGGAATGTAATGAACATAATAAATTAGTCAGTGAAATAGAGATGGACTCATAGACAGAGAGCAGGCTGACAGCTGTCAGGACTGGAGAGCTGTTTCAGAGGGTTGAATTATTGAGCAAAACAGAAAAAAGAAAGAGGAAAAAACAAACGAACTCATGGACACAGACAACAGTATGGTAATTACTGGGAGGAGGGTGTTTGGGGAGATGGAGGAAGAGATAAGAGGGATAAATGGTCAAGGAAATGAGAGGTGGGGAGTAATGGGGGGAGAAGGACATATATGTAATACCTTAATTAATAAAGAAAAAAAATGGTCATGGAGAAAGATTTGACTTGGGGTGGTGAACAAATATTACAGTGTGAAGATGGGATACTGTAGAATTTTGCATCTGAAACCTGCATACTTTTGTTCACCAGTGTCACCCCAATTAATTCAATGAGAAGGAAAAACAAATATATAAATATGGATGAAAGAAATGAACACGCAAATGAATGAATGCATATACCAACAGATACATTAATTTGATTTAAATTTTTTCCTAGTTACATAGTAATGAGCATGCCGTAAATTAAATTTGACAACACTTTCATATGTCATCTGTATATTAAGATAAAATGCTCTACAGCTATAACCAGTTTAAGTATTATGAATGATGTTGCTGTACATTCAACATTGTCTAATCTATATACAATGGTTTGAAAAAGGAGCTGGTTGTGAATGAGCAATTCATGAAGCTCATACATTATGGACTTTATAAAACATGCATAAATTAAACAACCACTTGTCCCATATTTAAATACTTCAGTGGTATATCAGTAATACCTAGGCAAAGGCTAAAGAACTAATTATGATGAAATTACTTTTTATTCAATTATTTTTGGCATCATGTCTGTTGCATTTCTGCTAACTTGTGTATTATTGCCACCCCTCCCCCCCGCCCATATCTATTTTGCACAAACAACATATCAGAAAGCATTTCACCATGAATGCCCAGCAGCTCCTGGCCTTGAAGGGCTCATTCGCCTAATTGTGCATCCCTTGTGGATTTTTCATAATACTTTACAGATCTAATTTAAATACTTTTACAAATTCATCAAATACATTCTCCGAGGCACATTTACTCAGCTTACTTTTGAAACTTCTAATGAATTCTCTCGATATGTAATTTTAGACCCAGCATCCTGATTTGAATTAAATATTATTGAACAAGGTGTTCATTATTGGATGTGAATTATAATTAGAATGATAGGCAACCTTAACGATGGTAATCGTTTTAGTCCATTTCCTCTGGGACTGGCAGTTTTCAATCCAGTACAAAGACCAATACCCTCTGCTAAAAGTCTGTTTGTTATCAGGGTTACAAGTAAATTAAGCAATGTCAGTCCTCGCTGCTTAAAAGCTAGGATTAGCAGAAACCATTTAACTCTTAAGAGGCAAATAGCAGGCTGTCATGCACTCCAAGTCAGCAGTACAGAAAGATGACCTGCTTTCTACACAATTTAGCATCCTTGAGAGATGACCTAGATTTTCCAAGAAACACATGTGAACCTTGTACACACTTGCCATATCCATCTATTTCACATATGCGTGGGTGGCAGGAAGACTTTCTAGTAAAATATGTTCATGTCTTCATATTATCACTAGGAGCCCAGTGTACAAAATTTGTGCACTGGGGGTGGGTGGTCTCTCAACCCCATCTGCCCCATCTCACATACTGGGAGCCCTCAGGGGATGTCCAACTGATGGCTCACCCCAGCCTCTAGTGAGGCTTTAGGCCTTGGGCACCCAGCCATCGCCCTGCTCAGCTCAGTCCCGACTGCATGCGACCACCCGGCCCCAGGGGCTGGGTGCTCACCGTCACTTCCACTCACAGCACCTGGGGGCCGGGCGCTCCCTGTGGCTGCCACCACCACTGCTGCTGCCGCCACTTCCCCTCACAACACCTGGGGACTGGGCGCTTGCCGCCACCACCATTTCATCTCTCCCTTTCCCCCGGGAGCCCAGCACTCAGGCCACTTGGCCCCGCCCCCAGTCCTGATTTGCTGGTAGCATAGCCAATCAGGAGCAAAGGTACAGTCAAATTTGCATGCTTCTCTTTTATTATATAGGAAGACCTGTCTTGTGAAGAGTTTAAAAATGCTTGTCTTCTAGTAGTTGTTAGAATTATTACCTTTTCTTCCAACTACTTTAAAATGTAGTCATTAGACTTAATATGAAAAATACATTTATAAATGAAGGGCAAAATGTACCATAATCAATTATCATTAATTTATTTATAGTCAATGGGCATTTTAATATGATGTGGTGTGACTTTCTAAGAGCAGAATGGTTTTCAGTTCACTGGGGCTAGATTGGGAGGGCAGATTCCAATTACCTTCGTAAGCTCCTACTGCCTCATTATAAATGACCTAGGATGATGTGTTGCTCATAACAGGTGCTCATTAAATGTCATTTCCTCCCCCACTTTGTGGATAATTACTCATTGGTCATGGTTGGTGAACATATTAATTCTTCCTTTCTGTAACTCTGTGTCATTGTGTATAATTAAATTACCGGGTGGCAAATGTGCCTTTAACTAAACAACACCTCCAAGTATTGTGCACAGGAGTTACAAATGGTGGACTGAAAACCCAGCTCCTGTCAATATTGTTATTGTAGTCCTTTTTCATTGTTATTTTTCACTTTTAAGGATTCCTGGCAGTGGAGGGACCCATGTTTGTGGCACATTCATGACCATACCTGGTAGACAGTTTTAAATACTAGGGCTGGATCAGCTTAATTGTATTTCATATCACCCTTTCCTGTAATATGTCAATCAAGTCTATTTCGTTTTACCCTAAGTTTTCCTTCTAAGGTGACCGCAAGTCCAGCCTATATCATGCTTATCCCTTTCCCTCTTTCATCCCAACTACCTCCTTATTCCTCATGGCTGTGGTCGCAATTTCATACCAGAGCTCAGATGAAAACAAAATGACTCCTATCTTACAGTGTAGAAATGATCCTTCCATTGCTCTTTTTGGATGTGCCTGTTTATATGTCCAAGAATGTGTCCTTGTATGTTTCTGCGTGTGTGTGTGTGTGTGTGTGTGTGTGTGTGTGTGTGTGTGTGTGTATTGGAGTCAATGGTGATGTATGTGTGAAGAGACACTACAACCTATTGGAAGGATGGCAAATTGGGAGCTATGTAAAAAAAAGTCCCATTCTCAGCAATCTGAATAAGCCATAACTAGTCATATTCTAAGGAGAGCAGTGATTTATGCATGTATCTCATACCAGTAGATCAGACTGGTTGTTGTTTCTCAGATTTAGCACATTTTCCCATTTCAGAGATATAGGTTGATTGGCACAGAGAATAGAAAAATGTTTACTGTCAGCCCATATCCTATTAGCGATGACATTTGCTTTTGTCGAAGCCAGTGACCAGACCGACGTGGCCACCATCAGAACGCGGGTCTCCCATTGACAACCGGACTTCAGTAATTCTCCAGGAAGGCCAGTAGGAGGCTCCTGTTCTTGCTGTTTCTTTTTAAAACTATTTAAAGAGAGAAAAGAAATTCTGAAAAGTCTAGCACAAACTCTGTTGCCTGAGTTACCGGAAAAGAAAATAACCCCCCTACATTTTCCTTCACAGCAGGGTCCCAGATATGTGGCAGACATTTCTTTAAAAAGTGTTTTGTTTGGACCTGGGCCGCCTGCAGCGACACACAGCTGCTGACTGCTAGAATGGCAAGGTGTCATCAGTGAATTCCATCTCTGGACTGTCTCATGTGTCCACCATCCAGATACCATTGCTGACATGTACACAAAAGGAACTATTTGACATTGAAACTGGGACTCAGAAATGTTGGTCATTCAAACTGAGACTCAAACATTTTTTTGTTCTTATATATTTATTTCCAGTATGCAGATGCAAGATTTTTTTTAAAAGAAAAGAAACGGGGGAGAAAGATTGATATAGAGGCAAAGAAGCATTGAACAGGCTGTCAAACTGCAGCGGGAAGGCAGAGGAGGTTGGGGGGCGGGGGCTGTAAGAGATCCACCCAAGGACTTGTATTCATGCCTATGAGCATAACCAATGGATACAAGACACTGGGGCAGGGGGAGGGGGGCAGGTGAGGGCATGTGCTAGGGGGTAGGGGAGGCCGGGGGGAGGTCAATGGAGGGAAAAAAAGGAAACATATGCACCGCTATTTGTAATACTTAAAAGAATAAAAAAACAATTAGAAAAAAAAACAATATAAAAGTGTTTTAGCATTTATAGTGACATGGCAGACTGGGGCAAGGCCAACTCTCCCACAACACTTAGAAATGTTTGATAAAACATAAAAAACATTTAGTTTATATGCATAATAGCTATGAAAAAGAAAGAAAAAGCAAGGAAAGAGAGAAAAAATATCTAAGTCCAGGTAATGAAGGGCAACCCTAAGCCAGAGCTATGAGCAAATGAGGACCTGCCTCAGGGACTAGATATGGTGTAGACTGAGTCGTGGGTAGGAATCTGGTGTTAATGTCCACAAGGAATACAACTGGGCTCTCTACACCAGACTGATTGCTGGGAGAGATATCCTTATAGACAGTTGAACCCCCGCCCCCCGATCTTCCTTAAAGGAGAAATAAAGACTGTTTACCTACCGTCTAAGAAGCACCAAGGAACTGTCTCCTCTGTCCTGACCCTGGCTTGAAGTTGAAACCTCAGGTCTATATACAAACCAAAACCCGCATTATATAAATGGCGGAGTAATAGATGCTAAAATGGAAAATTAACATAAGAATGCCCCAGATTGGTAAAATAACTGGATTTTTTCAGAGAAACAAATGTAGAACTTCTCTACAGGAATATGTCTACTACTCAAGAAGCAGAGCAGAGAAGAAATTGACTGGCAATCAAGTCATGGAAAAAACATTTTACCCATATAAGTAAAAAGATCGTCACAGTATCTGTATACTGACCAACAATAAAAATAATTAGACCTATGTGAACTTGAGATGACAGGAGTTTTAAATCATCCAAACTATTAAAATCATTGTATATATAACGACAAAGACAACTATAAATGTAACTTGGCAAATTTGTAGAAGAAACAAGTTTTAAACATGAGAAATATAGTCACTTGAATTTGCAACTCCATGGATGAGTTCCAATCATCTATCTATACTAATAAAAGCTTAGGTGGTCCTTGTGCCATTGTGCCCTCTTGCAACATCCTCAAGTCATCACAAGATGGCTGCCCCCATGTCATCACAAGATGGCCACCACAAGATGGCCACCATTAAATGGCCAGAAGGGAAGTGCAATTGTGGGCAATCAGGCAAGCAGGAGAGGGAAGTTGGGGGTAAATAGGCTAGCGGGGAGCAGTTAAGCATAAATCAGGCCAGCAGAGAAGTAGGTAGGGGACGATCAGGCTGGCAGGTAGAAGCAGTTAGAGGTAATCAGGCCAGCAAGAAGTTGAGAGGTTAGGAACCAGCAGTCCCTGATAGTGAGAGGGATGTCTGACTGCTGGTTTAGACCTGATCCCTGGGGGGTCCCAGATTGGAGAGATTGCAGGCTGGGCTGAGGGACCCCCCATGCATGAATTTCATACATGGGGATGCTAGTGTATTTATATAAAAGCCAAGCAACCAGAATGACCAGAACAACCAGAATGACTGGAATGACCAGAACAACCAGTCACTATGACACACATTGTGGCTGTCCAATCAGCCTGATTGGGGCAGGCCAGCCAGCTAACTTCCTGCAGCCGCTTCCCCCAGCCAGCCCAGCCATGTTTTGCCCCAATGGGGGTGGGCTGGCTGGATCCCACCCAAGCATGAATTTGTGCACCGGGCCTCTAGTATTAAATTAAACCTTGCAGAGTCATGAATTTGGAGAAAGCTCTGTGGGATTACTCAGAACAGGGCTTGTTTTGATAGAGAGAAGGACAATGTGAACTAGAGACACGATGGGGAGAGGGAGAGCCCAGAGTACGTGTCTAACAGATGGTCCAGACTGAGGCTACTATCAGAACTAGAGAGGCGATACTCTAGGAGAGGTAAGCTGAGGATTTCTTTTGATGAAGAAAAAAACTGGACTCACCTTGATTCTCATTAAGATTTATTCTTAGGCCCAATTGATGAAAATGCAAATCATCTGTGATGAAGAGAAAATGTCTAAAGCAACCAGGAGTTTAAGGCTCTGAAAACATTAACAGGGTCATTAACAGCAACTACAGAAGCCAGAAGAAAAAGATGTTCTATTTTCCAAAAAGGTGAGATATTAGTGAAAAACAACATGAGATAGGAAGATACAATCAAAATTAAATAATTTTAAGATCTTTGTCTTGTTGGGGGAAAAGAACAGAAATAACGATTAACTTACTACTCTGTTAAGAGAGAGTATCATAATTTCTAAGAGAAGACACCAAAGACTCATAATAATATTTATAAGTTCTAGAATAAAAAAGAGGAGGATAGAATTAAGAAAATTCAGTCTAAGAAGTATTTGATACAAGACAGAAAATATGAGTAAAAAGCAGGATCAATAAAATATATATAATGAAATAGTGAAAGTAAGACCTCAGACTGGTAATAGAAATAAGCGAAAATAGACTATTTGTTTAGGAAACAGACATTTTCATGTTAGACTTTAAAAAGACCACCAAGAATAAAATTAAGCTCTACGTTGTCTAAAAAAAGATACACTAAAAGAAGAAGTGACAAATAAAATATGCATGTAAAGAGATACAAGAAAATATGGAAGTAAAACAGCAACTGAAATTAGGAAATGCAGCAATATTAGGAATTGATCTGACTACTATTCATCTGCAGTGGAATATAATTTGAAACTGGTAATAAAAAGTAGTCACCAAATAAGCATTCATTTTGGAAGTTAAAAATCTAAATCTAACTAATTCAAGGCTCAAAAAGCAATCATATGCAATTTAAGGAATAGTTAAATGAAGTCAATGAATCACTACATATCCAAATTCACAGAAATACAGTTAAAGAAGAGATGTGGCTCAGAATGCATTGAATAAAAAATATAATAGTTAGAAAATAACCAAGCCAAGAATTAAGGTAAAGACAAAGGTAGATAATGGACAATTAATTCAAGAAAGTAGAAAACCAAGCACAGTGATAACAGAAATTACTTTAAAAAGGAAATCACACAAAATAGAGGGTATTAGTTACAAAAAATAGCTATTTGAAAATATGAATGAAAAAGAGAATCTTTTGAAATATTTACAAAAGATAAATATAAAGAAAACAAAAATGAGCTTCATTAGATAAAGAACACAATTATCAATTAATAAAAATATATGCACAGTAAAGAAATAGTATAAGCAATTTTATGTCAATGTATATGAAAATAGAAAATGAAATTTTAGGAGAAATGTTAAATTTACTGAATTTAAGAAAATAATTAATCTTTAAAACATACAATTATTACTCTAGTTGAATCATTAATAAATAATTCTAACCCCAAAGCACAATGTCACCATAATTTTAAAACTTCCAAGAAACAAATAGTACACATTGCCCCTGAAGATTTCAAAGAATAAAAACAAGGTAGTAAAACAAATCTACTTTTAATCTGAAATAATATTAATACATACACCCCCCAAAAATTGGAGCAATGTAATGTGATTGATAATTGTCCATTCATTTAAGTATACCAATGCTTCTTGAGTACCTATACTCTAAGTGCTAGGTATACAGAACTGAATGTTAGATAACTGTCTCTTTTTGAAGCATAAGGATATTAATTAATATGCTTAGAAAGCTATATCCCACTAGAGGCTCAGTGCATGAAATTCATGCTTAGTGGGGTTTGGGGAAGGTCACTCAGCCTGGCCTGAATCTCTCACAATCTGGGGGGATGTCCGACTATACCTCTTGCAATCCTGGACTGCTGGCTCCTAATCACTTGCCTGCCTACCTGATTGCCCCAACCCCACTGTGCCTGCCTGGCTAATCACCCCTAACCACTGGCCTGCCTGCCTGATTGCCCCTAACCTCTCTGCCTGCCTGACTGCCCCTAACTGTTCACCTGCTGGCCTGATCACCCCTAACTTCCTCTGCCTTGGCCCCCACTGCTGAGGCTTCATCAGAAAGAACATCCAGGGAGAGGAACCGAGATGGTGGCATAGGTAAACACCTATCTTGCTGCCATACACAGCGATTTCAAAACTACAACTTAACGAAAGAACAAACACCTTCCAGAGTCACTGGAAAGCTGGCTGAGTGAAAATTCAACAAATAAAAGTGAAGATAGGACACTGTGACTCAGAGGAGCGGTGGAGGACAGCGTTGAAGATATGAGCAAAGAGAGGTTTGGAGCTGTGCACATGCCAGAGGATAGGGTGGGCGGCTAAAAACCCAGCTGGTTTTCTCAAACGGGGGAGACAAAGACATCCCACTGCACTAACTCCCCAGCTCTGGACAAAGTCCAGGAACCCACAATCATACAGGATAAAAACTGTACAGTGGGGAGGCACACCGAAACTCGGGCGCTGCAAGGGTCTGCAATCTTGTGGAGAGGGCGAGCTGGTGCAGAGTGCATGTGAACTTGGGAACAGCAGAGCTGTATGAACAAGCAGAGAGGACTCATGACTTACTCCCTCGTTCGGGAAACCACCAGACTGCATTGTTTTACGACCCTGGGTGAGATGTTGGGTGTGCAGACTCATTTGAGGAGAGGCTGAATGGTCTGGCAGCAGGTGGAGCTCAGTAGCAGCTCTCTCTCAGAGGTGCTGGAAGCCATTGCCACCCAGCACAGAGTCCCAGGGGCCACATAGGGTAGAGCTGACACTGCCTGCTTGGCCCGGAGACTCCACCCGTCCAACCTGAGCATGGCTGAACCTCATAGCCAATTGGCCTGGAGGTCAAACCCTCCTAGTGCTAACAACAATAATTTTGGCTTAACTTTAACAAGACTGTGCAACCCATATCCACCTCAGGTAACAGGGGAGGCTAAGCCACTGTCCCTTAGAGGACATCTACCACACAAAGCTAATCGACCAACTCAGGAAAGCAGCCACCATGCAGAGACATGGAAAGAAATCAGATGTGAAGGAAATGGAGGAAAAAAAAACGACTGGACATATAATTCAAAACCACGGTTATAAGGCTTTTTAAGATGCTCCTAGAAAAGGCCAAGACCTACAAGGAAATTAACAAGGCCTCTGAGGAAATGAACAAGACCTATGAGGAAATGAACAAGACCAACGAGGAAATGAATGAGACCTATGAACAAGACCCTCAAGGTTATGAAAAAGGACCAACTAGAAATTAAGCATACACTGACTGAAATAAAAAATATTATACAAAGACCTAAAAGTACTCTAGAGCACCCCAAGAACCAAGCTAAAGATTTGAAATACAAATAGGTAAAATCCACTCAGCTGGAAAAGCAAGAAACCAAAAGAATCAAAAAAATTGAAAATAGTGTAGGGGGCCTCTGGGACAACCTCAAGCATACCAACATCTGAATTATAGGTGTGCCAGCAAGACAATGAAAATCTATTTGAAGAAATAGTGACTGAAAACTTTCCACACCTGGTGAAAGAAATTGACTTAGGAGTCCAAGAAGCACACCAAACCCCAATATATATGAACCCTAAGAGCACCACACCACGGCACATCATAATTAAAATACCAAGAGCAAAAGACAGAGAATATTGAAAGCAGCAAGAGAAAAACAGTTAGTTACCTGTAAGGGAGCACCCATACAATTGTCAGTGGATTTCTCAACAGAAATGATGCAGGCCAGACGGGAGTGGCAAGAAATATTCAAAGTGATGAACAGCAAGAATCTACAACCAAGATTACTCTACCCAGCAGAGCTATCATTCAGAATTGAAGGTCAGATAAAGTGCTTCGCAGCTAAGAAAAAGCTAAAGAAATTCATCACCACCAAACCAATATTATATGAAATGATGAAAGATATTCTTTAAGAAGAGGGAGAAGTAAAAGGTAAAAATAAAAATTTGAACAACAAATACATATCTATCAACAAATAAATCTAAAAATCAAGTGAATTAAAAATTTGATAAACAGGATAAACTGGTGAATATAATAGAATCATGGGCATAGAGAGGGAATGGACTGACAATTCTTGGGGAGTAAAGGGGTGTGGGAGGTGCAGGAAGAGACTGGATAAAAATCATGCACCTATGGGACAGGACAGTGGGGGAGAGAGTGAGGGTGGAGGGTGGGATGGGTACCAGGTGGTGGGGAACTATAGGGGGGAAAAGGGGGGGGAACAATGTAATTAATAAACTGAACAATAAAGATTAAAATATTTTTTTAAAAAAGAAAGAACATCCAGAATTAACTTCTGGAAGGTTGTTCAGCTGTCAGTTCCAATTATCATATTGCACTTTTATTATTATAGTTTGCAATTAGTGGTATATAGGATGAAATGCTTTGAAAGGGAATAATGGCAATTTATTAAATTGAGTATTTAGAAGAAGCCTCATCGAGAAATATTCCAACTTTGAACAAAGAGTGAGAAAAGTCTTCCCAGCAAAGGACAGACTAATCCGTGCTTAAGGCAGCAGGCAGCAAAATGCTTACTGAGAGCTTGGAAAGAGTGCAGCTCCAAGAGGGGGAGACTGGCTAATAAGGGTGTGTGCCAGGCAGTGCTGTGGGAAGGCTGGAGGGGAAACATGGGTCACCTTATTCATGTTCCTGAAACCAAGTTCTGGGTATTCTGTGTGCAACCACATGACACCAATGGGTTTTAATAAAAAATATGATTGGTTTTCTACTTAAAAATTATCCTTTAATGGCTTGTGGGTAATGGTTGGAAGGAGGCAAGAGTAAGAAGTGAAGTGACCCACTAGAAAGTCACAGTTGACCATGGAAAGGATGGTGGTGGCTCGGTTTAGAGTAGTATCAGTAGAGATAGAGATTAAATCCAGAATTGATACCAAATAATTTGTACATAGAATTGATCAGACGTCATATCGGAATTCCTGGTGAAAGTGAGACACAAAATTAATTAGAAGTAGAAAGATAAAATAAAAAGTAGCATTAGGAAAAGAAAGAAATTAAAATTAAGAAGTTAAAATCAGAGAATTAGAACAGGAAGAGAGTATTAGAATTATTTTTCTAAAAATATAATACTAGTCCACTCCTGATACAATTCTGATTGACTAAAACACATGCTCTTATAGAAAATGTTATACAAGCATTACTATTACTCTATCTTTTCTTGTAATCTGCATTAACAATGTTAAGGAGTATTTTTTCAAATGTTTATTTATTTTATTTTATTTTTTATATTTTATTGATTTTTTTACAGAGCAGAAGGGAGAGAGCTAGAAAGTCAGAAACATCGATGAGAGAGAAACATCGATCAGCCGCCTCTTGCATGCCCCCTATTGGGGATGTGCCTGCAGCCAAGGTACATGCCCTTGACTGGAATCGAACCTGGGACCCTCCAGTCCGCAGTCCGACGCTCTATCCACTGAGCCAAACCGGTCTAGGCTCAAATGTTTATTTTATTTTAAAATGTTATTTAATTTATTAGAGTGATATTACTTAATGAAATTCTATGTTTCTTATTTATAATTCTATAATAGGTAATCTGTCCATTGCATTGTGTCTTCACCATACAGAGTCAAATCTTCCTCCATCACCATTTATCAGCTCTTACCCTCTTCTACCTCTCCCACCCCCTTTCCCTCTGGTTATTATCATACTGTGTGCTGAACCTTTTCACTGAGACCATCATCAAACTCCTCTACCCTACTTTGACAATAATCAGGCTTTTTTTTATTACATTTATTTTCAAAGTATCTGGTTTTCTACAGAATTTCTTATTCCTGGATTACAAGGCTCATTGCCTTCCATATCCCAAGATCCACTCCTCTTCTTACTCCCCCGTAACCCACTCCCACACTGTTCTTTGTGACCATGTTATACTCACTGGGTGGCGATCGTATCAGACTAATCTAAAGCAAGACCTACTTACGTACTTTCTGAACAATTAATAATTTCAGGGATAGTTTTAATTTTAATTGCTTAATAAACTCTTTAAATTCCATTGTTCAATATTTACAAGAGCAAATTTAAATTAATTTAGCACTAAGTTTAGAAAATCCCTTTTCCAATACCATTTACGTTTCTAACGTGCTCTCAATGTAATTCCTTTTCCTTGTTTTACTAATACACTCAGGGATCAAGTGTTCAATAATTAATACAAAATAATTTTTGCCAGTTACTTTCTGGGTGAATGTATTGAGTGGTTATTCTATTACCATATAATCCCTCATTTTCATATTCTTGAGATACTCTTGACAGAGTAATTATTTTAGACTTTCTAACAGTAAAATGCATTTGATGTACTTTGCTAAAATCACTTAAACAGTAAGATGGGTTCACTTTCTGCACCTGAGACCTCCCTTCTTATTCTAAGTAAAAGCACATTAGCAATAGTCTTGAGTATTTATTTTAAATTTCTCATATATTCATATGCCAAATTCCCTAGGTCTTTTATTGTCTAATCTTAATTCCCTAGCTAATCAGTAGTATTATAATATATCCCCAGTCATTTTTCCTGAAAAAAATCAATTCCATTGGGTTGGTACTTTGCTTGAACTCTTAATTAACTGTATCTATACAAAAGAGGTTATTTTACTTAATTAGGGATTCTACTTATACAACATTTTAAAGCTATATAATCACTACTTAAAAAACAATAAGAACAACTTCTAGAACAGCATATACCATTTTAATAACTCATAAATTACCATGCGTTTAAATGTAAATAAGTTTTCATTATAACCGAAAAACTCTTCTTTTCTAGAAATAACCTCTGAGCATTGAACAAGACTTCCTATCAATCCCCAAAGCAGGTTGTTCTCTTGGGAAGACAATCTCCTTGAGCCTTCAGCTGTGTTTCTCCAAACCAGAGCCCATAAGACCATTTATTAAGGGATAATGGGAAGCAATATTCCAAAGGTCTGAGAGGGACTGTGAAGCCACCATGGTGGTGGCCTTCCAGAGTGTTCTGATTCACACCAACACCGGAGAACCACTGAGTGAGCCTGTGGCCCACAAAGGTGTTAACCAGCTCTGTGGTGAGTCACTAGAAAGAGGATGGGACTCGACCTTTAATTTGAGACAAGATTCTGCTGCTGAGTGAAGGACATGCCTACAGAAATCACATTTTCCTCTCGTCCTGCTCTCCTGTGAAATAAAGAGAGGACCTGTGGGATTACAGCTAAAATAAAATGACTGCACAAATAAACAACTCAAGTCCTTAAACATTTTAGGAATAGGTCACCGAAAACAGAATTGCAAACATTATTTCATCTAATGAGATTAAGACAGGGAAAGTCTGCCCTAGCTGGTTTGGCTTAGTGGATAAAGTGTGGGCCTGCGGACTGAAGGATCCTGGGTTCGATTCAGGTTCAAGGGCATATGCAATGGTTGCAGGCTCAATCCCCAGTGGGGGGATGCAGGAGGCAGCAGATCAATGGTTCTCTCTCATTGTTGATGTTTCCATCTCTCTCTCTCCCTTCCTCTCTGAAATTAATAAAAAGTATATTTAAAACAAAGACAGGGAAAGTCTCAAGATAGCTGTTCTTGAAATCAAATGATATTGTCTGTGATAGAACAGAATTTCCTGTGATTTAAAAGGCGACAGAGCCACCCAGCTACTTGCTGAGACCACTGCCTGTAATTTGACCTCTCTCCATACCTGGGTGTCATTATTGTGTGATCAGAGAGCTAGCAAGGCATCCCGCTGATGCTTCTGTTCCATTTCTCTGAAATGTGTCCTTTTCCTGTAAAAGGCGATGAGCAAAACTCTAAGTGCAATATTGCTGCTGACACCTCAGGACCATGCTTTTTCAGAAGAGGAAGGTGTGACGGGCGGTCCCTGTTTTCCTCTGTGCGCTTGGCAGCAGTGAGCTGTCAGCCTGGGGAGGCCGCAGATATTCTCTGTGCCTCTGCATTCAGAGCTCTTACTTACACTCAAGAGGATGGCACCTAGTTCTGAAGAAGCAATACTATGTGTGCCTCGTATGTGCTTGAAACATTAGTGGGCACGTGAGGGAATGAGGTTTGAGAGAGATTTAAGAGTTAGAAAAAGAGCCCTGGCTGGTTTGGTTCAATGGATGGAGCGTTGGCCTATGGACTGGGGGATCCCATGTTCGAAGCCAGCCAAGGGCACATGCCTGGGTTGTGGGCTCGATCCCCAGTGGGGGGGGGGGGGGGCTACAGGAGGCAGCCGATCAATGGTTCTCTCATCATTGATGTTTCTATCTCTCTCTCCCTCTCCCTTCCTCTCTGAAATAAATAAAATATATTTAAAAAAAAGAAAAAGAGTTAGAAAAAGAAAGTCATAGCTCAATAATGTTGAAAGAAAGAGAGGGATGTCTAAAGGATGTGGGTACTAGGTCAATGTGGGGAATCTGCAGAGCTGTTAGTAAGGTGCTCTTAGCTGGCTGCCATAAACACAAGTTTACCTGCAACAGGAATGGTTCAAACAATTGGTTTCTGGTAAAGTCAAGAATTGATGTCTAGAGTTTGAGGTGATGACATGGTTATATAAAGCCAAAGTGCGTAGAAAGATCAGAGCTGTAGATGACTATTTAAACCTCCTCTGCAAATACATGATAATCTACCTTGTGCAGGTACTGTGTTAAGCAGATTCATCCTCACTCTTTGTCATAAAATCTTGTGCTGGGATTATTTTTCTTCCTGCTTTACTTGTCAGAAACTGAGGCTTGCCCAGGGCTATGTAATGATTTGCACATTCATATCACGGGCAGTTAGGAATTCTTTCCGAACATTTCTGAATAACAACAGGAATCACATGTCTGACTGACAGACACCAAGGCCCACACTCCCTCTACTGTTCCACACGCCTCTCTCCCACCGCTCCTCTGGTTGTGTGTTTGTAGTGCAGTGCCAGTGGAGGCCAGTGGAGAGGAAGCGACTCGTGAGACACTGGGGCTGAGTTCTGAGTGTGCATCTTACTGGGACAAACACTCCTGCCACATAGTCCACTGATAGTCATGTCAAAAGGATCATTGGGAGATAAATATGAACAACTGTAGATTCTCTTAGTTTGCAGGGAAAGATCATAGTGCACCTCAAGGTGGTTAGTATCTGCGCACCATGCCCATTTCTTGCATTAGAAATAAATACACTAAGCAAAGCTAATTTTATTATCACTGTTTTCCCAACATTTAGGATCCATGGAAGGGGAGGAAGAAGAGTTCATTTCATTTCCTGCTTTCCCAAATGAGATGCGTTTTAAGACAATTTCCTATAGGCAGCACTACATAGACTATACTGAAATCTATGATTTTAATTTAAAACGTTTGTCAGTGTCTTTTCCTTTGAGCAGCTCCCTTGATCACTCCTACACATTGCAGCCCTTGTATCACAGTATGTTTTCCTAATTCTGAAAGCCGCACTGTCCTCAGATATGCAAATTTTCTCCTGGTGCATGCTATCCATTTATTCAGTTTATCAGGACTTCTTTTTCGTTTGAGAAACTCCCACTTCATACCTAAATATGCCATTACCAATATACTATCAGAAACAACATGATGCTCAGGAGTTATCTCTTCATTGAAATGCATTGGGCAACAATTCCACATGCATAATCATAAGCTTAAGAAAATCTCAGAAACCGATGATTCAGGTCCTGGCAACAGCTGGCCAAAAGTCAGAGAGCCGGCTCCTGTCTGCACAGAAAACATCTCAATGCCCAGGGTTGTCAGAAGTGTGGCAGGCGGCACGGGCCACCCTGCCAGGGGAATGTGAATTAGAAGAGGCACGACTCTGACACCCGTCTGCACTGAAACCGTGCACGCCCTTTGGCCAGGCTACCTGCTTCTGGTCTTCTGGTCGTCAGCGTTAGTCTGACTATCTCAAGTCACAGGTACCTGCATGTTCACTGTAGACGACATAAAAAGAGCCAAATGTCCACTGGTGGAATCATAAAATGAAATGCGGTCATGGGAAATACGTAATGCGGCAGTCTGTAATGAATCAGAGTCCAACATGAAATGGAAAGATGTCCACACTGCAGTGCAAAACAACAATGAGCAAATCAGAGGACGTATTCCACAGGACAAAGCTATTTAGACATGGAGATCTCTCTGTGTGTATATATGTGAGTGTGTAAAGGGACATGTCTGGATAAATACCCAGAGAGCCAGCGTGATTACTTCTGGAGAATGTGATTGGTTGGGAGAGTCGGGGTTGGAGACCTCATTGTACACCTGTACGCCTCTGTATTATTTACTGTATTTTCCGGCGTGTAAGACGACTTTTTAACCCAGGAAAATCTTCTCAAAAGTCTGGGGTCGTCATATATATAAAAATACCATAGCCTGCAGTGATGATGGGCGTTGCCAACTCGCCAGGGACTTGCCCGGCACTTGCTCTCTCTCTCTTGTTTGTTATCTCCCTCCTTGCAGCATCAGCTCCAGTCGCCTTGTACTTGTATGCCAGAAAATAAGGATAATCCCATTGATGTGTATTACTTTTGTAATGAAGAAAGTCAAACCCCATAGGGGTAAAGGATGTACATTAAAACTCGTAAAGGTATGAGGATGAGAAGATCTAAGAACAAGGACATGCAGGTATTAATGGCAACGCGGCGTCTTAGGGCACCAGAGAGTCACCTGGGCAAGCAAACACGGGCAGCTCGAAGTTCGCACAGAAAGATGATCCACAGCAGCTTTCCCTTTCTCAGGCTGCGGCCTGACTGGGCCTCTGGGAGGGAGAAATGTCGGGATGCAGGGTGCATCCATGCGGAAAGGAGGCGGTTGTTCTGGTGACAGAGTGCGGGCCGTTCCATCAGCCGGCGTGTTCTGCTTCATCATGCCAGCATGTCCGTGCTGTTCCCAGTTTGTCATAACGTAACACACAGCACCGTACCTTTCCTTCTCCCGTTTTCCTTCCTCTCTCCAGTCCCCTCTCTCCGACGGGACCCATAGAACGCATTCTCCAGATGTGAGGACTGAACCTTACTCGGATATTTTTCCCCAGACTTGACAAGGAACCCAACCACTTCTGAATAATGCATATCTTACATGGCGTGGCAGCACGACCCCGAACATATTAAGAACAGAGTCCTCAGCCACCTGTTTCTCCTATGATTCTCAGGGCAGATTTATCCACATCAGAGAGCTGACTTTGTGCTGTTCTGACATGTTGGCATATGCACATATAAACATAGTAGTTAACAACAAATAAATTATCCTCATGCCTTTCCCCCTTCCCATTGATCATCTCACTCCTGGTAAAGGGCCATGAATTTAGGGCTATTTATTAGCTGGAACTGATCGATGGACTCTTCGTTATGTCCAGGATACATCTTACAAGCTGTTGCTCTTTAAGTCAGGGAATTATAACTTGATTTTGTAAATGCAGCTTTAAATGCAGAGAAAGAGAAGGAAAACAACTTTCTGCAAAAGACAGTTTTTAAAAGGTACAATTCAACGTGATTACAGCAAATCGAAAAGGGCTACCTCATGAATCTAACTAGATCATCTCTGATCACATATGCTTACCGCCTAGATCTCTAAAGCGTAGTTGATGAAGATTTAATATCCTCTCACACCCAGCCAGCCAACTACGGCCTAGCTTTTGAAAAACTAGAAACAGGTATAATTGCCATTGCAATCTCATTCTTCTTTTTCTGCTCCAATCTGTTTCTGCATCATTAAGGTTTCCTAGGGAGAGGGTATCGTTGTCTCCTGCCTGAGGTTTCTAAAGATGTCTTTCTGGAGGAGCATCGCAGCTGCCCACTTCTGGGAGGGGGGTTATGACGTCATGCTCTCGTTCTCATCGCTTTAGGTCTCACAGGACACCTCATAGGTCCGATGGGATATTCTAAAATGTAATTTTTTCCATTGCTTTAAGTACTTCTGACCAAACCCCATTAACCCCCACACATCTCCACCACAAAAGCAGAGACAGCTCTTCTGGGGCTTGGCATACGGAGCCAGTCAAGTGCTCCCAGCCCTAGGGGGCAGGTCTGGTTGATTTGAGATAATGAGAGAGATGCCCATTGTGGATGCTCCAAGTTTGCTGATTAGCAGCTCAAAAAGAAAAATAAATAAATAAAAAGAAAAGAAGGAAAAACAAACTCGCTCTAAAAGGCTTTTATATTTGTTTGTGTGCTTTGATTTTTTTTCACAAATCAAATCTTAGCTCAATTCTAATTTAATTAGCTTATATACAAGAAAGACTCAAGGTTATTTTTTTTGTCACTTCCTTCAGTTATCTCAGTTTATGAAGTAAATAGGTCTGGTTGACATTCTAGAAGTACACATAATTATTTCAGCAAATGTGCATGTGAGATTTAAACATAAGTGGATATGCCACGCAATTTGCATATTTACTCAGATCCTGGGGTAGAAATTTATGCAAACAATTGCCGGTCACGAAATCTGTATTTTGTTACAAAGCACCTAAAAGGTGAAATTGTCCTCTGTGCCCTTTAATTCCTCTAAATAAAGACACTGAAAAGCCACCCTGATCATCTCCTGCTGTGCTTAACCCGAGACACTGTTTGGCTAAAGTTCTTTCCCTAATTTATAGTGATCACATCATAGGCCGAAACATGGCAACGCTTGATGAGTAGCTAACAAAGGAGAGATTTAATTCAAGCGTATGTGGAGCAGAATATAGATAAAATGTCCAATTACACAGAAATATAGAAGTGGTGCTAATTTTTCATGATATGACAAAGTGAGTCATCATCTCAAAATGTAAAGAGACAATGTTCTCACTAAAGCAATTTATAGACTGATAATTTTGTGTGGAAATGTAATGTAGACCTCTGGCCATCCCTTATAATTTGTATGTAAAATATTGGTGTGATCCTGAGACTTCGGCACTGAATCTGCTGCCCAGTATATATGCTCCTTTAATTAGCTGAGAAGACTGGCTGCCTGGCTTTCATTGGGCGGATTCCAATTGTATGTCAGCTGGAACATTGCCTGGATCTAAAAATCATTTAGAAATAGCTGAGTTAGTCTCAAAAATATTAATAGGTACTCTAATACCGCATGCATTATTAATACTGCCTAATGCTACCTCGGGTCTGGAATACATTTTGTGAACAACAAATGGATAATTATGAAGCTGAATTGACACCAATAAACAAGAATAGGAGTCCTGTTAATGGCATAGTGCCACCTATGAAATAAATTGATTAAAGACTAAAATTAGAATATTTTCATTACCAACTTCACTGATACTGACGTATTTCATTTTTGGAAGTCAAAGAGCACTTAGATCTTTGTAGCCTCAGAGTAATCTTTTTAATACTTACTATAAACATGTATAACTACTGGGAAAGAACAGTTCCACTTGAAGGAATGTAAGCAATTTCATATTTATTTTTCATAGGACCAAAATGATGATAATTTCGGGTTAAGAAATTCCAGCACGATTAGATACCACACACCTGACATAACGAATTATTCTGGTTCGGTAAGATTCAAAAGGCTTGAGTTTTTGTAAACCCCAGTAAAATCTTGTTATTAAGCTGGCCTATTTAACTGGTTAATTAAATATTTCTTAACTAGAGTTTTATAAGATCCCCCTTTTAATGAAATTAGCATGTCTTGCACAGAGCTTACAGTATATTTAAAAACTTATAAAAATTCAGCTTAATCACTAACATAATGCTAATTTTACTGAAAATATCTATTAGTCAGATTCCTATCTGATTCAGAACAATCTGTAACCATGTCTGAAGGAAATTTTAATACTTTAAAATAATTGGATGGTGTTTGCTTTTAAGAGTTATGCTAAAATAATCTAACTTTATTAAGAACAATGGTTGTAAAAAGCTGTCCAGAGGAAACCGGTACTATATGGATTGTGTCATTATAGACAGGGATATAGTTTCAGTTCTTCAACCAGGAGTAGCTGCTTAAATATGTATAGGTCTCACAGAGGAAAAGAAAAAGGGGGAGAGAGATGGAAACATCAGTGATGAGAAAGAATCATTGATCGGCTACCTTCTGGCAACCAGGCATGTGCCCTCACCGAGAATAGAAGGGTGACTTCCTGGTTCTTAGGTGGAGGCTCACAACTGAGCCTCACTGGCCAAGCCAGCGTTTATACAGGTTGGAACAGGTTTATACAGACCCACTCTCGGGCATTAACTATTTCAAGCTCAATGTTATCATTTAGAAAAGCCATATCGTATTGAACAGGAGTCAGATAATCTGTAGTTTTAGTACACATTTCCTTATCTTAGAGCCTCCCAGTTCATGATTCTGGGGTTATAAATTACAACAGACTGGACCACATTCAGAATCAGTTCTTCTTCATTATGCTTCCCTTGGAGAACAATGGGAGTGCTCTCAGAGCCATGTAAGCTACAAAGATCTCTTCGTGTGTGTGTTTCCTTAAAGGTAATAACACCATCAAAGCAGGGCTGGGAGTCAGGGACTCTAGTTTACAAACACCCATTTACAAAAGATACTTCCCACTAATAACTACATTCCAAAATGAGTCAAACAGAAATGAATGGAATGCTGAACAATTAAGATTCTCTCCCCATAAGCCCATCTCGATCATTTTATTAAAGGCTACTGGGAATACCCTTACTGAATAACTAATTCTAAGTTATATTCCATGAAAACAAATTAATGTAATAATTTTCTTTCTGAAATTAATTTAAATCTCTGTGGATGCTGCAACAAATTTAGTCTTTACTCTGCATACAAAAGTTATGAAAGCCTTATTGCACTCACTGCTTTAGGCAAAGATTCATTGCTTCACAGTCACTGGTAATGGCCATTATTTCAATTGAGCCAACTTGCTCCAATCAATCATTTTTCACTGTTTGGCTCAAATACTTAAAATTACTCTGCATTTTGTCATTATAAATAGCATACTCGCTGAGATGCTACTGACACAATGTGTATTGCTTCCAAAAGGCTCTCCCTCCTCCCCTTCCTTCCTTCCTTCCTTCCTTCCTTCCTTCCTTCCTTCCTTCTTTATTCCTTCCTTCCTTCCTTCCTTCCTTCCTTCCTTCCTTCCTTCCTTCCTTCCATCCTTCCTTCTTTCCTTCCTTCCTTCCTTCCTTCCTTCCTTCCTTCCTTCCTTCCGCTTTCTCTTTTTCACTTTA
Source organism: Antrozous pallidus (assembly GCA_027563665.1). Taxonomy (NCBI): domain Eukaryota; kingdom Metazoa; phylum Chordata; class Mammalia; order Chiroptera; family Vespertilionidae; genus Antrozous; species Antrozous pallidus. The sequence continues at coordinate 91,932,090 of CM050519.1, forward strand.
TTTCTAATTTTTTTTTTAATATAATTTTGGAGGGTTGATGTTCTTTCATAACTAGCCTCCCATTTTTCCCTTCCTGGTTCTGATCATAAAAACAAACACTGTCAACTGGTTTTATGTAGGTCCACTGAGTCAATAAAATGGAAGACCCATATCTGACTTTAATCTGATCCCAGTGAGTCAATGTAGTATTCTATGTTTACCTAATTATCCTAAGATAATAACTTAAGCGTAAAATCCATATGAGTAGGAAATTCAAACGAAAATTAAAATCTTATGTTAAAAAAGAAAAATAGAGTTGGGGTCATAGATTTGAGTGAGTCATTGGAAAACCGTACACATATACATTTCATAGTTAGTACATTTTTTAAAGTAAGGACATCTATATTGTTTTGCCCAATTTTTGCTTAGTGATAGTCAACACTGTACAGCTACTTTCCATTTGTCATGCCAGACTGAAAGGATGTAGCTCACAATATAAACATCACTCTTACAAATGTGTGTGCTGTGTCTTAAATGGTATGCATAAGGGCCTTCTCTTTTTATGTAAGAACTTCATTCAAATGGTCAGAGCCTTTCTATGTTGTGACTTACAGCTAAATATCTCTAAGTCATGTGTGGTAGTTCAGAACAAAGAATGGTTACAACTTATATATTGAAATAAAAATGCAGGCTTAGATAGATAGGTAGATAGATGATAGGCAGATGATAGATAGATAGATAGATAGATAGATAGATAGATAGATAATAGATAGATAGATAATAGATAGATAGATAGATAGATAGATAGATAGATAGATAATAGATAGATAGATAATAGATAGATAGATAGATAGATAGATAGATAGATAGATAGATAGATAGATAGAAAGAAAGATAGAATTTAAATTTTACTTAAGGGAAATCTGGCCTGGAAAAAGATCAGCATATTTTACTCATTCTAGTTTTGAGTACTTTCCTCAGTTTCCTGCCTATGAATAGGTAAAAGTCCATTGTATGAACATATGCCTAGGCAGTGGTCGGCAAACTCATTAGTCAACAGAGTCAAATATCAACAGTACAACGATTGAAACTTCTTCTGAGAGCCACATTTTTTAAACTTCTTCTAATGCTACTTCTTCAACATAGACTCGTCCAGGTTGTGGTATTTTGTGGAAGAGCCACACTCAAAGGGCCAAAGAGCCCCATGTGGCTCGTGAGCCGTAGTTTGCCAACCACTGGCCTATAGTATTTCATGAACATCAGAAACTATCAAACAGTATGCCACTTCCTAGTGCTAGCGTTGGCCCCAGAAGAGGCCTGGGTCTGAGTCCAGCCTCTGGGAGGAGCACTTCCTGTGACACCTGGACCTTTGCAGATCCTCAGGCCTCATCCTCGTTTTCTGCAGCATGATGAGGAAACTCTTTCGCCTGCTTAGCAAACTTCTGGAAAATTGTTAGAGGATGGGATCAGGGTGATTTGATAAACCGGTACCATGAAACAGCACTCCTTTTAGCTTATTACCAGCTTATTTATGTATTTTGCATCATGTCCCTGGAAGTATATCAAGTTTGTGAATGCAATAAACACTAATATATTGTTCCTTTTCTTAGTAATATGGGAAATTGCTAGAAGTATTATCTTCAGGTATATTTGAAAAAAGTAACAAACTTCCCATATATGAAAGAAATGAACATCGTTTAAATACAGTTTGGTCATCTATATTAGAAAGGTAGCGCTAAAATCATGTCTCAGATACTATGCTGTAAAGTATAATATCTATAGACAGCATCATAAGATTTTAGGTAAATGAGGAAATGTTTGCCAATGGCATATTGAAATATTAATGATAATTAAATCAATTAAATATATGTGATGCGATGGAGTCCATATGAAATATAAATAATGTATTTTTCAAATATGTGCGATTCTTCATATCTTAGGGAGGAAATCACCACATCCTATATAATAAAAGGCTAATATGTAAATTGTAAATTGCCCCTTTCAACCAGTAGTTCAACTGGGAGTCTGGCCAGAGGGTGGGACTGACCAGCCAACTGCCTGCAGCTTCTCCCCTGGCTAGCACAGCCAGATCAGCCCCAATTGGAGTAGACCAGCTGGACCCCATCTATGCAGGAATTCATGCACCAGTCCTCTAGTTAAATAGATTTCCATTCTGACATATAATTTTTCTAAATATTTTAAGATGACATATTGAAACCAAAGAATATATCAAAACAGGTAGGGATACATCTCTGAACTCATGCTTTATGGTGCGGCTTTTGAGACATGGTGATCGTGTTGCTGTGTTCTTCTATGAGTTTGACAATGGCCTTGGTGGGGTGGGAGCGTGTCTTCAGCCCATTGCAAAAATGTGGCTTCCAGACTGCAATAATCACTATCCGGATGTGTCAGTTACAACATCACTGAGAGTACGAGGGTTTACTAGTAAGAGGGTAACATAGTACTTAACAGGAGTAGTACATTTCCTTTGTCTAACCTAGGTTAACCTTGGAAGACACTCTTACAACTAATACAATTCTAAACACTTAATAAAAAGCTAATTTATTCAAATTTTCATAGCAGTCTTGATCTTTAGCCAGACTGAAAGTTGGATTTGGAGAGCTCAAGCGAAAAAAATCACACTTTAACTGTGGACTCGTGCTGCAGGTGCATGTGGTCACAGCGGGGCCTGTGAAAGTTGGGTTACTGGACAAGGTAGGAAACAGCGCAGGCCTTCTCTCCCATGAGAGACACTTACATCCACCAGACTCTCAAGATGACTGAGGAGAAGTAATATGTCTCTTAATAATCAGTTCTAAAGTTGTTCCTAACTATGAAATGATCCAATGTGCAACTCCATATACTCAGTAATGACCAGGTGCTATCCTATAAAATAAAAGCCTAAAACGCCAGGTGTCCAGGCAACCAATCAAAGTGTAATATGTTAGTGATATGCTAAGGTCACTTAACCGCTAACTATGCTATGCACTGACAACCAGGGGGCAGGCGCTCCAACCAGTGGTCAGCTTGCTGCTGGGGTCCAACCAATTGGGGTTGAGCAATACTGGCTGGATATACTCTGGAGCACTCCCACAGGCCCTCTCCAACCGCGATCATGCACCAATGTGGTCCCTTGGCCTGGCCTACACCTTCTTGCAAGTGGGACCCCTCAGGGAATGTCAGAGAACCAGTTTTGGCTCGATCCCGCATGCCAGGATAAGGAACCCCACTGGTGCACAAATTTGTGCACTGGGCCTCTAGTAAAATCTATAATATATGCTCACAGAGACAAGCAATTCAGCACCCATAAAGTTATTGAAATTGCTGAGGGTAGTCAATGAAGGAATGCTGAGTGGAATTGCATTTTCTTCAGATAAATACTACACCCATTTGTCTGTGAACTACTTTTTCCAGGATCTCTGTCAATTATCGCTCAGAGAATGAGGGCGCATTCCTTGATTTAGACCTCTGCGTTAATGACAGTGTTCGTTTCAATTCTCAGCACACGGGCTCCACTGTGGCAAGTTTATTGGGCAAGGATGCACAGAGTTACTTCATCAACCAAAGTTAATATTCTTTGTGTATTTAATTAGATTTGAGAAGGAAAAAAAATGCAGGTGAAATGTTCAGTTTACTTTAAAAATAAATCCGAACGTGGCCTAGATTAAAAGTGGAGAGGGAATAAGTTGACGAGTGAGTGTATAGTGGAGAAGTTAGATCATTCAAAGAGTACACCAGTGAAAATGCTATTAGCAGGTTGAATACTTCGGATTACACCCTAGCAAAGCCTTGGCTCAGGAGTTCCTCTAAGTGTAGGCTATTGCAACACTACTCACTCCAGTAAACAGCCCATTGAGACAACCAACGGGTGTTCACATCGGTTGTATGAATTCTAATGAAATAAAATGCCCCAGAGAGTTATGCTATAAATTAGCAATTTCATGATAAAACACATTTTAACAGTAAATATTTAAAGCATTGGTTTTAAAAGTACAACTTCTTATATGAATATATCCTTTTGTTACCTGAAATGTTCCGGACCCTGTGTTTAATCAACAGAGACCAGGTCAAAGATTTGAGGTGTTGTTCAGAAGGTTGCCCACCAGCCACTTTAGACACTGCTCACATGGAAGAGTAAAGTGAATCAATTAAACGCTCTTAGAGTTGCTGTAAACTTCTCATTAAATGGCATCAAAGATAAAAATAAACCTCCCTTTGCCCCATTTTCCCTTTAAGATATCACTCTGCTCAGACAGGTGTTACAGACTTCTCTCCAGGCCGAGGAGTTTTTTATTATTTTTAAAATACATTTTTATTGATTCAGAGAAGGAAGGAGAGGGAGAGAGAGATGGAAACATCAATGATGAGAGAGAACCATTGATTAGCTGCCTCCTGCGCGCCCCAGAATGGCAAAGTTCTCTCTCTTCCATGTGCAGCCTCAGAGATGCATTTAGTCATGCAAGTTGGCTTTTGTTTTGGTTGACAGTTAATTGTCATAAATGGAATAATTCGTGTGGTGTTTTCCTTTGTACCATGTAATTTCATTTTCTTCGAGAAAATGTCAAAATTATCTCCAGAAACTCATTAATAACATGTGAGGAATATAAGAGAGTGTGTGTGATTACTTTTTAACATCACATGGTCCATTTAACACCTGACCACAAGCAGCTTATAGTATTTCAAACTGTTTTCCAAAGTACTGCTGCGAATACTATTAATAGAACTATGTCTACAGTTTTCACAAATAGCAAAAATAGATTCCTTCGCTGAAAGCTTAATCAATAATCAGCACTTTTCAAAATGGTTCAGTGTAGGAGCATTTTAATCCTCACAGCAATTCTGTGAAGTGCGGTGGTCATCTCTATGTTGCTTAGGAAGACATGGAAACATACATTAAGTAACATGCACACAGCAAGCAACTGGGCACTGAGGACTACACTTGCCATTCTTTAAGCTACCTTTACTTAGATTCCTGACCCACAGAAACTATGTTTTGGAGTCTTTTTTTTTAATGCAGCAACATAGAACAAAAATATTATGCATGTGTTTTAAATATACATACAGATGCAGGCATACATATATGAACTCAACACAAATACATGTAAATAGCATAGTTACAAGGACGGAATTCTATTATTATACTTATCAATGAAATTGTATTTTCCCAAATTATTTCAACTCACACCAAAAGAAAACCTTTGTCTAAAAATTAGGTATAATTAAGGATTAATACAAAAATGTTATTCTTCAAGAAGGTAAAGCAGTTGTTAGAGACTCCATTACTTGGCAATAGCCAAATTTCTTCCCAAATGAATGAATTAATTCCTCCACCTCCACATCCAAAGACTAGTCATGCCTATGTTCCTATATTTATGCAAAGATAGGCATAGCGAAAGTATATGTTTTATACTATTAAAAATATGCTACAATCTTTTCCTATAATAAATGTAAAATAGTTGTGATATATATTAATTTGGCAAATATATTTTGAAAATGATCTGTTGTCCCATCTCAACAAAATTAATTTCTAATGATTTATATCATATCGATCTTTTGGTTACTTTTTAATTTATCATCATTTTTGGAGATCAAAAGAAAAAATATAAAGTGGATCTCTGGAAACTGAATAAATTCTGAAATGTTTTTGTTTAATTAAGTAGTTTCTTATGACACTTGAAAATTCATGAAACACACTATGGATTTCATCCCTACGTATTATTTTCCAAAAATGACTACCAAATAATAAAAACAAGCCCCGTGGAAGTTTTTAACAACAGCTCATCAAATCAAATGTCAGAGGAATGCTAAGTATTTATCCACAAATTTAAATGCAACTTTGGAAGCCTTTATGGTGAAGTTGAATGGATGTTCTATAGCTGAAACTATGACAACACCCCATTGCTATCAAACTGTGTCCACTGTGTGCAATTAAAGGGAAGGCAAGGATGATGATGGAGATCCCTGTACTGCTTTTAAATTTCAAAGCTGAGCCTGGTTTGTGTGCTTCAGTGGTTGAGCATCGACTTATGACCTCGGAGGTCGAGGTTCAGTTCTGGGTCAGAGCACATGCCCAGTTTGCAGACGCAACCCCCAGTAGGTGGCTTGCAGGAGGCAGCTGATCAATAATTATCTCATCATTGATGTTTTTCTCTCTCCCTCTCCCTTCCTCTCTGAGATCAATAAAAATAATTTTAAAAAGTAAAGCTTCAAAGTTAAAATAAAAATTCAATACACTCCTTATGTAGTACATATATCCTCCAAATTCACTTCCCATACCCAGCTCAGTTCGGGACCCAGGTAACAGACAGAGACTTTGCCCAGCTCAGTTTGGGACCCAGATAACAGACAGAGACTTGGCTGACAGTAGCTGTCCTATATCTAAATCTAGCCCAGCACCAGGAATGCTCAGGGCCTACTCAAGAATGCAAATAATCCTTTCCATTAATATTTACAGGGTAAACTAAGATTGTTGGTAGAGTATTAAATTTGACAGTAAAATAGTAATCAAGTTTTCAGATTGATTTAATTGGCTAATTGAAATAAGTGAATAATCAAGAAAGTTTAATTGTGCTGGACAGAAAGCTGTTCCTAAAGTATTAATTAAAATTGCTATTGGTAGTTCATCTCATGGTAAAATTGCTTAACATGCAATGAACCTTAAAGCAGTCATATTTTTGTGCAAAAATTAAAATTTAAAGTTATCAAGACTGCATTATAAAATTTACAAAAACCTCCATTAATCAAAAAAGGGAGGATAGTAGGGTAATATCATGTAAGGAAATAAATATGTACTGGAAGTAAATTACATCTAGAAAATTTTTATTTTACAAAATTAATTTTTATTTGTAATGCTAACAGCAAGACACCCATGAAGAACACAAATGGTGTCAAAATAAGCCAAACAAATTCATTAATCTTTTAAAAAATATGTCCTTAATAATTATATCTCATTTTCTTCCAAGAGGCCATGATCTGTATGCAAAAAGTACTGATGAGGGAAATGCTAAAATAAGAGGAAGCAATTTAGTTTTCATGGCTCTTCATAGCATGAAACACTTAACTAAAGGCAGGTTTTACACAGATGCAATTTCTAATATTTTACTTTCTTATTCTCCAATACACTCAAATTATATGTGATATTAATTTTATAAGTTGTTTTAATGCCATCATACTTATGTCATGGGTTTCTAAGTATTTAAAGAAAAAATACAGAAAAAAATAACTTCATGTTTCAATTTTTCTTGTTTGTGTTGGAGGAGAAGTGTTCTTTGGGTTAGCATTATTAGTATTGATGGTTCATTAATATGTCCTAAGCATTGCTCATAATTGTAGCCAAGACATTTTTTTTTAATTAGAGAATACTTTGACTTAGTAAATAGACGTTAAAAAAATCACCACCACTATTTAGATGAAATACCACCTTGGGAAAAGACCGTAGAATTATTAGTATTGCCATCAAAGGTAACTCAGGAACAATGACAAAGGAGGGACGTGCAGAATGGCTAGGACGGGAAGCAACATGGCCAGTCCTTATTTCTGGTAGAAAGGTAGCTCAGCATTTGAAGCTTATCACTCTTGACCACAGATCAATGTTATATCTTTAAGAAAATATTTATTTTGGCTCTATTAAAATGGCCCTAGTGATGTATGGGTAGTTTAGTAGATGAGACAAAACAATGTTGAGATGTTTACCTTTTGGCAGTGGCCCTACCTCAATCTGGTTGTCTGGCTTTTGCAAGAGGATGGGCCAGTGGGTTAGAACCTGAGCACAGCAAACGGGTCCCCCACTCCACCCCCACTCCCTTTAAATCCTCGGACACTAAGGACTTCTTCTCTCAGAGAACATGGGTCTGGTTATTTAATTTTACCATGTACTTATTTATTTATTTTCACCCAAGGATATGTTTCCATTAATTTTTGGAGAGAGTGGAAGGGAGGGAGGGAGAAAGTGAGAGAGAATCACTGATGTGAGAGAGACACATGGATTGGTTGCCTCCTGCAAGCATCCCAACCTGGGCCTGGGAGAGGGCCTGTAACTGAGGCAAGGCATGCGCCCTTCACTGGGATTGAACTCGGGACCCTTCAGTCCACAGGAAATGCGCTCTCCACAGGCAAGCCAGCTAGGGACATTTTACCTTCTAGACTGATAGTTGGTAAATATTTTAAGTAGAAAAGACTATTGTTTCCTAGGACTATCTTTTAGATATCTTTACAAAAGGAAGAGATAATAGCGAGAAGAAAACCAGAATAACTAAAAAGTACTTCCTGGTTTAGAAGACATTGGAAGGGAAGAATAATAATTTTTTTTTTAACACTTAAGTTTTTAAGTCATGTTATCAATACGAAGGGCCAGAAAACACATGAAATAATGTAAGGGCAACTACATTCCTATAAACTGTATGAAAATTCATCAATATGAATGTGGGACTCTTTCATTGCATGTAAATATGTCCACAAGAGTATTTAAATGCAGAATAAGTAAGAAAAAAATGCAAGTTAAACCAAAGTTAAATTTTCTATTGTTTCTTGAACTGTTTTAAAAATTACCCTGTGAGCAACTTTCAAATTTACATATTTTAAAAAGAGAGACAAATCCAGAATTCAGCTATTGTTATAACTAATTCAGATGGTAACAATGGCCAATTGTTTGGGAGGCAACAACAAAGGAATGTGTTTTGTTTGCAGTTTGATATTTAATTCTAACATCTGTCCACTGAGTAGCTGTGCCTTGCCTTAAGAACAATGGAGATAATTCCATTACTGAATGTGTTAACTATGCTCCTGTGATGTTGTAATTATTTTAGGATGAAGTGCTTGAGACACCGTACATTATTGTTTAAGCTTTCCTTAAGTTTTTCTTTACTTTTGAAAAAAACTATTACCCTATCTAGTAAAAAGGGGATATGCAAATTAACCAGCACTCCGTCACAAAGATGGTGTTGCCCATAGCCCCAAGAAGGGGGCGCTCCGGCCTCTCAGCCCTGCTGGAGACCCCACGTCCTGGGGTGGGGCAGTTGCTGAGAGGGGGCAGCGTGAGTGGCCTGGCGGAATGCTTGCTTTGTCACCGTGGCTAGGAGGCAAGCATTTCATTCTGCCTCAGAGGGCCTCTGGGCAGCGGGCATAAAGCAGCCAGGGGTGGGGGGTGGAGCTACCGGTTTATAAATAAAAAGGTGACAACATTCACCAAAGGGCTTTTGCAATTAAAATTCACGGATCTATTATTTCTTTGGGATCTTATATTTTATGCAGTCAAGATTTCTGAGGAATTCGATAAGGATAGAGAATACATATTCTTCTAACAGGCTGCTCAAGGATTTGCAATTGTATCACAGAAAGCCATAATTCGAAGAAGTTGATAATAAGAGAGCAGATGGTCCCAATTATGTAAGTAACAAGTGGTAAGCATTCAAAAAGAATTCAGAAAATGTTGTGTGTGTCTGAGCATGCGTGTGTGTATGCAGGAAATAGTATGAAAATACACATTTATTTATATGTGTATATATGATATATATACCCTGTTTTCCCGAAAGTAAGACATCCCCTGAAAATAAGACCTACTCGCTGTAATATAAGGCATCCCCCCCAAAATAAGATCTAGTGCATCTTTGGGAGCAAAAATTAATGCAAGACACTGTCTTATTTTCAGGGAAACAGGGTAGTTAGAGGCAATAGGTACACATATGCATATGTATTTACTCTCAACCACATTCTCTATGACAAATCCTTCAAGCTTATTATACACTGAGTAGAGCAGTGTGCTCTGGAATGTGGGAGTAGATTGCAAACTCATTTCTTAATTTTCATGTTATAATTTGAAAGGTGTTTAGATCATTTAGAGTGTCACATCAAAAGAGGAACAAGAGTTATTTGCAGACATTCTATAGCTAACCATTTGCCCTTTTAAACATTGACAAAAAGTCATGCATTTAATATACATTTCCATTTCCCAATTTTTATAGCCTTTTTTAAAAAATTCACGTGACCCAAAGATCTTTTTGTTGCAAAAGATAATTGTCATTACTGATTGCAATGAAATTATCAAATTTTGTAGTCTTTGGATTTGCAACTAAAATCACTCAGAAATATACCTCTAAATACTCATTCTAACAGCCCAAAAAGATTTCAAAGACTGACATATTCTAATTAAAGCAAATGAGCAGACGGGAAATCATAGAATGGCATAATTATGCACATAAGTTTAAGTTCAGTTTCTCTTACTGTGTCTGCAACTCATATTTCATAATGCCCAGTACAATAAGGAAATTATTCAAATTTGTAACAGATGAATCAGGCGCCAGCTGTATAAAATAATATTCAAATTAAAATTTATACAAGTTTAAAACAGCTTAAGGTGTATTAAGGTGTGAGGTATAAAGTACAATAAATGTTAATAAATTATTAATGGTGCATTCTGACAAGAACTAAAGTTCGGCTTGATTCAAATAGGATTCCTGCAGGGGAAACATGCACATTTTATTTTATGATTTAAATTCTGTCGAGAGCACAGTTTGATATGCAGCACTTCAGGGAATTACAAGCCCTAGAAACAATCAACTTTCCTTCTAAATGATAAAAATTAATACAGATGTTATTTTAAATTAAATTCGAAGCATTTCCACAGACAGAAAAATGATTATGGAAATTACGAACCCTAAAATACATGTAATCCACCGAAGACGATGCTTTAAATTGCAATCAACCTGTCATGGTAATTTTCCTCTTTAAAAATACATGTTCAGAGAGTGATTTTGGTTCAGGAAGTCAGTTTTCAGCTCTTGTTCATTTGTTCCCCAAATTAGAGCTTGTAAGATTGATGCTTTACAGGTCAAAATGTGAGGTTTTCGAAAATAACTAAAAGACTTTGGGGGAGAATGGAAACAACACAACGGAATACAAGTGAAGGGACAATAGTTACAGCTCAGAGAGCAAATAGCTGGTCAGACAGGAAAATTAAAAACTCTCACACCAGTGGCAAACTCTGACATTTTTCACTTCCAGTGAATATTCAACTGTTATCATGGACTTCTCGTAGAAAAGCAATATTTTTTAACCTTCATACTAGGGCAAGCCTATTGGTTTGAGAGAGAGGAAAAGGGGGAGAGAGAGAGAGAGAGAGAGAGAGAGAGAGAGAGAGAGAGAGAGAGAGAGAGAGAGAGAGAAAGAGAGAATGATGTGCGAGAGAAACATCATCAATTAGTTCCCTCTCATAGGTGCCCTGATCAGGAATTGAACCCTCAACCTCTCAACCTTTTGGTGTACAGGACGATGCTCCACCCAACTGTGCCATTCATCCAGAGCTAGAAACGTATTTTATTTACCAAATGCAATATATACAACTTTCCTATGAGGAAACTTTTATTGGAACAACAAAAGCATTTCATTACCAGGCAACTCTCCCTTAAACTACCTTCCGATTGAGCTCTGATTTTAATACAAATAAAGGAAAAAACAAGGCCACACGCTTGAGAAAGTGCCTTTTGGCCCCCAAGGTGCACTTGGACACCTGGAATGTAATTAGAGCTCAGCTGGTCGTGTCCTGAAACCCTGTGGCCTCCTTCTCTAGTGTCAGACAATGACACCTCTCATATCCCCCTCCAGTTCCCAGCAGCTGACCCTCGGGGAAAAGGAGCCTGAAACTTAGCATGGGAGAATTAAACACCGATGTTCAGCCAGGTTCTCATTCAGTGTTTTTTTGAAATAGTGGGTAGAATGTGAGCGAGGCAAAGGTGTTTATGGACAAGATGCTGGCTTCACAGCAGAGGATGTTGTTACTGCCACACCAAACCTTATTGTTTTGTACTTTACATTTGTGACAAGTTTATATTCATAAGACATATGATATGTGGGGTGTTTGGTATCTCAGCCACCACTCCTGCATGTGCCAAGAGCAGGGGCTCAGAAATGTATCCTTCACCAGTTGAGCCATTGTGCCATATTGGACTTTCCTGAAATCCCTGAACTAGATGAGTAATAAAAGCGGAATTGTTTTGATTGGTTTATTATGTCTGGTAAATCTCAGTTATCATATAGCTGTAATTCATCTCGGGCTCTATGCTATCCAACCACATCTAGGTACTGGGAGATGAAAACTTGATTCAGAATTTCTCACTCTGTATTGTGGATTTGCCTGTTTTTGTTTTTTGTTTTTAAATCTCATCCCAGGGGGTTAACAAGGTCTATTAAGGGGAAGAGTTCTATTAGAAAGTTGTATTGCACTTCCCTTATTTTTTCTGTTATTCACATAATTCATAAAAGTCTCAGGAAACCTTACCCTTTGCAACAGCATGGATGGGCCTGGTGAGACTTAATGCAGGTGAAATGTGCCGGTCAGAGAAAGACAAGCACCATAGGACTTCACTTCTCTGTGGAATCTGATGAACAAAATAGACGAACAAACAAAATAGAAATAGACTCACAGACGCAGAGAACAGACTGACAGCTGTCAGAGGGGAGGGGGCTTGAGAGGTGGGGTGAAAAATATAAAGGGAATTTTAAAATAAAAGAAAAAGGAGACTTCATAAATACAAACAACAGTATGGTGATTTCCAGGGGGAAAGAAGGGTGGGGCAGGTAGATGAGCCTAATGGGGGATAAATGGAGACCAGATTTGGAATAGCAAACCTCCAATACAACATACAGATGATGTGTAATAGAAATGTACACCTGAAACCTATAGTGTTGTATTAACCAATGTCACCCCGATAATTTTAGTAAAAATTAAAAAGAGCATAGAAACACTGAAACCGGTTTGGCTCAGTGGATAGAGTTTCAGCCCGTGGACTGAAAGGTTCCAGATTCGATTCCGGGTAGGGGCATGTACCTTGGTTTTGGGCACACCCCTGGTGGGGGGTGTGCAGGAGGCAGCTGATTGATATTTCTCTCTCATCGATGTTTCTGACTTTCTATCTCTCCCCCTTCCTCTCTGTAAAAAAATCAATAAAATATATTTTTTTTAAAAAAAGAGCGTAGAAAAATGCAACACACTGATGAATCCCAGAGGGAAGGGGGGAGGGGGCAGGAAGAGACTAAGGAAAGGATGTGGGTGTATATACGGATTGCCCAAAAACACAGACAACAGAGTAGTGAAGACCTGGGGCTGGGCAGGAACTGGTTGGTGGGAGCAAAGGGGATAAAAGACTGGTACATCTGTGATACTCCCAACAATAAAGATTAAAAAGAAGAAATATTAATGTATTTCTGGCTCTAAAAGTCCAGTAAATTAATTACACTTAATTCTTGATCTGAATTACTCAAAAATCTTCTTCCAGAAATAAAGGTGCTTGGGAATTCATCACTTTATCTGTGCAGCGAGAATTTAAGAAGGCCTCCTCTCTCCTGGCCCTGGATTTGTATCTCTGTACCAAAAGCGGGGTAAAGGGAGAAACACCACCTCGTTTCTAATCGGTGGGGCTCAAGGAACTGAGCCCAAAGGAGCCTGTCCATTCAGTAGACACTCTTGTCGCTGTCACCTTAACCTGAGGGAAGCCAAGTCTGAGCCCCCCTACACAGCACCAGGAGGCCTGGGTGGAGGACCCACCTCACAAGGACTTATCTGTGCCCTGGATGAATCTGTTTGCAGCTGCCTAGCTTACCCATAAGTCAGGCAATTAAAGACCACATCAAACGGCTTCTTGAGTCTTATGTAGATGCTATGATTTTATTTGCATTATATTTAATAGGATTTTATGAGCATAAGATTTGATATGCTTTAACACAGTGGTTCTCAACCTTTCTAATACAGCTACTCATGTGGTGGGGACCCCAACCATAACATTATTTTCATTGCTACTTCCTCACTGTAATTCTGCTACTGTTATGAATCGTAATGTAGATATCTGTGTTTTCCGATGGTCTTAGGCGACCCCTGTGAAAGGGGTCGTGACCCCCAGGCTGAGAACCGCTTGCAGGGTCACCCGAGACCATCAGAAAATACAGATGTTTACATTACAGTTCGTAACAGTAGCACAATCACAGTGAAGAAGTATCAAGGAAAATAGTTTTGTGGTTGGAGGTCCCCACCACATGAGGAGCTGTATGAAAGGGTGGCGGCGTCGGGAAGGTTGACAACCACTGCTCTCACACACCATTACAACGGAGCCAACGCCAAGAAAGCTCCATGGAAAGGAACTGTTCCATGACAACAAGGTTTGGTGGTGGTTGACAGAAAGCACCAGATGTTGGTCTTAGAACCTCCTAACCTGCATGATGTTGGATGAGAGCCTCATAATTTTTTATCATTTAGAGTATTATAAATAGTCATACATATGTTTCCTTCCCCCCCCCCCATTGACCCCCTCCCAGCTTCCCGTAACCCCCAGCCCATGCCCTCACCTCCCCCCGCCCCAGTGTCTTGTATCCATTGGTGATGCTTACATGCACGCGTACAGGTCCTTCAGTTGATCTCTTACAGCCCCCACCCCGCCTTCCCACTGTAGCCTGATAGTCTGTTCCATGCTTCTTTGCCTCTATATCTATTTCCCCCCATTTCTTTCCTTTAAAAAAATATTGTCTCTGCAGACTAGAAATAAACATATAAGAACAAGAAACCTTTGAGACCCTCATTCTTTCTCTGTAGATGATCTCCAAGGTCTGCTGCAGATGGACAATGCTATGATTCGACCAAGGCCTTCAGAAGAAGGAGGAGGAGGAGAGGAGGAGAAGGAGGAAGAGGAGGAGGAGGAGGAGGAGGAGGAGGAGGAGGAGGAGGAGGAGGAGGAGGATGCCATTCAGATGTAAACCAGGAATAACCAATGAATCGAGGGGAACTGGGAACATAAAACAAACCTCTTTGACAAGTGTGACTTTAAGGTGGGAAACAAAATGACCCCATGCACTTGCTGTGCATTTACGCTGCCATGTGTTTGCCTTACGGCATAAACTTTAAAATCCTGGAGAGAAATGAGTGAAAGAATGACATCTCATAGCGCAGTCCGGTCACCAGCTTCACCACCAGCTGGAAGAGGTCATGTCATGCTGCCCATAACCTCAACCCAGGCCTGACTGAGCCCGGTGGGTGTCAGCCCCGAGCTGGGCTTTCTCCCCGGGCCAGGAGCACTCTGCCTGCCTGCCGCCACCCTGCCTGCGGCTGTGAGGAAAGCCATACCCAGAGGACACGCTCCCCCGGCACCGCTGAGGACCCAGGGCCTTGGCATGCGGAGTTCTGAGTCCCCTTGACCCTGCCAGCGGCGTCAGAACGCCACACTCTGAGGCACGGGAATGAGGCACTTGGTAAAGGGGAATTCGTCAGCTTACAGTGTGAATCGAAATGGGTTTTGACAGCAGTTTGTTGTGGAAAAAGAAATCCAAAAAGCCCAAATGAGTAGGACTTCACGAAACACATGGGATTGGGTAAGATAAACTCAACTTTCTGCCCAAGGAACCTCCAAGCTCTTCACAAACAAGGGTTTAGACAGACACCTGGAGCTTCAGCATCAGGCAGGGGAGCCATCCCCTACACCAGAGGGGGCAGATGGGATTCCCAGCCAGGCAGGCAGCTAGGTTGTGGGTTCATCCATGGTTGGGGCATGTAGGAGGCAACCTATTGATGTTTCTTTCTGATCCCTCCCTCTCTTCTCACTCCTCCCTCCATCCTCCTCTCTCCATCCTCTTCTTCCTCCCCCCTCCCTCCTTTTCCTCCTTCTCCCCCCCTCCTCCTCCTCTCTCTCTCTCCCCACCCTATTAAAATCAACAACAAAAAAGAGGGGAGTGGGCCGGCATTGGCCAGGCAGATGGAAGGAGACTGTGTGATGAGCGGCCCCTCCCTCACCAAGATGGGGGTCTTCAAACAGCTCAACCGTGGGATGAGCAGCCTACGCGTCTGGACCCCTGGACATACCTACAAATCCGGGACTTCTAAAGGGTTCGGCTTCTCTCTCCTATTTCATTATTTGTTTAACAAACGCTCCTGCGCAGACGACACATTCCCTTGCCAGCATTCCCCCGGATTAGCTGTTCCCCTGATTAGCTGTTTCCCCCGGATTAGCTGTTTCCCCGGATTAGCTGTTTCCCCAGATTAGCTGTTCCCCCGGATTAGCTGTTTCCCTGGATTAGCTGTTTCCCCGGATTAGCTGTTTCCCTGGATTAGCTGTTTCCCTGGATTAGCTGTTCCCCCGGATTAGCTGTTTCCCCGGATTAGCTGTTTCCCTGGATTAGCTGTTTCCCCCGGATTAGCTGTTCATCCCCAGCCCGGGTCTGCCCGCCGCAGGCCCGCCGGGAGAGGAGACGGGCTCGGGCTGGGATGGACGGCGGCGCCCGCATCTCAGACCGGCTCGCTCTCTGCAGATGTCCCCTTCACCGTCTGCTGACGGCCTCGCGGGGAAGCCGACGTCAGAAACACACCTGACATGATTCCTTTCCTTTCAGGCGGACACCGTGTGAAAGGGCCGCGAATTACACTGAAGTCAATGTTTATGTAGCACAATTGCACAGCCAATTTAGGGAGAACAAAAGGAAACTGTTAGTTTATATGTTTTGTGAGTTACTTGTGTAACAACTGTCCATTTTTTTCATTAAAATGACAACATGAATTACGTGTATATGTGTACATGTATACATATAATATATATATATGTACATACATATATATATAATTGCAATGGAATTTAATGTTGATGACTAGACTAATCTTAAAGTCCAAGAGAACTAAATTTCCACCACGGAATAATCTCACTTGCTGTGATGCATGTTACTGGTAGATTTATTAACATTTAGAATTATCGCATGGTATTTATTCACACTGCGATATTCTTTCACATTCTGAAATGCAATTTCTATAAAAAATGTGTCTGTTCATATATTTAAAAAGTCCAAAGTCCAAAATACAGCATCCCACAGCAATGCGCTAATATACAGAAGGAAAAAAAAAATGATGGTTTAGCTGAACACATAGATTTTGGGTTCATTTATATATTGTATTCCTATGATGGACATTTTTATACGATTTTATGGAAATGGCATTGAAATAGTTTGATGCCGCTAAGAAACTTTAAAATTCTACCTTTGCCTGTATTTGTGTAAAACATATATTTAAGCCCACAAAATCTACAATAAAGAAAAACTGTGTGTGTCTGTGTGGGAGTCAGAGGGTTGAGAGAGAGAAAGAGAGAATGAGTATGCACGAATCCATTCAAAAACACAGGAAGAAATATTTTTGTTTGTTTGTTTAAAAGTGATACAACATATATTTCTCTTAAGTATCAGTGAAGGAAATCAGTATGAACCTTTGTTATGTTGTTATGGATTGTATTTCAATATAGGCGTAGAGCCGATACAATTTTATAATGATCTCGACAAAGAGACATTTACTCGCACTCAGAGAATGCTCAAGCCAAATGTTTCTTTTCTGTGCGCTGTCTGCAAAAGCTGCCAACACGGCGCACAGACAGTCGTGGGTGCAGCATGCCCCTGATCTGTCTGCACAGTGCCACTGTCAGACGCTGCTTCCACACTCACTGGTATTTGGGGCCAACCCGGAATAGTCTCTGCTTTCCCTGTGATCAGGGAGGAGCGTTAGCCTGTGCCTCCCCCTACCTGCTTTTCTCACGCGGTACAAGCAAGAAGGTGGCACACAGTTGCCGCTGGCGTGGTAAGGACTGCTCGTCATTAAACCCGCATTCAAACGCATCGTGGGTTTAGACAGATGCATTTTCATAAACATGCTTAAAAGAACAGAAAAGCAAGGCCATTTTAGAATTCTCTATGCCTGAGAAATAGAAATAGCGAGGATTGTTCAGGTGACTTTCTAACAGAAAATTTTCCTTTTTTTCTTTTCTTTTTTTTTTTTTTACTTTTAGCAGACAACATTTAGGTGAATTTCATTTCGAACTTCAAAGCATTTTTCGTCCTAATGAAGGGATAAAATACTCCAAAATCATTTAAAACAAGGGAATAGAAAACAGACCTTCTGAAATCATCTTTTAAGACTATTCACTGCTTTCCTATGACTTTATCTTTGCAATATTTCAAACCTCATTTAGTTCGCTTTCTGTTTAATGACATCCGTTCCTAGTCTCAGTGCACTGGTACTGCACTCTGACAAAATGTACACTTTTAAGCCTGTGCCCACTTTTTGAACACACAGGAAACGAAACAATCCTTCACCAGTCTGCGCCCACAGCGCCGCAGTGATTATTCCGACTCCCTCCGTTCTTTCCCTGCTCAGTGTCACCTGCTGCCGGAGCCCAGGTGTGTGTGCAGATCCCCCCTCATGTCTCTCGCCATCAGCCAGGGCTCCCCTGAAAGGGTTACAGTTCGTCTTGGGGAAGATTCCTCTCAGGAGCCTTTTAAAAAAGTGTGAGCATCGGCAGAAATGCATGCAGCTGTGATGTCTGCATTCGTATTTGTGGCAGGATTCTTTTTAATGTACCTATTAGTGGGAGCTAAACAGTTTGAATGCTGAAAGGAAAGGGCATGCAATTGATGTATAGTTCAACCGTCAATGGGACGCGGAGCTCATTAAATGGAATGCATTTTCCACAGCATCTGGAATTGCCCAGAATTCTGAAAACTGGGGGCTTACATTTTTTTTTTTGTTTGTTTTCAACATAATCATGCTGGTTAAAAAAATAAAGAATTGAGTCTAAATGTGTGATATCTTTACTCTCCTGCACGTAACTCATTAAAAAATAGGCAAACTAAGACTTTGAATTCAAACTCAATACAATATGATCATTTGATTTATGGGAGAAATCTGACTGCCTTGCAATAGCTACCAATGATGGCCGTTTTCAATGAGTATGTACTTCCTCCAAAGAGATGCAATGCTACTGCAGAATCTTTTTTAAAAAAATATATTTTATTGATTTTTTACAGAGAGGAAAGGAGAGGGATAGAGAGCCAGAAACATCAATGAGAGAGAAACATTGATCAGCTGCCTCCTACACACTCCCCACTGGGGATGTACCTGCAACCAAGGTACATGCCCTTGACTGGAATCGAACCTGGGACCTTTCAGTCTGCAAGCTGATGCTCTATCCACTGAACCACACCAGTTTCAGCGTTCCTGCAGATTCTCGGGGACCTACAGCACTCCACTCACACACAGGGACAGGCTGTACTTGCTCAACGCTGGCGGGAGCAGGAGTGCATTGGGCTCTTGCCTGAGGCACAGGCCTTTGGAGAAGGGGTGCAGTCCCAGCACAGACAGCAGGTGCTGCTGCCCCTTCCCTCTGCTCCCCTGCGGCAGTCTTTGCTGAGCCTCAGGGAGCTGCCCTGCACACTGCACAGGCCGGTGGAGGGATGCCTCGGGCAGCCTCGCAGGGGAGTGAAGGAAACCAGACAGAAAATCTGTCCTTTGCTTAGAAAGAACAAGGTGGATCTGAGGGGGTCCAGAGGAAAAGGAAATCAGGGAAGTGGCTGTCCAGGCTGAGGTGTAGTTATCTATCGAATCTAAGCTGATGCGGTCAGCCCAGATGGCTGTATTTCCTTGGCACGTCCAGCCTGGCGATGTTGATCAGTAACTTAAACTATGAATTGACTATTCATGGATTTGAACTTCATTCAGTTCAGACTCAGCCCCATCCAGAGCATGTGCTAATTATTGTTATCTTAAAAGAGAGAGGGGGAAAAGGAAATGGATGTCATGTTTAAAAACTGGATTGGAATTACTATGTAAATTAACTTTGTTTTTAGTATTCCAAAACACATATAAGAGGCATAAAACAGAGAAAAACATACACTACTGAAAATCACTCAGATGCGTCATATGGGGAAATATCTAATGATCAAAGGAAAGGAAAGCCAGAGAACTTAGTGATAATTCATCTAGAAGTTTACATCTGAATTTCTAGAGTGCCAGTTGAATGGGTTTAAGGTCACACATAAGTGAATGCATACACACACATGCACACAGAATTGTGCACATGTGTGCAGGAATGAATACATGAATACATGCTCACATGCAAATACTCATGCACACATAAATTAATGCATGCAACATGCACATACGCACACACCTGCACACACAGACACACACATAGGCACACACTCGCACATGCACGCAGACACACACAAATGCACACATGAATGTAATGTATGCAGAGATGCAGGTACACGTGAAATACAATCTACACGTGCACACACACATAGGCTGTGGTGCGTGATTCCCTATCCCATGGCTCAGAGACCAGGCATCTGTGAACCTTCAGAAGAAAACTCGCTTCTGGCCGAACCGGTTTGGCTCAGTGGATAGAGCGTCGGCCTGCGGACTGAAGGGTCCCAGGTTTGATTCCGGTCAAGGGCATGTACCTTGGTTGTGGGCACATCCCCAGTAGGGGGTGTGCAAGAGGCAGCTGATCGATGTTTCTCTCCCATCGATATTTCTGACTCTCTATCCCTTTCCCTTCCTCTCTGTGAAAAATCAATAAAATATATTTTAAAAAAGAAAAGAAAACTCGCTTCTGCAAGAGTTGAGGAGCTTGTAAAGTGTCTTGAAAGGAGCTCTGAAACTAGCCATTCACCAAGCCCAGACACAGTGATTCTCTCTCTGAAAGCGCGTAAAAAGGGTTGGAGCCCAGGACTGCTAGGCTGCCCATGGAGGAACAGTCTCCCCTGGAGCTCAGCACGCATTCCTGTGCTTTCGGAAGAATGAGAGGGGGTAAAAGGGGTACTAGGTACCTGCTCTGTAAGGAGGGAGCTGCTTTAGGGCTCTAGAGAGAGTTTAACGTAAGGATGCTTTCTTCTTTTTTTTTATTAAATAAATCTTTATTGTTCAGATGATTACAGGTGTTCCTCTTTTTTCCCCCCCATAGCTCCCCTCCACCTGATCCCCCTCCCCACCCTCTGCCCTTACCTCCCACCACTGTCTTCATCGGTACGTGTAAGATTTTTATCCAATGCTTTCTTCTTATTATTATTCTGTTATTTCCGTTTCTTTGGTAAATCAAGAATATGGAGTCAACCCTTGTCTTTCTGGATTGACCACCTACTCCACTACCACCTCTACCACATCATTTCCTTTTGAATAATTATTATGGTTAATTAGAAGGAAGCGGTTTTGCAGTTAATAAAGTAACCCAGGCAAACAATTTTTGGAATGTATATTATTTTTGACATGGGAAAAATACTTGATAGGGTGTTGAAAATATATTTAAAAAATTGTATCCCAGAATATTGAAATGCAAACTCCAACATCTGACCTCAACCATGAAACATTTAGGAAAAATGCACTGCTCATTATTTCAGGCAAGCTGAATAA